>KK115686.1:327735-366542 GCA_000611955.2 Stegodyphus mimosarum
TTCCCTACATAAATAACTTTGTAAGGAATAGACGAATTGTGTGAAATGATAAAAAAAAAGATGCTCACCTTTTTAAAGGAAGATATTTGTTCTGAATTATATGCTAGAAAAAATTAAAGTCATGAATATTAATCTTAATCATAGGGGTAATAATATATCTGTCTCAGGCGAAAGTCTTCATATGGATCACGTGTTAATAAGATAATAATAAGATGCTAATTGCTAATAAGATAAGATTTTCCTATTCTAGTGCCCTATTTAAAGTTTTACTAATAGTTCTTTTAATTTGTGAGCCTTTCTTGAATTCTCTAATTTCTCCTCTCATTTCTTCGCCAGGATGTAAATGAAGTAGGTGAACGAGAGTATTTAAACTGTTGGAATGAATAGGTTAGACAGAGCGTGATTTCGCTATTGTGAACGCACGTTTATTAGTTTTTCCCTAGGTGTTAATCTGAATAACGGCTACGCATTCTTGCCATCGATTTAGTTTTCCGCCGGGGTAGGGTTTCTGAGTCCACATGTAAGATTAAAACATAATCTTGTAGTCTAGTACTACTCTTTACCTTTAATTTTTTGTTAAATGAACTTTTAAGGTCCTATTGCAAGTGGTCGGTGCTGCTTTGGGACCACATAATTTCGTGCCTTCAGTTAATCATTTTCGAATCAATGAAAGGGTCTTTTGTTAGCATTAATTTTTATTATTATTCTAAATTTATGCTACACAACTTTTTTTTATTTAATTTGCTGTATTTATATTTGCTTTGGTTTGATTTTAATTAGTGGTTTTTGGTACTTAAGATTTGTACGTATCTTCCACTCGTTACTCGTAAACGCATTGAAACGCACAATGGAATTTGTTGCTTTTATACGTAATAAACGTGATTTAATATTGCTTAACTTAAGTTGATCCATTATTAATTTATATCACTGGATGCCGAAAAATTAGCCTTTTAATTTAAGATCACTTTCAAGATTCTAGCTTTAACAGTTTTTAAGATACAGTCAATTATTTAACTAAATTTTTACACTTTGCTTGTGAAAAGGTCTTGGGGGGGGGAAGGATTGAAAAGGTCTTGGGGGGGAAGGACTGAAAAGTCGCATTTTTTAGCTGAAGTCTAAGGCTTTGCTTACGTGTTAAGAGGAATACAATGAGAATTTCCGGTGGGGTCGTTTTAGGATTGTAAGTTTGGCTTGCACCTGCATCGATTCTTCGTGTTTCTTATGGCGTGCTTGGCGACATTTGAATTTGAGTTTAGTTCAACACCTCGGAATTTGGGACATTTTACAGGGGCGTGTACGGGGTTTGGAGTATTGTATTTTTCACCCTGGTTAGCGGGGCTTGGCAATATATGGTTTCCTTCCTTGACAAAATGCCGGTGCAAGTGTCACTCATTCCCTTTTTTCTTCGCTTTCTTTCCTGCAACTTGTTTCTGCAGCTTCGAAGGGGGTTATGGCTCCTTTCGATTGCGGTTGGATTAAACTAAAATTTACTTACCTTCTCGGAGGTCTTTTCTAAGAATTTAAATAAGATTATGAGCTTATAAGTCTCCCCTTAGGGAAGTAACTTGTGTTACGTAAAATCCTCGTTTACTTGCCTCCTCGGAGGTTGTTTCCATCGGCTGAAATGTCTTATCCAGTTTTGGGCCTCCACGTGCTGCAGTCTCCATCCATGTTTGTGAGGATCTTGCCTTGGAGATTCTACAAGAAATTGCTTCAACAGATTTAATCATTTAACAGTTCTACATGATATGGGACTAGGAGTTCTTCCCCTTCGAGTCCAGTAGTCCTCGTTTAGCTGATACTTTGAAGAAGATTTCAAATACTCCCAGTGTCAACAATTTCTTCATTAGATTTTTTGAGAGAACTTCAAGACTTCTGCAAGATGGGCTGTGCTATCACCTTACTAAGTTAATATCCCTTTCAGTCGTTTTCTTTCACATCTGGGTTAATCTTAATTAAAAAAAAAGAAAAATTGAATTACCTTAATCGCAACTTACTAATTTGTTAGAACTAATGGTTAGAAGGGTTCTCCCTATTTGTAAAATGGTAAATTAAAATTGGCTTAATTTTTTTAATGAGTTTGTTAAAAGATTTTTAAATTGTTAAGAGATAATATAGGTATGTTGGATTAATAGAATAATAGATATTTACATAAATTTTTAAGGTGTTAACTCTTTTTTTCATGAAATTACTAAATTGTTAAAACAAAAATGTTTCGCTGTTAAAGTTAGAAGTTTTCTCAGGTTATTCTTCACTGTCTTATTCTCAGTGCAATAATAAGATCTAAAATTCACGATTGTTCTGATTAGTAGTGATCTTTTATTTTCTGTGCAATAATAAGGAAGAACTTAAATAATGTTAAAGTAAATAGTTGTAATGAATTTTTATAAATTTTTACTCAATGAAATAGTTACGCTTAATTAATAGTTATAGAAGTTTTATGTTGTTTATTTTGAACTTGCAGAATTTGTTGAAAACAAATATTAATGTTTCGCCGGTAAAGTTATATTTTTCTGAGGTTATTTTCATACCCCGGTTTAAAATGTGTTTATTACAAAAAGTGATTTTGACATAATTTGATCTGTTCGAAAAATAAACTCTAAGGTTTTCTTAAAAGTTAATACTGATTATTGTGTTTCTTTTTTTTAAATGTTAGGACACATTCATTCACTAGCATCAAGGTTCATGGGTTGTTAACTTAAGATTACAAATACACAACGCAATGGTTAAATTTGTTTTTGTTGTGTTGTTTCCTTCTCTAGAGAGGCACAACATTTAAAAAAAATCCGCTGGTTGCGTTCATCTTCAAGCCTGTTCAAGAAGTCGCAAGGCCAACCTGTAAGTGATCTAGTTATCATTTTATGATAGCGAAACGTACTGGATCTCACATTATTCTTATACGCATTATGTTTGGAGAAAATAACGATAAACTGTAATAGTTTTCAGGTCCAACGTATTTTTTCCGTCTTCTTTTCTTTCGAAAATAAATACATTTCAAGCAGAAGATTATTACGATAGACACTTTTATCCTGACAGCATACATGAATCATAAATCTTAATTTTTTTACTCACTAAGGGGCTCATATTAAACGAACAAGATCAAATGTATGTTATTCTATCTGACTAATTTCAAGTTTCCTATTGCAGTCTTATATTCAAGAAATTTTAATACTGTTACTATCAGACATGCGCGCATGAATAAAAGGGAGGCTAATCGCATTAACTAAAGTCACGCTGTATCAATATAATTCTTTAGACATTTATTCAACCAAATTCTCTAGACAAATGCCATATTATTGACATACGAA
Source organism: Stegodyphus mimosarum (assembly GCA_000611955.2). Lineage (NCBI taxonomy): Eukaryota > Metazoa > Arthropoda > Arachnida > Araneae > Eresidae > Stegodyphus > Stegodyphus mimosarum. Next base: position 331,044 of record KK115686.1, read on the forward strand.
GTGTTAACGTCTGTCATGAGTTGGATAATATAGTAATGTCAAACATATATGAGGCCTTCTATTTCTTAATATAGTGTAGGTGAATGCCCGAAAATTAGAGTTCTTGATTGTTAGCATATTATTAAAGTTTAATAACTTTCGGCAAAATTTTCGAATTTATTCAAAAAAAAACTACAAGTTCATTATTTGGAGGAATCGAAATTTTTAGCATAAAATTATTTTTAATTGCTTTAAAATTAACTCGTATAACAACTTTGAAACATTCAACAATGTGCTTAGTGTGTTAAAAGAGAATTTATAATGAAACAATATTCTGCATAAAAAATTATTTAGATTCTAAGAATATTGCTTGTTCAAAAGGAAAGGGGCTGTTAAAATTTAAAACATTCATTATTCGTTTGTCGAATTGTTCATAATAGAAAATTTTTCTTTATAATATTATATTAGTTTTGGTGGTATCTGAACATAATTTACAATTAATAAGCTTTTTGTGCCGTAAATCTAACCTTGGATACAATCTGCTATCATATTTTTTTAGCTGAAATATTTCCCTGTAGTCGACAGTATTATTATATTAAAATATATCCAGTCACGATATATTAAAATAAACTGGTACAGAGATGGGCAATACTAGCTTAGTGCCGGAAATGTAGGATATTCTGGTGGGAGCTTTCACAGAGGTGCCGTTATTTTTATTCGATTGTTGTTGTGTCATCCGTAAAAATACATAAGATATTAGATACCGTCAACTTTATGCTATATCAGTGCTTTGTCTAAATTTTTCATTTTGACTAACAGAACCGACAAGAATCCTACTTTTATACCAGTGCATCAAGACACCATATCTCAACTAGCCGCGCCATTTTAACAGCCCATAGTCCTTTTGCTTCCTATCTATATCGTTTCAATTTACATCACAGAGATAAATGCATATGCAGAACTACAGGAACTATCGATCATTATACGTTTGAGTGTGATATATTAAAGATTTACATTTTCAACCATATACATCAGAAAATGCAAAACTATGGTTCAAACAACTGCTAAAAAGTACACTCATGTCCATAAATTAAGGATAATTCGGAGTCACGCGGAAATTGAACTCTAAAATACATATATCACCTGTAAAATCACTACGCACATTTTCAAGAATCATATGCAAATTCAGGAAGTAACCAGATGACACCGATGGTACGTCACAATGACGAGAGTGTAAGAGAGTGATATATAATGAATATAGGCAAAGAAGTAAAATTGTTTAGCAGACGCTTTATGAGCATTTCAGTGCAACAACCGAATAGTTATGAACGCATCTGGATGATTTTTTTCGTAATAGAATTATCGGCCGTCTGAAATGTGGACGTACCCAACTGGAAGTATCAGACGAACTTGGAATTACCCAGAGTGTCATCTCCAGTCTTTGGCAACAATTTCAAGATGATGGTAATGTGAGTAGACGTTACAGCACATGTCGCTCCAGAGTTACAACGCCGAATGAGGACCGGTATTTGGCAGTTACTGCCAAAAGAAATAGGCGGGTCACAGCCTCACACCTGTCTCGTCAGCTCTCTTCAGCCACTGGTACGACAATTTCAAGGCAGACCGTGTACAGATGCTTAGGGCAGATTGGTCTATATGCTCGTAGACCTGTTAGATGCGTTCCACTTACTGCAACTCACTGTCGCCAAAGTAGAGATCATGCATTGTGAACACCGCAACAGTGGGCATGTGTGATGTTTTCCGACGAGTCCAGGTTTAGCTTGCAGTCTGATTCTCGCCGGACTTTCATATGCAGAGCTCCAGGTACCCGTTACCACCAAGAAAACAACATTGAACGACACCGTTACGGTGGTGCAGGAGTGCTCGTTTGCGGTGGAATTATTCTGGGTTCCAAAACTGACCTGCATGTTAAAATTGTAACCATGAGAAGCCAAATCTATCGGGACGTCATTCTGGAACAACAAGTGCGTTTGTTTCGGGGCGCAATGGGCGCACAATTTGTGTTTATGGATGACAACGCCCGTCCTCACCGTGCAATCATCGTAAGCGACTGCCTTCAATCGGAGGATATCATCAGTATAGACTGGCCAGCATTCACACCGGACTTGAATCCAGTAGAGCACGTGTGGGACATGCTTGGCCGACGAGTTGCAGCCCGGCAACCTCCTGCTACATGTCTACCCGAACTTCGGAGAGCATTGTTTTTTGAGTGGTGTAATATCCCACAAGATCAGATCGATAATTTGATACTCAGCATGCCTAAGCGTTGTACGGACTGTATTGCATCGTCTGGGAGACATAATGTATTAACAATCATACTAACCATGTAATATTTGTTTTTTGTAAATTGTTTTTTTTTTTTGTAATTTGCTCCAGAGAGAAAAAATCGTTAATTTTATTAATAATATCAAATATGTAGCATCTTTTTTTGCTCTTTACCTTTTGTTCAAGAAATAAGCTTTACAAATAAGTCAAATTTGTTTTGCTTCTAACTCTTCCTTTGCCTGATTTTGCATTTTCCTTAATTTATGGACATGAGTTTAATATCCTCAGATAAAAGCTCCAAAATCTAATAAACCATTTATCCTGCGACGATTTGATGTAGCATAAATACTATTAATTAATATTTCATTAATATAAAAATTTAAGGCAGCACAAATACTATTTTACTTAATCAAAATTAATTGCTGTATTATCAAAAATGTTAGCAAAAACAACTATTTTGTTACTTTTATGCTATTGCTATGTTATATTGTTAGGTTTTTGATATTATTATGTAAATGCAATATTGCAATACTGTTCAAAATTATGCAATATTGTTCTTATCATGTAAATATTGAAAAATTTTATAACAAAGAGAAGATAGTGGATGGCCCCACATAATAAGCAACTAAGCTGAGAAGTCTTCATGACGGTGCAGCTGCTTATTTCATGGTTTCCTGTTCTGTTCTGCTTTTATACCAGGGCGTGGCATAAAGGTTTCATATTTTACAATTTAAAAACTTTTATAATGTAATGACAAGCACTTCGTCTTTTCAGCAATGGTTACTCCTAACGCCAGAAATGGTGGTCGTTTTATTGTAGAGGTATCTGATAGGCAACCCCCGTCACCCCTATGAATGGACTAACAGTTACAACCATGCATTCTTCGGGATTCGATCTGAGGCTTTTTAGTACCGTTCATTTTAAAAACCGATAAGCGTAACGGCACTTCTATGCTGAGGCACTCTTATAAAGTTATCTGTATTGCCGCTCAGCGGCTGATTTATACAAAAGTGCAGGTAGCATTTTCATGGGATATCATTATGCAAAGCTGTCTCATTTTGGTTCTGTCTTTCCTGTATGGCATAGATGGCAAACAAGCACTAATGAAACGTCATTTTAAATTTATTCCTTATTTTCTTTAACTCTGTATGTGGAGTAAATGTGCAAGGAATTCGAGGCTAATATATTGTAGGGATTTATATTTATTTTAAATAACGAGTTGAATTTAATTTTAAGTTACTTTCCTATAAGCCTTCATTCCCCTAATTGCTAGTGCCGGAATATTTAAATTTGGTGGCACGCTAAGAAATGCAAATTCTACCAGTGGGAGAAAAAGGTTTAAATATCGACGTCCTAGTAGGAAAAGTGAGAGAGAGTCTGGGAAATCTCTGTGCGCTGTTGTAGGTAAGCTTCCGCTTAGCAGTTATTGTTAGTTAGACGTGGCTTTACAGCTATCACCTTGCTGCCACTAGACTCATCTACGAGCTGTAGGATACAGGATATTATGAGCCCTGTAGTTTAATTCCACTACTTGTTAAAATCTGAAATTCTTGAGTTTTGATTCTACTGTTTCAGTTGCCACCCAAGCAGAGGCGTAGTATGTTAGCGTCAAGTTGACGCATTGTAAATAATTTAAAGAGTTTAATAAAGGGTAGTTTTAACCCTTCTACGGTGCAGTCACTATTATCCAGTTTCTACACAAAGGATAGACAGTAGAAGTCACAATACAATTAATTTATTTAATACACAATGCATTTTTGCTGGCAATATCTTTGCACACTATTTGTTTCCCAAGAAATGTAAAATAAACCAGTTCGCAAAGGTAGTTATTACACAATCTATTAACAAAATTAAAATGAGCAATTTCATTCAAAAACGACGCGGCTGTTCTCATCATTCTATTTAAAAGGTTTTCAAGAGAGATGGTTATCGCTTTTGAATTCCTAAAGAAAGAGGGCATTTAAGACTTCCAAAATGCATTTTTCGGAATCTTTCAGAATGTACTTATTATTTGCCTAGTGGACGAGAACTCAATAAATATTACCAACATAGCCACGAAACTTGTCGCAAAGAAACTTCCGATGATTTTTGTCTTATCTTCGCTTAGCCTTGAACTACCCTGACAGTTCAAACTTCAGCCGACCCATAATTCGATCGTTAAGATTGATAATTAAGAGTTCGATAACATAATGCATGACATAAGTGAATACAAAATTACGGAGGGAATAAGAAACTCAAAATTAAATAAGATACTAATTAAATTAGTATGCAAAAACGCTAACTCCATTAATAAGTAGATGCATAAAATATAATAATATACGAAAAGCACATTTTGAACAAATAAACACAACTATTTAAATGTTATTTAATTAACATGCCTTGTTTCCATAACAACTCGGAAAATTATAGTTATTTCATTTGAATAGTAACTTCTTTGTCATAGTTTCATTTGAGTAATAGCTTCTTTTATCTAATCTCTTCTATACTGCTACATTGTCCCGACATTATGAAACTTTTACTAGAATTCCTCATGCAGAAGTGGAAAGCGTAAAACTTGTGGTAAATTGAGAGGCAGAAGAGTAGTACAGATTGTTTCGCCAATATGTTTAACACCACTCATAGATGTTTAAAAATATCGGAAAAAGTATTTATTCATTCTTGTATATTCTTTCTTGCAGTTATAAAAAATATTATAGGATATTCCTCCATGTTAAAATTATTTTAACGTCCATTTATTTTTCAAATAAATTATGAATTCAGCTTCCAAACACTTAACATTATTATTAAAATTCTGGAAAAGGAGGAATTTATAGTTCCGTCATATTTCTAATATTGATTACAATAAGATTTCTTATTGATTTATATCTGCCTCTTTCATAATTCGTTCTCGTTAACGATTCGTTTTCTCTTTAATAATTCATCTTCAACAATACTTTTTGTTTACTTGTTCATATGTTTGCTGTCTCAAATTGTGAAAAAGTGGTTTCTAATGTTTGAGTAACTTGAAAATTGTGTTTACAGAAAGCGAAGCAGTTTTAAATTTCAGGAAACTCCTTTATTTGAATTGATGTTTTCGGCTTTAATATTTTATCAACATCATTAATTTATAGGACCCTTGTTAATTTGTAAGAGTCTCGTTAATTTGAGGCTGAAACATTTTCATTTAAACAACAAGTCGTTTTAGAGCATAGAATATCATACAAATTTTCTACAATTTCTCAAATTTTCTAATTACATACAATGTGTGTTAAATGATAAAATATGAAAAGTGAATATTCTAAAAAAGTGTGCTGTCTGCTTTTTCCACCTTATCCCTTTAATAATAAAGATATAATAATAAAATATAAAGATTCAATGATAAAAGAAATGTTCCATCATTTATTACAGGCAACCACTTGATAAATACTTTCGGTGTTTTTATACTAGTTTTCGTACATAAACATATTAATTTTTTTGTGAATTTCGAATAGTTAAAGTAGGTTTAAAAATTGCATCATCGATCGAAATAATGTTTTCAGGAATTAAGAAAAAAGATAAAATACGAGAATTGAAGGTTACAATTTCACTACTCGAAACCAGTATACCATTAAAAAGTATAAAAGTATAAAATATGCAAATATATAAAATTAAGTAATATAAAATTGCTTAAACATTAAAAAATGCAAAACATCGAAAAATGTAAAACATATGAGTTTGTGGCGGCAATGCGATGGGAATAGAAACATGTTTTTTAATCGTAAACTACAAACACTCAGGAAAACTACTATTGTGAAGATCAAAAGTATTTTAATATGTATTATTCAGAATACGGTCATTAAAAGAAAATAAAGATTTTATTTAATATTAAGAAGGGCATTTACTGCTTTTAAATATTTCACTTTGTTAATCAATAACAGAATAATAAAATTCAAAAGCTAAATTGAAGATTTTTCCCTTGTCATATGACAACATTCCAATCCTCTTTTCTGAGAATTAAAAAGCTATTATATTAAAGGTGTATGTTCTGCGCTTTGGAGACTAGATTTACCAAGGGTTGCTTGTAGATTCTGTTTTCCACTCTTTCATCTGTTTTGGATGTGTAATCGTGTTGGTAAATTTTTATTTGTAAGTTGAGGATTCTATAATTTAATTAGAAACAATACTGCTTCTTCGTTATTCAAAACAGAGATTTTATTAAGCAAGTTTGATTGAAAAGATTTGCATTGATGATGCTTTGTGAGTTATTCTGGTTTCAGAGGGAAAAGAAACCTCTTTCCAGATCTTGAAAGAATCCCAGATAGGGCCTGACTTTTGGAAAAATTATAGATGAGTTTCTAGGCGAGGGGACTTGTGATGGAAGATGGTTTGAGGGGCTTTTGCCTCTGAGAGCAGCAAATGATGGGAAGTGCAGTTACAAACTTCGCTGTCTGGGCTGGGAAAGACGGCAGGTTTGGGATGCTAGAAGAAAGAGGCGCGTTGTTGGGTGACATGGTCACATGAATTCCATCGATGAATCAGAAATCAGATGGCTTTAACTAGCAATCTACTCTTTGTAGCTTTGAACTACAAAGTTCAAATTATATACAGATGATACTAAAATATACACTTTGTCTTATTAAAATAATCAAAAAATTATGTCCATAAAATGGTGCAGGTATCGAATTGACTTTTAGGATCCATCATGTATGAATTCGAATGCATGATGTGACATATGCTTGCTGCGCTGTGCTGACGCTAATGAAACTTGTCCTGAAAAGTCACAATACCTGTTAAGATTCAAATAATTGGAAGGAAAATTATAAACTAATTACAAATTACGTACACTGTGCAAAAAAACGGACAGTTCTTTATGTCCCGTTCTGGGCCGATTGACGGAATTAAAACTGCGTTTTCCATGTCTCGAAAGCGCGACTTAGGATATGTATTAGATTTATATATAGTATTGTTCTAATCGGCCCAGTAAGATGGGAGATATAGAACTGGCCCATTTTTTTCGTAGCGTACGTATTAGCTACCAAAATATTCAGTAAAATTCTGGCAATTTGGTGGTACAAGTCCTCAATCCCTTGGGGAGTACAAGAAGGAAGTTGCGGTGACTCTTCTTGGCAAGTGTTAAGATTGCACTAGCTTGCTGGGACTGGCTGCAGAGGTCACGTACAGGTGAAGTTACTTTCCATGCAGGAAATGTGCAACGAAACGATTTGCGATGAATAAAAATAGTTGCATCTTAAAGCACGAAGTTCGTTTTATGAATTTTATGAATGCAGCGGTAGATCCAAAATCACCTTTATCATTCCTGATAAGCGATAAGCGACGGAGGACGTGGGCACTGTCCCTTTACCATTATGGTTAATCAGTATAGCGCCACGTCCACCTTTATGTAGAGAAGCCAGTACATTTATATGATACATTATGCTGAATACATTTACACAACATACATTTACTCTTCTGGGGTACATGAAGCATTTAAATAGTTATTTTACTCTAATATACGATACGCAGGATACATTTATACAATATATTATGCAGAATACATTTATGGAATATATTATCTTTTTGCACATTTGTTACATATGATACTTATACTAAAATTTTCACTGCAAGTCACTTCGGTGATACATTTCTTTTCAGCAGTATACTTGTGCATTAAAGAGTGTTACATAATTCTGTGCCTAAGTCCATAAGCTTGTTAATGACTAATTTTAATGTTATTATTTTATAGGACGCGTGCCTGCTTTTGATCATAAATCTGCAGAAGGCCTGCGTGTTGGATGATGGTATAGGTAGATGCAGACCTTCTGTCAGTGGACACGCAGAGACGTAGTGCTCTGGGCTGCCCTTATCGCCGCAGATGCATTGTGCCGTGCTGGCGATGGTGAATCGCTCATAGTAGAGCGGAAAGGGACCATGAAAACTGGTATCATTTAAATGACGAGCCGGGTTCCAAAGATTTGTGCTTCAATTTATTAATGAGTGGAAAGTTGGCGCTGCATTTTCTGCATCTCTTTCTAAACACTTTTTTTTTAATCTATGAATTTTTTCCTATTAGTCACGCCTCGTAGAACCGTTGGAAGAAACCATTTGCGAGAGAAAAAAATGGCACAAATTTTACCAGAAATTTTTTATGACATTTCTTATTCAGAAATTAGCTTTTCCGAAGAATCTAATACAGAAATTTGTTCTATTTCATCTGATGAAAATAGAATTATTTCATCAACAACAAATGAATCCGATTCATCAAATGATGGCTCTGCTATACCCTCAAGAGGAAATTGCCCTACTACTTCACCATTTGGTCTCGAGAATTTCCTGCAGAAGAATAAGACATTAGTTTATCATTTCTGTACAATTTGGATAAAAAATTTAATTCTAAAAAAAGGAAGTTACGACGAACAATTATTTAGCCTTGAACACGAATTTAGTGGAGGATAAGAAAGTATTCGTGTTCAGAAAAGATCAGACAGGCGTGGAAGGAGCAACAGACCAATAAGAATAGAAGGAAAATCAGATATTTTGAAAATGAATAAAAAATGGAGAAATAATAAAAGATGATATAATGTCGAAAAAGGAAATTAAAATTCGCTTTGAAAACATCCTACTCAAATTTTTGCGAGAAGCAGGCGCCTCAACTACTTTTGCTAAGTCAGAAGTAACTGAGGGGAAAATGGAGCCTTTTCCACGAGACAGATTCTTAGAAATTATGAAGTATTTATTCTTTTACTTGATATCAAGTATACTGCAGGGATTACAAACTGATCCATTTACCGTTGCTTCAGAGGTATTGAATACTTCTATAGGGAATTGTTTATTGTGTTAATAAGCAGCTGAAAATATTGCAACTGATGGACATGCTCCTAGAAAGGCAATATGCCGCTTTATTCGATGTATAACAAAACCTCCCTCTGAATTCGGCATAAAACTTTAGCTTCCAGTTAACAAGGAAAACGAAATGCGTTTTAAATGTGTTTTAGTAATTGGGAAAATATGAAAGCATACTGTACAAAGAAATTGTTGGGGAGCCTGCTGTTCATCTGTTGCTTCATCTCTTTTGTAGAAAGAGATGGACTAGTTTGTTACTTGTTTTGAAGAAATGGATACACTATTTCCTTACTACTATGGACAATTTTGACTTATTTAAATTGTAAGGTTTATCCTAAGTTTATTAACAGTTATTTTAAGTTTTGTATCTCTCATATCTTATTCTAATTTAAGCTTACAATTTCTTGCCAGAATGTAAATTCAGAAACGCAGTTAATGCAAATGAGAAAGAGTACTATTTAAGTCGATACTTCACCGACTTCGAAAGAGAGAGTCTGATTCCCTGACTAGCGCGCGTTTGCCTTTGGCTAATATTCTCTCTTAGTTACTTCGCTCGGCCATACCTTAGGGCCTTGCTTGGCTTCGCCGATTTAATAAATACTTAAGGGCCAATTAGTTAGATTTCTGATACTTTCGGCTATATCTTGCAAATAGCTTAGTTAAGCTAGTCTAGTTTAAATTATTATTATTTTAAGTTCAAACCGAGTGGCGGGTTTGTGTAAAGTTCCAAGTAGGAAATGATTGTAAATATACTGAAAAATAAAGGGTTGTAAACCCTCTAAGTCTTACATGTTTTGTTTGCATATTATACCAATTATTCGCTGGTTAGTGTTCGTGGGGTTTTAAGTTAGAACTTTAGAATTAAATAAGTAAAACCCCACAAAATTAATAACAATTTTAAGGAATAATGGAATAAGTTATCTGTACACAGTAAATTGCGCAAAAATTTGTATTGTATAACATTAATATTAATGGTTTATATTGTAAAATAGATGTTTTCGTCATATAATTATGTGAAAAAAATAAATTGAACATATTTTGGAAAATTTTTAACCCTGTAACTAAAATGAATTCTAACCGAAATCAATAAAATAAGTTATGATCTACTTTCCTAAAATAAAAAATTTTGATGTCAGATTTTTTTTCAATTAGCTAACCTGTGGTCAAATCAAAGGCACATAAAGGTAAACAGAGAATGCCGTAATACTATCACTAAAACATCCATGATTTGCCTATTTAAATAATCACATATTTCGTGCAGTTCTCAGCATAATCAGAGTTTTCCTAAAGTAATTTTTCCGCTTGTTTTGATCGGGAACAGGGAGCATATCTTCTTGGTTGGGTCTTGTGCCCTTTTTTTAAAAACACAAAGAAACAGAAAACTACGAGTTACCGAATTTTACACAGAAATTTTCAAAATCTGATTAAGTTTCACATAATTACAAAAATATATCTAACGACCACAAATTTAGAAAAGATGATTCAGAATTTCATCTAATGTGTCTAATAAGAAAAATTATATCAAACGTACAGGAAGTTCTTGACCTTCGTTTTTTGATAGCGAATGATAGTATATATGCCTTTTCCAAGTATATGTAAATTCCCAGAAAGCAAAATAAATCTGTTGTGTTTGTATTGCCACAAAACTTTAAATGTTATTTTTGTGAAAAGATTACGTTAAAAGTAATATGTCTTATAAATATTAAATGTACCTTTTCGAATTTACCGAGAAGGGGAAAATAATATATTCCTAAGGAATATTCGATACATTAGAGCGACATCAATATTTAACCTTAGGAATTTTTCTATGAAAGAACTGCAATCGAAATAAGAAAAATTATGATTATCTCTATACTCTTTCATCGATTCAAATAAAACGATTTTAGAAGCAAATGGTGCTACAAAACTCCTTTGAATGTATTATAAAGTTTATTGGTCAGTAAAATATATTGCGCTGAGATGCAATATAATGAGCAAAATGCTCTTTTGTAAGTCACATAATTTTTGTGCTAATTTAATATTATTTAATTTAGTATACATTCCTCATTTGTTCATATTCCGTTTTCTAATTTCCTATATTTTATTCAAAATGCATATACGGAAGCTTTAATGCTTAAATTTTCAAAATATGAAAATAGTTTCTAGGTGCATGTACATTGATTGTTCAAATTTCAAGCTCATTATGAGTGAGGAAGATAATATAATTATCACAACTCAGGCAGAAATGAAATTATTGGAATATTAACTCAGATGTAAGAACAAATATGCTGGTTAAAACTTTCAAGTTTTATCCCCCATTCATTTTTTTCTAAATGTCCCCAAAATCATGCAGTAAACGTTTTGGAGCTCTGCTGCTTTGGATATATATATATAGAGACTGTTCTTCCTACCCGGTTCGGTAAACTCTGTGTTTTTATTCTTACTGTGGATTGCTTCAGAACGGATGGAGTTATTTTGTTCTTATGTTCTGCTTACGGTTGTTATGCCTTTAGTTAATCTACGTGGAGTAGTTCTAGCATTATCAACAATTTAAATTTAATTGGAGGCTAAGTTTAACGACACTGCCATTTATTTACATTTGGAACTCTTAGTAGTATAGAGAATTAACTCAATTGGTGCACCAACTTCATTGCCTTTTTGTGCAGAGCTACTAAATGGTAACTTCAGTTTTTTTTTCACCGAAAATTTTGTTTTCCTGCCCTTTATCCGATTTGCTTGTTTTCCGGTAGAAATTGCAATTTTAATTGGAAAAAAATGATTGTTTTTAACTGTATTTTGTGTTTGAGTTTTGTTTCTACTTTGCTTCAAAGTCTACTTTTACTTTTAATATGGTGTTAACATTGTGTATATGTTTAGATTACATTTGTGTTAAATTTAATAAACTCCATTTGTTTTTTTATTACAAACGTACGTATAAAATTCCCTTTTGTACGTTAGCAATCTTGTTCAGTCTGGAAATGAATTAATCCACTTTCTTTAATTCCTATGGAAATGAATTTTTAGGTTTACGAACCTTTCAGGTAACGAACTATGTTCAAGGACGAACTAAATTCGTGTACCAAAGTTTCACTGTACATATAGTAATTATATATCATTCTTCGAAAGCGAATGAAGTTTATTAAAATAAGCATACTCCAACATTTTGTAATATGTATACCATTCTACAGTGCAATGAGAAATACAGAAAGAAATCTGATGCATCACTGGCATTCTCTTACCAGGTTTACTTGGAATAATGAAGTTATGCATCTGAAAGAAATTTAGACATTTTTATATTTAAATGATCACATTTTGTTAAATGTAGCTCCATAGATATTCCTTTCTAGTCTCAAAACTGTAAATAGAATTAACTTAAATGTATTAAATAAAAAAGTTTTATTGATTTCATTCAGACAAACAAACACAAAGGTATTCTTACAGCATAAAGTAGCAAGCTGCAGAGCTTAATTTGTCGATTTACATTAATGGCTTCATTAACCATGGATGGAAACGGAATCAGATTTCCTTTACGAACACATAACGAACTGTATATTTTAACACGAGAGAGAGAGAGAGAGAATTTCTTTTCTAAATTGACCATACGCCGGGAAACTAAAAGAAATTCGGAAAAATAAATTCAACGGTCTCTGCTCCATTAACCCCTCTCCGTGGCAAAACCGAAAGCCTGAGCCTCCTTCTTCATTAAATAAGCGTCATGTAAATGATTGCTCTGCTGTTTTCGGTCAATTAACCAATTCCCTACAGTTTCCAACCACCCAACACTCTAATCAAAGACGTCTGGTAGAACACTGTAAGGAAAAAAAAAGTGCATAAAGCACGTACATCAACTTTTGAAGTGCTTATGCCTTAGTGTATTACATTTTGCGATGCGAAGGTTTACTGTGTTTGCTTCTCATAAAACGCTAAACAGAACTCTTTAACTCGAAAAACTTTGCATGAAATTTTCATTTTTATCCTCTTGAAGTTAAATTCTTTTTGCTTCCTCGGGAGGCAATTAATTTCTACTTACGCCTTGTATATTTAGCTAAATAATTTCAAAGAAGGAAAAATGACGATTTAAATAAATATTTAGCCTCATCTATTTATAGGTAATTAAATGAAATCAATTAAATGGTTTATATATGCGTATATGCATACATGTGTCCATGAAAAGCTTTACCCGGTCTTTTATTTTAGCCGACTTTGGTCACAAACATATATTTCCAATTACATAAGTATTTTAAATGACCCAAATATTCACATTTTGGTATTTTTACGTATAAACAATTCCATTTTGTAAAATCTGCAAAACAAAATCTAACCTTATATACATTCCTCCTGTTCTTAGCGAAATTTTGATTATGTTCAAAAAATGAAATACAAAAGGTTTGACCTCCGTATGCTAAAAAACCGCCCCATATATTCCGTATTAAGGTCGAACACCATATTTAAGGAAGAGAGAAATGTTTACATTTATACGTAACTAAAGTAAAATATCGTCCAGAAAATGTTTTTTGGTGTTAAACATTTAAGTGACAAATATTTCAGTGCATGTTTATGTTAAAGATCGTTAATCAACACATTTTTTGTTTCTGAAGTGAGACTTATTGACAAAATCTTACAGAATCGTTCATCCAGAAAATACTAGAGAGTTTCGGTACTATCAAATGGACAACTTGTAACACTATTTCCAGTAGTTTAAAAGCGAAAGTACTTGTAATTTAATGAACTTGAGCTTGTAGTTTAATGAACTTTCATGACTAGAAGGTTATGATTCTAAACTAATAAAACTTTTCGAGAATATTAACAACGTATATTTTGTTTTTGAAAAATTCCAAAGAACAGGGTGGTTATAATCAAAGTGACCTTATTCAGACCACTCTAGAACCTGCTCTACTTATTCAGTTTTGATGAAATTTGGTGTATATATTGTTGCGGATTTCCTATTTATTTGGCTATTTGTTTGGAATTGTAATTAAAATTGCTTTATTTTTTCTTTCATCGCGGACGGTTTTTGAAGAGAAATTTACGTCGGAAAAGTGAAAATAAAAGAGCGCGTGCCTTTTAATATTTAATAAATAAATATCTCGTAATTGCTGTTGCCATCCATAAAAATCGAGAAAATGGGTTTTACTAGAATATTCTAGTGAGTAAATGAAAAACTTATAAAGGCCGAATTAAAACGCCTCATCTCAGTTGTAGCTGTTTTAAGCGAACTGTTGTTTACTTAATGCTGTTATAGATTGTTGCGAATTTGCTGTGAGATAGAATTACTTTCTCTGTTTTTGAATTGAGTTCTGTTTAGCATTTGAGATATTTTGATATTGTAGGAATATTTCTGAAGAAATATTTTAGCATTTTGTTTTATTTCTTGTGAAAAGAATAAATTTTATTAACTTTTTAACGATTTGTGCATTCAATTCAAGTTAACCCATACGCACGCAGCAATATTATATGGATCATGGGGCAACGATTTCTGCAATAAAAAAATATAGTTCAAATTATGATCATCGGGGGGAATTGTGGCGTCAGCGTTTTCAGTGGTAGCTCGAAGTAACTCTCGAGGGATTTCAGCAAGATGGTGTGTAATGCTGACTTTCATCTCAGGTAAAATCCAAATTCCTCCTCCATAAACACTTTCTTTTAGGAATCCTCACAACCAGAAATCATATTGATTTAAGTCGGATGAACAAGGAGGCCAGGCATCCGGAAAAGCTCTGGATATTACACGATTCAAGTTAGCACGAAACAGTTCTTTGACTTGGCACCCAGTGTGGGGAGTTGCTCCGTCTTGCATGAAGACAGGGGTTTGATAAACAGTTTTACCAGTAAATCTCGATCTTTCTTCGATTAGCGATGACAAAGGTACGCAGAATAATTTTCTGGTTCTGGCTGCAAGTCTATTTATAGGTTTGACTAATTTGCATAAGGAATTTTTGAAAATTGCCATCTGGTGGCAAAATTTGAAGTGCCGTTTCATTCCAGAAATCTTTTCCCCATAGTCCATATAACATATATCCCACGTTTCATCAAAATCCGATTAGCAGAACGGGTTCTATAGGGATCTGAATAGGGTCATTTGAATTATAACCACCCTGTACTTGCGGGAAAATTCTTTCTACATACCAAATGTAACAAAATTATAATTTTAGATAGTATTAAATCACAAAATAAAATTATCAAATGGCTCAAAAGAGAAAAAAATCAATCTAGAGTTAATTTAATATATTTATTAACCTATCCCACAACGTAAATTAAATATGACGTCAGAAATAGAAAATTTTGGAAATGCATCTCTCTCTCAGCTTTGGTCGTACGAGAATCAATCTTTTCGTGTTTTACTCTCTATTAGGAGTGCAAGATTTTCCCAAATATGAATAAAAGGTCCGGAGGAACCTAAGAAATGTTAGATTTATTAATACTTACAAAATTGAATTCTTTAAATTTAAAATTACCAAGACATTAATCATTGCGCAACTTAAAATATTTTTGTAACTGGATGTATATATCTGCTAACAACAAGCCCAAAATTACCGCGGGTAGGAACTCTTATAAATACTGTGTTTCTTTCTATATTATGTGCAGCATATGTAGAAAATGAATTAAATTGTATACCAAAAATATTTTGTGGTTCTGAATGCTCACATCATTTAGAGCTTAGTCCATATTCCCTCATTTATAATGACGTTATCAGCAACAATTTAAAGTTTGATGGAATAACGAATAGGCAATAAACAGCTCTTTTATACATTTGGTGAAAGATAAATTGCCCAACTTGATTTTTTTTTAAAAATTGTTAAAGAGTATATGTCCGAAATGCTCGCTTATGAACAATAAAATGGGCACTGATCTAAATTAGTAAAGTTTTACTTCGCTAAGAAGTTCATCTTGTATACAAATTGTCCTGCGGGAACTTTAGTCAGAAAGCCCGATAATTTTCTAAATATTTTTAAATATCCCATGGTAGTTCCAGCAAGTTTCATGTCTGTGCTTTAGATTGGCTACTCAGCCACTTGTTCCAAAATTCTTAATTGGAAGTTTCATATACCTCAGAGATTAGTGATTGTTTCTAGAAAGTGAGTTCATAACAAAGTGATTTTAGCGAAGTTGCCAGCCTTATCATTATCTTGTATCCCAATGAGGGTTCCTATAAAATGAAGATAAATCAGCTCATTAATACTTTTATAATTTTTAATGACTTTTATGTATAATACAATGTGAAAAATTTATGGACATTCAAGATTTCTGATATCCTTATTTGTATGCTTCGTCACTTCGTCACTACTTCACTATGTTAGTTTCATCGAAAGTGAAAAAAATAAAAATTGTAAAAGTCGAGTAGTTATGTGTTTTAACTTTAAAACATATTTTATTTTAATTCAGAAATTGAGATGAGGAAAAAAATTCTATTCGTGAGTTTGTTGAAAATGTGGAGAATATTAGGAGTTTAAGAGTTATTAATCTTTGAACAAATCGTGACCGTGTCGGGAAAAACATGTTTTGTTTAGTAACCACCTTAGGTATTAACACCACAAAGAAGCCAAATTGGAGGAGTGTATTTAATTCCTTACATTCAATCTCCACCCCCAACGTACTTAAAGACAGAGGAAGATAGGAGAATAGAGGGAGGACACACGAATTCTATTCTGCTGATGGTCACTTTCAGGCAATCCAAGTCTGAGGACAACTGATTATTCATTATTTCAGTCTATCAAAATATGGAGAGATAGGTGCTTGATAGCAAGAAATCTTTCATGAGATATTCTTCTTTCTAAAATCATTTATGAATAATGTGCTTGGTTATCTAACACTGCACGAAAAAGAGCAAGTGGGGAAAATATTTAAACCCTTGTAAATTAAGAATTGCATAAATTTAGGAGTGCAATTAAAAGTGGAAATTCTGATGGTCCTTTAACATACCTCAATTCATGTGCAAATAAATGCCGTACTTTAAAGAGATTAAATATTTAAAATAGGGGTCGTATTTAATTTTATTAAATTATCAGATTATATCTAACCTTGCAACACTAAACCTTTACAAAATTCATGCGTCTACACCTTTGCATTGCTTCCACTGCTCCAAGCGATTGAAGGGGTGTGCATATCAAATGTTTCACTCAGAAAATTGTTTAGGTAAGAAATCATAGCCGTAATCGAGCAACTGCATTTTCACGTAGAGATTTTACGTTCATGTTGGCAACATTAAAAACCTCAATAATAAAGCATTTTGATTAAATGTTTTATCTGTAAATTTGTTAATTTCTAAATTCTTTTACCAGGATCAATTTGGCAGTGTTTGCTCCCAACATCCTTGAGATTTTTTGTTTGTTTTTGGTTTTAATTCTAAAGCCATCAATGAATTTGAGTGCGATAACACAATGGTTTAAGTACAAGAAATTCTCTCATCTTCCGTGTGTGCTCCCATGATATATATGGTTACTATGTTCAATTGGCAGCTGGAAAACCCGTGGTCCAAATTCTAACGATGGTACCTTTGATGTTTTACACCTTGTGACGTTAAAAATTTATGCAACCTTCACTGTAGATACGTCCAGTTTAACAGAACAGTAGACAAAGTCTCCTCTAAACTGTTACAGCGCTTCGCAGAGAAAAGGTTTGCACATTATTAAGTCCTTCAAAAATTCATTACATAATTTACACTTTCATTGGAAACACTAACCTCATTATACTAATTTTTCGGTTCGTTTTCACGTTATAAATGTGTTGCTTCGTAAACATACATGTTTGAGAATAAGTTAATTTTTCCTAAACTTTGGCAATCTAGAGTTAAATTTATTTTTCTCATCTCTGTAGTTTCATTACGGAATTAAAACTTGCATTAGATGAACTAACATTACATATTAACAGTTGCCATACTGCTAAGTAATAATACTGAGAATCATTTCCATTGCAGATCTTTTCTCCGATTAAAGTTAAATGAACGTGCTGCCAACACATAATGATTATTCCCTTTCATCTCTTTTACCTTTTAATGAACTCGCCCGTTAAGCTAGTGGAATACAGTGGCGTTTCCAACAGTAAAGCAAATGCTTGATGTAATTTCTGTCATCCGTAGCTTCATACGTCACACTGTAATCACCGCTATCATTGCTCTTCTGTTTTGTCATTGATTACCCTGGACGACATAGCTTGAATTGCCTTGAAACGCTTGTTGTAGCAGGTGATGATTAATACGTTTCCATTGGATGGAAAATATTGGTCTGTGACGCAGCTGCATAACAGACAGAATTTGTTATCTCAAGCTATAATATTTGGGTCTCATCCACAGAGATATGAGATGCCTTGTCGATGATCGATTGAGTGTTAGCGGAAATTATTTCTTTTCATAAGGAATATCTCTAATAATAGAGCACAGAAGCGGAAAAATATGACATGCAGAGAAGAAAAACGTGAATGGATCTTCGCAGCATTATCAAGGAAAAATATAGTGTGCATTTCTTTATTTCATTTAAATAACGCAATAGAGAGTTGCCTTAGTTATCCGAAATATTTCAAAGAGACATTTCGGATAAGACATTCAGGATTTCTTATGATATTTTCTTCGGCTAATAAAGCAATAACCTAATGAAGTGCTAAGCAAAAATACGTATTGCAATACATTCACACTGTGATATTTTGTAATTTTTATTATAACGTATTTTAGCACTATCGTTTCTTAAGTGTATGTAAATCTACTGATATAACACAATGATCGAATAATATTTTTTGTAAGTGGCCGGGAGCATTATTTAATAGCGATTAGCCTTGCGACACTACAAAGGATCAAAAGGGAGGCCATTTTATTATGGAGGCATCTAAGCGTGGCCACTGTGGCCCCCTGTGAAGGGACGGACAATTACAACCAGGCCTTCTCCACGATTTGAACCCGGGCCATCGCTACGGTAGTCAGGGTCACTAACCACAATACCGACTGGGCGACATGATCAACTGATATAAAACAATGAAAACTGGTGTCAACTGATATGAACTCAAAGTTCAATGAGCAGCAAGAAAATGTGAAACCAAGAAATATAATGGTTATAGTTACAATACTGTAGTAAAATACTTCGTATTTAAAATAAGGAATTCGAACAACCTTTTACAGGTTCCAGAGTAACCTAAGTAGCAGAGCATTCACGAATTTCCTAATAGCTAAAACTGCTAAGTTAAATTAGAGGTGTCGATGTGACGTGTCTCACAGTAACATCGCAACACATCCACAAATTTCATCGCGTCGAGAAGCGCAGGATTGCATCTGTCATCAGAATGGGCCTTGGATACTTTACACCTAAACGTTCGATTTTTGGCTAGATCTGGGCCAAATTTGAAGGAGAATTCCTCAGGGAGATAGGACAAAGGGACTCGTACTTTCATGTCCTTTGCTGCCACATTATTCGAGACGGTTTTCAACACAAGTGCCTTTTAAGTATTCCCATGTAGCACAGGTATTGTACACTAATAATCATTCAATTTTAGGATTAACTCAGGCCTGATGATACAACAGTCAGCAAGGTTAACCGCTATACTGGTACTATTTGAGATGCTTTGCAAAGTGCAATTTAGCTGACCTAAATTATCAATTTTTTATTTTTCAAATGTGATATTCCTACTCGTAAGCAGTCATTCAGTTTTTCGTCTGTAAGTATATCTGTACTTTGATTCCGCGATATTTATTTTTGAAAGAAATGATATTTAATTCTGTTTTTCATTTTGTTTGTTTTTAACAAGTAAAGTAACTGGGTCAAAATGACAAACTGGCCGGGAAGACGGGGCCGTAATTTCCAACTGGAACAATACCCAGTAAACCGAGATACTTGGTAAGTCCATTTAAAATGATGAACATATGTATAAGTATAAACAAACATTTTAAGCAAATACGCTTATGTTTCTAATTAATTGCGAACTATAAAAAACTGTAAGTATCATTTTATTGAAACTTAAAAATAATTTTTTCATCGTTGGTGCACAGCAGTGGACACACAGAAGGACTCTGGCGATGCACTAAAGCTGTTTTAGGGGAATACTAAGTCGGTTGGTCGTGATCTTTTCATCTATTATATTATTATTTTATACTTTTCCAGCATGTGTCGACAGATCCCGTAGTGGCTTCTTGAGGAGAGGAGGAAGCAATTTACGGTAACCGATAAGCTGGGTAGCAAAATAAAGTTTTAATAGATTTATACTAGATGCAAATATAAAAATGATGTATTTTCTGTAATAAGGAATTGGAACTTAAATATATTTCATTAATTTGCAAATTACGCTTAAATATTTATATATTTTCATTAAGTAAATGAGTATAAAATGTTTTGGTGTCCGATATATTTCAAATTAATTTTAGATATAACTATCAATAGTATGCTTGAATTTCGTTGAAAACATAAGTATACTACCAAAGTCAAAACCTGTTTTAACTGGAGAACGTTTCAAAGATTTGTAATAAAAAATATTATTCTGCTCTTCGATTTATGTTGTAAAAGATATATTACCGTGGTTTCGTATTTGCTTTATAAAAATCCGTAATTTAGAAATTTTTGGAAAAAACTCTGTTATGCACAGATACTCAGAGAATTCAATGATATACTAAAATGCTTAAATTTCATTTTACATCCTTCTGCGAAGAAAAGGAAGCATTGTAATCGCCAAAAATTTCGGGAATCATATTTTCAACTGAAACATGTTTCAATGAAAATATGTTTTGACTATATTTCAACGAAAATATGTTTTTGACCACTCCTGAATCCGTTTGGACGATTTTCTTTGCTCAACGCCCGTACGCACAGACAAAATAAAAGCTCTTTTCCTAAAACGAATTTAAAAGGATTTAAAATGGATTCAAAAGGATTCTTTTGTCGACGCCTATGTGTCTCTGCCAAAACTCATTAGATGTAGAAAGTTAAAATTTTGCATTTTATAGGACTACTTGTAAGATCTAGTTTTGCACCTTCGTTTTTTATTCCAATCGGCAGTACCAAACATAGATATACACACACACACATATATATATATACCCCTTTACTCGTTTCCTATACTTTTATTTCAGAACGTTTTATACTCATGAAAACATATCCTTTAAGAAGTTTTATTCCTGTACGACCAAATTTGACCTCAATATTTAGTTTCTCAAAATTTGCAGATTTTGACATCATTTTCAGCTTGCTTTGAGAGATTTATTCAAGTTTCAAGAATTTACTTATTTGAATCCTGAGGTACACATATCCTTACATACATTTTTGTTCTCCAAATATACATGTACAAAAATAACCTCTTTTCACCCATCTGTATACAGAAAATAAGAATACTAATAGGCCGTTAAAGGACGCCATGTGATGGCCACAGATTTTTTTTTCTTATAGCAACAAACACTTTACCAACACTACTATTAATCGTCTTTTCCTTACCTTCTCAGTTTTAAAAAAATGTATTTAGAAAACAAAAGACAGGGAATGTAAAAATTAGGACTAGATTAAATTCCTTTAAGTTTTACACTGCTTCTTTTGATGAACGCAGTTTTTTTGAAATTGAGTCCAGTTTTACCAATTCATCGAGAATAAAGTTATTAACATGCCGTAGAAGTAACAGTGAAACTGAGTGCTGAATAAGAAATATTTTATTGAAAAAATCTAGGTTAGCTTCATTCCTTTCTTTCCCGAGAAAGGAGGGTAAGGAAGTAAATTGATCTAAGCTACGCTTGGAATACCGGTCAAGCACTTCAACTTCCGCAAGAGCATTACTATATCCACTCTAAACTGATAGTAATGGTCACGAAACCTTTGTTGGACACATTCCAATAAAATGGAAGTCCATTCTTTGCTTAATAATTGTGCTTTCCCCCTTCCCTTTGCTTATTTGCAGCAACCAATTACTCTCAAGTATTTATTCTATTTTCTGGAAGATTCCTGTCGAAAAAAAGGATACAAAACCTGATGTTTGACAATAAATATATCATGCTGAAAAATACACATAATCTGTTATTATACCAAGTGATTCATTTTGGTGAAACTTTCTACCTTCCTCGAACAGGTTTCGTAATAAAAGCAGGTTTATGTGGTGTGTCGCGAATACTGTGTCGCAAAATTTAAGTATGTTAGTCATTTAAGTAATCAATTATTTAAGTATTTTATTTGTATTTGTATTTGATTTTTAAATTTGAAATTTTGAAGAGCGTTGTGAATATATATATATATTTGTAAAGAATGCATTTAAAATCTTTATGCAATTATTTTTCTTCAACGGTCCACTTTTCTAACGAAGAAAGGGGAGCGTCTTTTAAGGGAAGTAACATCTGTGGAAATATCCTTTAAGATGACAGTTGCAACTGAGAGCAGTATAGTGTTGTTTCCCTTGTCTTTTGTTACGAAGCAGTAAAATAGATATCGTAATTGGCTCTACGCAATTCACTTACACTTTAGCTTTGTGAATGTTGTCTTGCTTGTAACTTCGGAAGAAAGAAAAGGTTGTAAACTGGATCTTGAAAGGGCAGTTTTTTGTTGTTTCTCCTTAGATTTTTCGCTTGTTAGCAAGGGGGGTCGAATTTTTAGTCTGAAATTTTCGCAGGTGTTGGAGGAGTCCTTTCTACAGCTGGGCAACCGTCAACTGTAGACAATGACTTTATTTTGATTCATTTGAGGGTTTTGATATTGTCATGTTAAATTACGAAGAAAGTCCCGGATTGGCAAGAATTTAATTTTATGTGTAACTTTTGGACCTATAATTGTGAGTGGGTGGAGAAACCGAGTTTTTCATCGGAACTTTTAAGGGTGTTGAAAGGAGATGGATTCGTGATTTTGAGGGTGAAGTTAGTTTAAAGGGACCGGAGGGGCGTTTGCTCTGCGGCCAAGCTTCACTCTTGCTGGTCGTTTGCGCTTGCTTTCTGCGGACGGATGTTATGTCTTCCTCAGCATTTAGCTGAAGAAATTCGGGTTGCTTTAAGAGCCAAGCATTAGCTCGAGATTTAACTGGTTACTCCGAAGGTGTGCGGTGGTAATTCCTGGATTTTTGATGAGCGTTCTGCAGAGTTTAGGGGCGGCTGACTATCAGAGTTCAAGTTGTGGGTCGATAGAATGATTTTGTGTCGGAGCAGTCCTTGATTCATCTACTATAGTATATCCAGTTTTTATCAACCATAATGTCAAGCCTCTTCACCTTATTTGGGCAGTGTGGTAAATGAACCGACGCAGACTTTCGTCGATTCATCTATTTCAGTATATCTTGAGTTATCAACAGCCTGGTTTCCTACGTATCAGCAATTATGTCATCCTTGTTCACCTTATTGTGGGCTGAGTTCAAAGGATTTAATCTTCAGTTAATTATGAAGTGCTTACGTTGTTTCCGATTTGCAGCATGGTTTGATGGGTGCCTGTCGACCAACTGTGAGTTGCTAAATATTTTTCTTCGTAAGATTATAGTATTGTTAAGTAGTGTAATTTAAACTAATCTTACTTAATTTGGGGACAAAGAGCGAAATTTATTTGAAAATTAAAAAAATGAAAAGAATTGTTTGTGCCTAATTTAGAATTTAAAATTATTGTCTATAAAACATGTAATTCTTTAATTGTAATTCTTACATTAGCTTACGTGAGATCCATTTATAAGTTACTAAGTTTACGTAGGGAATAATCATAATAATCATTTATTCTGTTAATTTCTAAATATGCTTTGATAAACGACTTAAAAGAAATAATGTGGAATATTTTTACTGTTGTTTGTAAGGGTAGTCTGGCCAGCTATCTTTAGGTTATCCTAGATATTAATAAATGAGTGTGATTTTATGTTATTACTTGCATTTGTTTTTTTTGTGTGTGTTACGTAGTTGGTTTGTTCAGTCACTTCATTTGTTTGAGCCGTAAGGCTTTTAAGAAACATGGAGATTTTATCGGGGTTAGGAAAAATGTTTATGCATTTTAGGGTACTCTCAACGCGTTAGCAAATATGTACTAACCATGTTTTATTGAATATTTGAATGTTTGTTTTAGGTGCCAAGAATATTAGAACTATTGCTTGATTTTTCGTAGTGGAACTGCTTGATTGGTGTTTGAATTTTTCTTCTCTGGTGCTTATGAGGCTTTGCTTTAATGAATATGAACTTGTTGTTCTTGAGTTTATTTTAAAATGAGCGAATTATAGAAATGTTTTGGTTCAGAAATAGCATTCAGTTGTACCGAGTATCAGAGAACATTTATTCCTTCTAGTGTTTTTCAGGTTAAGATTTATTAAGATTAATTTGCTTTGCTTTGTGTCAGTTAATAGATTTCAGAAATAGTTAATGTAGATATTTTTTTCGAGTCAGCTCAATCAGTCAGTTTCCTCCGCTTCTAACTAGAAGAATTTTAGTATTGATTTATTTTATTTTACCTGGTCCGGCACCAGAGGAGGTACAGATTTAAAAAGTTAAAAAGTTAAAATTGTTAAAAGTTAAAACAAGTAAAAATTTCAGCTTCGTAACTAAAATTGTTAAAATTTAAGCAACTCAACTTATGTAATTTCCAATCCAGTCCAAATTACCTTGCGCTATTACGGTAACTTTGAAACGATATGCGAAAGAATAATTTTCATAGAGCCTGATGAGTCAAACTGGAGATCTAACTTAAATATGAGTCATTTTATCCTACCAGTAAGGAAATTTGCGGTTTGATGGTTTTCCGATGAAATATGACTTAATCTGAAGCCCTATCCATTAAAACAAAGCACTGTATTTTGGTAGCTCGTCAAAATATTTTGGTAGCTTTCAAAACATCCATTTGTGAAAAGCATGTAGAGTCATTAGGATTTTTTGGAAGCAGAGGACGTGGAAAATGAGCAATGCCCTCACCGCGACTCGAACCACCGATCTCTGGAATACGCGTCGAGTGTACTGACCACTACAACACGAAGCATTCGAAGAACGCGGGAGAAATACCTTATAAGCATTGTCTGCTTACCATCGGACTGTCCGTTAGAAGTTTACAGTAGGCCTTTACATCCGCATGCGGTACCCAATAAAATCACTTGTGGGAGTAGTCCTGTTTTACTGGTTCCTAAATATGTGTAAACATGTTGCATTTTTGGCTTGTTCTTCAACAGGTGCTGTAATCGTTCTCTACTTCACCCCCAGACACAAAGCCTTTTTTTCCTAATGACAGGTACTTGTCTGTAACGGCGTTGGCCGCTACTAAGGCCAGAATTGGTGAACATTATATTGTGGAGGCAACTATATAGGCGGCCACCGCTACCTTCTATGAAGGGGCAGACAATTTTACATCCATGGCTTCTCCGGGACTCAAACCTGGCCCCCTTGGTATACCAACCAGGCTCCTCTACCACTAAACCGTCTGTGCGGCGTCACAAACCTTACGGTTAAATAAAAAGTGTGATTAACTCCTTCGCTTTTGTTTTGTTTCAAACCAATATCACAAAGAGACACTCAGTTAGAAAAATTCTCAGAGGCAAATTAGAGGAAATCCTTGCATTAAATTTATTAAATGGCCTAGCTTATTGATACATCCCAAGAGAGCGGATTTTGATAAGATTGGTACCTTTGCTAAATGTTGTGCTATCTGATAAACATTTGTTGCCCTGATGTGCTTGGAGTACATATTCATCAGTGACTATGTTCACAGTCTTTACTTTCTAAGCTAAAGTTATTTTTCCTCGATATCCGGCCGATCAGTTGTGAACTGCTCTATTTGTTCAGAACTGTTTTTTTTACATATGACTATATTTCATGTAGATTGTTTTAAGTTTTGATAATTTGTATAAAGATAAAAGTTCTTATGTCGTACATATGCATGGCTGTCATTGATTGTTATCCTTAAAATCACTTTCCTTATTTTCTTACTACACTTTCTGGAAGAGAGCGATAGAATGACTCTGAAACATCGTCTCATGCAGGTGCATAATCCAGATAACAAACCGGCATTCGGCTTCTAAATTTAGAATGCAATTTAGCTTGAGGTTCAGGGAATCAGATATATTAAGTAAGACAAATCATTCACATGCATTTACACCACACTAAGCTTTTGCTCTACAAAATGCGTCGAAAACCGTCAAATATTAAGTTTTGAATATCGAGGCGTCAACCTCCATCATCCACTAAATTAAGAACGAAAATTGTTGGGAAACCGAAACATTTAAAAGATGAAGTTTTTTTTTTCAAAGTACAACTATAGATCTGTCGCTGAGAAACGTAAATAGCACACAATTAAAAATTTTCGAGAGATATGAAAACCACGTAATACAAAATACAAAGAAAAAGGATGAAAGCATACTTTTAACTCTACGGATAATGATTCAAAAGACAGTTCAAATTTCATTAGTCACTTTCATTGTATGGGTATCTGGGTGAAAATATAAATAAGCGGAAACCCTGGTCGGCAGAAAGCAGAATATTGAAATACAAATAATATTTTTTTTTACAGTTAGTGTACAAACTGCATTATGTTAACCTCTAGCCAAACAGTTGGAAAATAACTGAATATTTAAAAATATTTTCTAATTATAGGTGCATAATATTAAGTTCTTAATATATATATATATATATATGTATTTATATATGAAATATTTTCTAATTGCAGCTTCATGTTATTAATTCTTAATATATATATATATGTTACGGTGAAACATCGAAATCTGGAGAATGTCGACTTTCACCGGTGAATGTCAACATTCACGTAGTCGCTTGGTGTATGTCCGAAACATTTTCCAAATACTCTTACTTATGAGTTACACCAGTAAATGTCGACATTCACCATGTACTAGTGGTGAATGTTGAATATATGAGAATATTATATTTTCTTCTCCGTAATTCAGTCGCGAAAAAACACACAAGTACTTAAAACACAAAATACATTCAAAATGAGAAAGGAAAATATTAGAAGTTAAAAAACTTACTTAATTATACAGTACGTAGTAAATGAGAAAATAAAATAATAGTAATAAAAATCTTACTAAATTATGTGATTCAAATCTGATTAATTGCAACAACTTAAACTATTATGAGACTTTACAGCCTGTCGCCTCTCTTTTCGACCTACACCAGAGCATATCTGTGATTGACATTCTCCAATTTCGGTCTTTCACAGTAATATATATATATATATATATATATATGTACACATAATGTAGAGACATTAGGTTTTTGTTTTAAACAGGAGACGGAAAAATGTGCATTGCCCTCGCCGGGACTCGAAGCATGGTCATCTCGAATACGCGTCGAGGATACAATTGCACTAGGAAGGCATGCGGAAAGGAGGGAGAAAATACCTTATGATATATGACTATAGCTCTCAGTATTATAGATGACCATTTAAACAGAATTATTCAAATTCTTGATTCCTAACTGAAGTAATCACCAACAAATATAATATCAGAGACTTCCTTCAATGGAATTCCTTCCGGAATCCTGTTAGGTTTGTCGTATTTCACTAACGGTTTACCACATTTTGAAGTTAAAATCATTACGTACGTCTATATTAAACTTCAGTTGTAATGAACTATGTTTTGTTTACATGAATACGTACACTGAGAGGAAAAAAAATAAATATATATATGGAACAGTTCTATATCTCCCGTTCTACTGAGCCGATTGACGGAATTCAAATTGCGTTTTTCATGTCTCCAAAGCGCGACTTGGATATGCATTAGATTTATATATAACATTGTTCAAATATAGGTGTCATGACACAAAATCAGACTTTTTGTAAAATGAGATGCCAAATGTTTTCCATGTTTGGATTCTACGACTCTAATTATGCCAAAGTCCCAAGTTTTGTAAAAATCGCACGTGTAGTTTTAAAAAATTAGCTTCCAAAATTTTAACTCCTTAATGCTAATTCAATTTGGTATGTACTTACTAATATATCTTTCTATACAGTTCGAAATTTAGGTTCCTTCCAAATAAAATTCACCCATTTTTTATGATTTAGTTTTAAAATTTGTGTTTTTAAATAATTTTTATAAATTTTTCTAAAAACATTTTGTATTATTACCTATAAAATTTTTAACATCATCTTAAAGCATATATATTTCTAAGCATACCTGCGAAAAATTAGATTTTTTATTAGAAATTTTTTAAGATATATGTGAATCTGCGCTTTCAAATTTCGCGTATTTTTTATAAACGATGCTAACGAAATTGTTGACATTATTTGAAAGTTTGAACAGTGAATGTTTTGTAGCTTGTGGACAGTGAAGAAAACGGAAAGGAAAATAGGTTGCTATAAATTGAGAATTTCGCCAAGTAAATTATTCTTGGTGTAAACTGAAAAAAAATTCGCCAATATTAATTTTTACATTTTTGCATAAATGTCGATTAAATTTAATATTTAGGCATAACTGGAGTCGTAGAATGGAAATATGGAAAAAGAAATTGGTAAGTTATCTCAGAAAAGTCCCATTTTTGTGTTGAAATACCTATATTGGAACAAAGCTATATATAAATCTGATATATCTACTAAGTCGCGCTTTCGAGACATGGAAAATAGAACTTGAATTTCGTCCATCGGCCCAGTAGAACGGGAGATATAGAACTGCCTTTTTTTTTTCACTTAGTGTAGATATACCTGAGCCACCAGCGGCATAGTTCTGAACACTGGTAATTCCGTTCACTGCTCGTGTCTCGGTGAATGGGAGTTTTCGTGGTTTTCCCCATGTGTAACGTGCATACGAATTAGTTATCCTAGGATCGTCTTCCGCGAAGGAAACTCCCCCATCAGGCAGGTAATCGACGCCTGCTTTGAGATTAAACAAAGCAAACCAAACTATGCATAAACCTGCATGCGTAAAGCTGCTGGGAAAAAGCGAAATGCAATAATTTATTTAAACGTAATATTCATACACAACTGCATATTTTACAATATTTTTAGCTTCATTTACGTATTACATTCAGGCATATTTTTTGAAGATTAAACTGCTTAAAACTTATTTATTTTCATATTGTTATTTACATAATCAGTGTACGTAATAACCTTAGTCACATAATTATATTGCTGCCCTATTCATTCTTGCAATCAATTATGTCTTACAACCATGTTATATTCATAATCATTGTGCATACTTCCTTTTGCTCCAGATCTCAGTTTTATTAAAAACATTGAATAATTACTAAGATTTTTCCCAACTTATTAAAACAGTGAGTAATTACTAAGATTCCTCCGAATTTATTAAAAACATTGAATAATTACAAAGATTCTGCATAAAATGTTTCTTTGGGCTACCTTCTCTTCATTACCGAAGTGAAATTACATTTTCTTTTCTTTACCATCCCCTGTCTTTCGAACGGCCTTCGTAATGAATGTTCATTAGCTGCAGAAAACGTTTTTTTGAGAAAACAGGTTTTAAGATTATACTTTTCCCTTCAAACCTTACTTCCGTTATAAATTAAAAACCTTTTAAACTCCTTCCCTACGTAGCGTGACTTTTTTTTCCCTTGAGAAGAAATAAGAAGGATTTTAATCGCTGAGCCGCAAGTTTAGAACTTTGTTTCAGTAATTTTTTATTACTCTACGTTTCAATGCATTATTGCTGTTTTTTATTTCGTGAGTGCGCGGAGTGGGGAGGGCGTAGCTGGAAGGCCTGATGCGTTTCATTTCTGCATAGTCGTAACTCGCACATATTGATCCCAATTTCTCTCCAGAGAAGTTTCTGCTGCTGATAGATCCTCCGTTCTTGACGCAGCTGCAATTGATAAACTGCAGAGGATCAGCACCTGCAAGCGGCGGTCCTAATTTTACTAAGTGTTTGAAAATTATTCATTTAGCATATTTTTCGTTTTTTGTGGAATTCTGAAAAGAAAAAAAATACTCCGTGCGTAGTTTTATGGATAAAATATTTACGAATTAGCAATTTTTATACATTTTTTTAAACTTTTGAAACAGAAGTAAGTGTACTTTTTTAATTATTATTATTAATGCTTATGTGAAACCAGTTCCCGATTTTTTCAGTATTGAATATTTTATAATAAATAAATAATAAATTTTATAATAAAATGCAAAAAAGCCGCATTCGAAATCAGTCATTAATACTTTCTATGTTTAATTAGCCCAAAGGGTCTTTGTCCCTGAAGGACTATTATTTTCGTTTTGCGATTTTACATCGAATCACTCTGAATGTCCGTTTTACTTTTCAAATTGTTGCCACCAAATATTATCGCCCTGTATTATATTTGAAGAAATTAAATAATGAAGGATATGCATAAATGTATGTATGTTTCTCGCATTGTGATAAAGCAACGGTACCTAAAGCAATCAAATTTTGAATGACGTAATCCTCGTGCGAATATGGGCATCTGGAAGACCAAGTTTGAAATTTGGAATTTGTTTTATTATTGTTTCATATTTTGTAAAACTAGAACGTATTTTTGATTAACAAACTCAGATTTCAAAGCGAGCCATGGTAACGTTGTACAGAAAAAGCATTTTTATCTCCAGCGCGTGAGACTGTTCAGCGCGGAAATTCTAAAGATATGCTCAATTTAAATTTATTTTACGATACTTCTCTTGAACTGAATTTTATGGTTTAAAGTGCGAAAAACATGGTATTTATTAAATAAAAGTAACACACAAAATGTTAAAAAAACTCCCCTTTGGACGTAATTTAAAATATGAAACCTTTCAATTTTCTCTTTTTTTAATAATATTTTTTTTATTATTCCCAATGGATTATTCACACCGTTGTTCTAGCGCACGTTTTATATGCTTTTTTACATAAAACAGTTTCATATGATGTTTGCATATAAAACTCTATTCTTCAAAATGATGAGGTTATATTTGTTAGTTAAGACTAGTAACTAAATGATGCTTCTTAAAAACATAGAATAAATACTTGTTAAGGTATTATTGATTAGTTTTAAAAAAATAAAAAAAATCATGAAAAATCCGAAAGCTGTCATATTTTATATTATGCCCCAAGGGAAATTTTAGCGTTTTTTGTGTTACCTTGATTTATTAAATATCATGTTCTTCGCGCTTAAAATACATAAAATTCAACTCAATAGCAATATCACAAAATATTTTAAAACAGCATATACCTAGATTTTCCGACAGATAGTCTGGAGATAGTATTTTTTTTCGTAAAACATTTTTATTTCTCTCCTTGAAATTGTTGAGTTTATTACTCATAAATTCGTTAAAGTTTTACAAAATATGAAATAGCTTATTAAACAAATTCGAAACACAAAATTCGGGCCATGTGCCAGGTGCCCATGTTCAGGTGGAGGATTACGTTATTCAAAATTTGCAGGCTCTAGAGAAATTTTTTTTACAATTCGTGAAACATACATTCCTTCATGCAGACTCAATGCAGGGCTATAATATTTGGTGACAATAATTTAAAAAGTGATTCGCCGTTTATAGTGCAACGCCACAAAAATGCCGTTTTGAGACTATTAAGTCTTCTGAGATACCGCCTCAATGGGCTAAAAATAACCAAGAGATCAATACGATGTAGAAAGTCATGATTTCTAAACAAAGAACGTATTATCCGTGCTGGATAAGTTGCGTTAGCTGAAGGATATTTGTTTCTAATCTGACTCAAAGTACTTTTTCTTGGAAGTAAGTCGACCGCGGAAGATATTTTGCATATGTTATCTTTACAAACATATGTGATTTCAAATAAATTATTACTGCTGCAGAGATAGCCGCAAAGACCATTTTGGAACGAGTATGATTTAATTGGCATCTTGAAGCTATATATGTGATTAAAGGATTTTAAATAAATCATTTGCATTGAATAGCTTTTTTATAATTTTGAATAGTATTTTTCAGTTTTTTAAAATTTCGTAAAATAAAGAAAGAAATATGTTTCTAATCAGATGAAAAATTCTGTGTTTATCTTTGAGGTCCTTAACTGTTTAGCATTAAGTTCCTATTCCCAGAATATCTTTCTTCTAACGGCATGGCTGCAAATTCATCTGTAAGCTTTGAGATAGGAGTCTAATAACGAAAATTAGTATAAATGAATTTCAGAATTTTGTTGTTAAGTTTAAGCTAAAAATACCCAAACCCCAAGTATGTCATAGCAAGCTAAATTCAGCAGTATCCTAGTTATGTAGTAGATCCTGATAAATAATAAGGATAAATAAATAATAATAATAGTATTAGAAGAATATAATAAAGATAGTATTAGAAGAAATTCCTGAAACAAAATATCATTAGATAACTACTCAGTCGGTTTTTGTACAACATATCCCTAGAATCATATACAAGCATATCCCAAGGAAGGAGGGAAACAGTTTCCAATGTATAATATTTTGAGCAATGAGGTTTCGTTTAAACAAGCATTCGAAAGGTTACTCATTTCAGTTATTTTTTACATTTTGAATTTAAACCGCGACATTATAAACAATAATTTTATGATTATTCAAAGAATACATATATTTTTACGACCCCGCTATATCTGTTGCATTTTGATTTAGAACAGAATGTTTTTCCTCTTAAAAATTTAGTTTGAATAAATAGGTAATAATCACAGCTGAAAGACATTAGTTATTCAGAAAAGAGGCCTCTACAGTTTCGTTCAACTGAATCAGGAAATTTATCTTACGAAACCTTCTGTTACAGCCATTACCAGAACATTGCAAAACTATTTTTAATTGCCAGAAACTTGAACAGCGATACCATCCGGTGCTGATGCCCTACAGCAAACTCAGTGAGGCAAACTTCCTGGATATCGAGGTGTCCCAGTTCGTCAAAAATCAAAAGACAATTTTTCCAATCAAAGAGAGAGAAATAAAAATGCGGGATGGGAGCACGGTACAGACCGCTGTCACCACCGGAAATCCTTCTTCCATTCCTAATAACTAGTTTTAAAAACGTCATTATCCTTCCTACATCTCCCCGAACTCGGAATTCAATTTTTAACGTCAAATGTAAATGAGAGGTAATTAAACCTATCGCCCGAGAAGCAAAAGCAAGAAACAAGCATTGATTTTGTAATTACATTTGGAGGGCTTTAGCGAAATCCGGGGAACGGAGCGAGGAATTTTTCCCATGTCCTCTATGTCTATGCACTTTAAATCTGCTCTGTTTTCCGATTTCCTGGATTTCTTTTTGGAAAATCACATTCAGAAGTGTAATAAAAAATAACGAAAATCATGCTATCACGATTGTGTTTCATTTGTATCGATGTCTGGTGTCTCAGTTTTAACGCAGAACCGTCTGAGATTAGTTAACGCTCGTAGTGAGCTAACGTGATAAGATGTGAAAGTGTGAAAACAAATAAATATATTTCGACCATCCTCGTAAAAATGCTGCATGTGAAAAATGTGGAGTATTTGGCAAATTTTTGATGGGGTTTGTTGTCATGTCAGATTAGTTTAGCTTCTCAAATAAAATTTTATCTTCTTGCATTGAAAACAACTTAGAATCAAAGAAACATTTTGAATTGGATTTTAAATTTTAAAGCTCATCTCTTTTAAATGGTCTACATATGTACTTAATTACATATAAGAAAGTATTTGTCTCCTTCTAGCATTTCTGTCTACGGAAGAATACAATCGTAACCACAAACCCACTGCTACCTTTGACCCTATTTTATTACATTAATAAATGACTCGCGTGTTATATAACCGCATACTAAATGTGAATTGTCTGACAACGTGAAATATATATTGTGAAATGTCACTGCATGCTAAACCAACAGATAAAATAAGATACTTGTTTAAGGCCAGTAATTCATAAAGGTCCGTCTTCAGTACAGATAAAAAGTGAAAACAAAATCGGAAAGCTTTCGGATTCTATATTATGCCCAAAGAGCCCTCTTTAATATTCTGTGTGTTTTTTGATTAAATATCTTGTTACTTTCAGTTAAACCACGTAAAATTCAATTCAATAGCAATATCATAAAATATTTAAAAAACAGCTTATCTTTAGAATTTCCTATAGACAGTCTCGCTCCCTGGATACAAAAATGTTTTTTTTTCGTACAGTTTTGCCATCGAAATCGTTGCATTTGTTAATTAAAAAATTCCTTACACTTTTTCAAAATATGAAACAGATAATAAAACGAATTCGAAATTCAAAATTCGGGCTTTCAGGTGGCTATGTTCGGGTGGAGGATTATGTTATTCAAAATTTGATGGCTTTAGGCTGTTTTTTCACAATGCGAGAAACATATACATTTATGCAGATTCTTGACTATTTAATTTCTTCAAGTTTAATACGGGGAGATTATATTTGGTGTCAACAATCTGAAAAGTTATTCTGACTCTTATAGTAATTCAAAGTAAAATCCCATTTCGAATCTAATAACTCTTCTGGATTAACGCTCCTTTGGGCTAACAAAAAAATTCTGAAAGATTTCAGATTTATAAGGTTTTTTATGCTACCGCTGAGCTCAAAGTCTACCAGTCTACTGCTACACTCACTCTTACTAACACATTCTTTTTTTCCTTTTTATCTTTACTATTATGCATGATTTATTTTGCCGTTACGCAGCATGCAGTTCAACAACAAAATACAAAATTTTACAGCTGTGTAGCAGAATATTTTTAGAATTCCCAATGCAATGTTAAGTGCTAGCATGTATTGTTTCCAGTCTTTCTGCAGTTCATCATATGTATATTCTGTTTTCTTAGTACGAAGGCTAACATTTGTTTTCTCTTTTTAATTAACAATTTATGTGTAAAGTTCTTCGCAATTACGGCACATAAATTTCAGTAAATTAACAAAGTATTTATAAACAATATATCTTTAGAATTTCGGGTAGTGTGTTAGAGTTTGCCGTACATATTTTTATATTCGCTATATTATTTCTTTAAAACTAGCTCTCGTGTGGCCAACCGCCTAAAATTGTTATCATAAAAAAAGAAAAAGTACATAATGATTTTAGGGTTCAGCTAGTGTTATTTAATAAAAATATTGAGCATTTCTAATTAGACATCTGATGATTTTAACACATGTTTATTTCATTTATTTTATTACTCAGTAATTTTCCAGGTTAAATTTAAATATATTTTATGCTTTACTGAATGGCAGCACTCTGGTCCGTTGAAGAAAAAAATATTTTATTTCCGGACGCCGTAATGCATTGCTTTGTTAATAGTCTCGCGTGCTGGTGATAATACTGTTTTATATTGCACAGTGTTGTCACTACTCGCTTTCACATAGTTCAGTTTTTTAGCATTTTACAGAATATGGGAAAACAAATTCGAAATTTAAAATTTGGGCTTCGAAGTGCCCGAGTTCGGGTAGAGGGCTACGTGTGTTAAAAATTGGTGACGTTTTCTACAATGCTAGGAACATACATACAAACATATTGATTCTTCTTTTTTTAATTTTTTTAAATAATACGTCGCGATAACCTTTGCAGGTAACAGTTTGAAAAGTGATTCGGACACAAAGGTGATTCAAGGTCAAGTGAGTTTTGAGAGTAATAGCAGCTCTGGTGCTAAAAAACAAATGATAATGGATTAAAAAAATAACAAATTTAAAAACAATAAATTAAAAATAATTAATTAAAATAAAAAACAATAAAATTAAAAAT
>KK115686.1:366635-392648 GCA_000611955.2 Stegodyphus mimosarum
GAAATGTAAAAAATAATAAATTTTATTAAGACAGAATAAATATGTAAATAGGAATACACAATATGATACAAAAACGAAGTAAATATGAATACATAACAGCATACTAATTGATAAAGTAATAAAACTGTATTTCGGTTGTATACTGCACAAATATAAAACTTTGAGTGTTATGTATATCTAATAAGACAGGTATATATACTACAGCAAGACGTTTTTATATATAAGAATTATGATTTTAGAGATTAAATAAACGTTTAGAATACGGTCTCTTTATCTGATTCGACAAAATACCAAATATGAGCTGTTGTGCCTCTAGAGAAGGAAAACACATCAAAACAAATTTAACAGTTTTGCCTCAACCTATTATCCGACCCAGAAACAATTGCGTTGTGATTTTATATATTTTTTGCCTTAAAACCGAACAACCCCTGAACCTTGATGCTAGTGAATCAATGGAACTAAACATTACAAAAAAGAAAAAAAAACACAATTATCAGTATTAACCTTTTTGAAAAACCTTAGTGTTTATTTTTACAACAGATCCAAGTATGTCAATATCAATTAGATAACAAAAACATTCAATCCCGGGGTGTGAAAAATAACCTGAGAAAATTATAACTTTAACAGCGAACATTAATATTTGTTTTTAACAATTCTGCAATTTCAAAATAAACAACGCAAAAACTGCTATAACTACTAATTAAGTAAAAGCATAACTATTTCATTAAGTAAAATTTATAAAAGTCATAACAAAATATTTCCTTTAACATTATGTAGGTTTTTTCACCTTATTATTGCACAGAAAATAAAAGAACACTACTAATCAGAACAATCTTAAATTTTAGATCTTATTATTGCACAGAGAATAAAGACATCTAACTATCAGATTCGGTTAACTGAGTTACAACAAAACCACCCTTTTAGGAAAACTTAAGAGTATCAAAAGGGAGCAATTCTATTACAGTTAACAATTTACAGCCGTCCCATTTGTAGAAAGGAAATCATGAAGCCGCCGGTAAATTGGAATGCCACGATGTTGGAAAAAATACTTCGGAGACACGTTGATGTCTCAGGCCCGAGAAGAATCGAATATCCGGCACAAACGTCATCGGTGTAAATGGAATGAATCGGCAAGATGGAAACTGAACTCAGGGCAGGATGGAAAATTAGTCATAAAAGTCCAAAGCAATCATCACGATCTTCATCCAGTAGGACGGGAGCAGCAACAGGTAGCTAGAAGCCGTAGGTGCTCTTGGAAGCCCCAGTACCGAGGGAGACATCATCCGAAGAATTACTTAGAATTATTTCTCCGTTAAAAGGATGGGGCAGTTTGTGTCCGTAGAAACTTGTAAATTTTGAAATTCATATCGATGAAGAACTACTCTCGAGGAGGCAAGTAAATTTTAGAATTTAAGGATATCCCCATCCGTAAAATGGAGCCATAATCCACATCTGCAACTAAGAATTTCCTTCGAAGCTGCACCAAAAAGAAAGCGAAAGCCCCCAGGAAAGAAAGCGAAAAAAGAGGAGAAGCGACACTTGCACAGGTTTTTGTTAAGAATGGAAACCATATGACGCCATGACCCACTAAAACAGGGTGAAAAGTCCAGTACTCCAAACCCCGCATACATCCCCGTAAAATTTTCTCAATTTTCCGAGTTGTTAAACTAAACACAAATTCAAACATCGCCAAGCACGCCAAAAGAAATACCAAGAATTTGGATGCACCTGCAAGGCCAAACCGACAACCCTAAAGTCGCCCACCGGAAATCCCCATTGTATTCCTCCCAACATGTAAGCAAAGCCTTAGAATTCAGCTAAAAGTGCAACTTTTTCAATCCCTTCCTCCCCCAGTCCTTATCACAAAGCAAAGTGTAAAATTCAGTTAAATAATTGACTGTATCTTAAAATCTGTTAAAGGTAGAATCTAGAAAGTGATCTTAAATTAAAAACTAATTTTACTGCATCCAGTGACATAGATTAATAATGGGTCAACTTAAGTCAAGTAATAAAAAATCAAGTTTATTACGTAGGAAGGGACCCAATTCCATTGTGTGTTTCAAGGCGTTTACGAATAACGAGTGCAAAATACGTATAAATCTTAACTACCTAAAACCCCTAATTAAAATTAAACCAAAGCTAATATAAATACAGCATATTAAATAAAATACACGTTGTGTAACATAAATTTAGAATAATAATAAAAATTAATTCTTAAGTCATAGCTTAAATAATTAAGTGAATTTGCTACACAACAGAGCTAGCAAATTGAATCAAAATTTCTATAAAGAAAAGAAAAAAAAGCAAAAAGAGGTGTAAAACGTAAAGCAAAAACATGCATTATTTAAAAATTTTACAAATATGTATGTAATATGCTACATGTATATAAAGAGAGAAAGAGAGGGAACGAGAGTAAGAGAGAGATGCCAACATCAATAAAAGAAGATACATAATGGAAGCTATGGATAATAAAATTGAACACAGAAAAAGAAGATAACAAAAAGAAACGAAAATCAGTAGTTAAACTATGTTGTTAAATAAAGTATCATTAAGAGTCAACAATTTCTGTCAGTGTAGGAAAACTAAAAGGAATTTTGATTGGCGTAGAGCGGAAAGGGAAGAAGAAAACAAAAACGAATACAAACAACAAGCTTTGCAAAATC
The DNA here is from genome assembly GCA_000611955.2 of Stegodyphus mimosarum. Classification (NCBI taxonomy): domain Eukaryota; kingdom Metazoa; phylum Arthropoda; class Arachnida; order Araneae; family Eresidae; genus Stegodyphus; species Stegodyphus mimosarum. The sequence goes on from KK115686.1 coordinate 369,299, forward strand.
TTTTAAACTATGATAAAGCTGTGAGTCTCACACATATTATTTCTATAAAGTAAGATTTCAAGAGCAAAACGAAACAATGTTAAGTACATATTTAATAAATACATCAAAAATAACTGTAACAGAAGCTGAAAAGAAACTCACAATATGTTTTGAAAAATACATAGTCCAAGGTCCAAGGATTAATTATTTGAGTGTGTTTGGTATAGTACCAACCACTTCTTCATCATAATAAACATATATAGAGAGCAGAATTGGGACAAGCATATGAAAGACAATAAGTGAAAAGTAAAAGAAAAAGTCAGTATATAACTAGAGAAATTTTAAGAGTGAAAAATGAACTTTGGGAATCTTAAGAGTAATTAGCGAGATTAGATACCGGAGCCTTCCGGTCACGTGTGTTGCCAGCTAACCACTCATCTAGAAAGACGCAAAAGAGTAAAGCGAATGGGAAAGTGATTAAGATTAACAGTTTCCTTGGTCACATGGATGTAAAATCAGAAATTAACAATGTTACAGGCAAAATGTTTTCTGAAAGAAAGGATATGAAAATGATGTTGAACAAATTGATAATAATTCATAATGGTCTTTACAGTTATTTGTAAGTGATGCGTCTGGATATTGAACAGGATTTTATTTGAAATTTTAGCATTAGCACTGCTGTGGTTCATGAAGGTCCTGTAGGGGCGTCCGTCTCGGATGCTGTCGTAGCTGAACTGAAGCTGAAGGGGAGGGACGTCGTCTTTTGGCTGGCGGAAAGATGCCGTACAAAAGTAAACAGTGGAAATCTTGAAAGAGAATGACTGGCGAGTAATATAAACTATACGCCAGCCCATTATCTTTCAAGGTTTCCGCTGTCACCAGCCATTCTCTTATAATATACAGTAATATGTGTACACATATACAAGTAATGCACGTTAGTGTACAATAATACACATAATAAGTATAATGTACAGTAATATGTAGAAAACATTCTTCAGTTAAGACATATTTCACTGAAGCTTAGTAGATTATAAAAATGTTTAAGCAAAAGATGAACAACATGAACTTTAAGTCGCTATAACAGCATTTCTCAGCAAATCTTCCTGTACATTTCGTTTCGATAAAAATGTCGAAACTCTATTTAGAAGAAAATATACATATTAGAGAAAAGTTTTTCAAAAAGTGGTTGTAGCTACAAAAATTTCAAAGAAACTGTTTCTTGCATTTTGCGACGATAAAGAATGTTTCAAATAATTAATTGTATCTAATGAAATAATGGAAATTATATTGAAGTTTCTACCAGAATTTGCTGAATACTTAGCATCTCATATATGAAAGGGAAAAGGAAATGCATCATCGACAATATATGTGATGAATTAATTACAATTATTAGTGAACAAATGATGGTAATTTTAAAGAAGTACTATGCCATAACTGTTGATTCCACATTTAATATAATCATGTTGATAATCTTATGATCATTTTGCATTTATGTTTGAAAAGTGTCAATTTGTAGAGACATTAGGATTTTTTGGAAGCAGGAACCATGAAAAATATGCATCGCCTTCGCCGGGAATCGAACCACGGATCTCTGAAATACCGGCTCAGTGTGCTGACCATTACACCACGAAGGCACGCTAAGAATGTGGGAGATATACCTTATATACTCCCCTTTTTAAAGAGCGACTAGGGTTTTAGGGGACCTAGTCGCCAAATCCTGGGTGTGGAGAGTCATCATCCACAACCCTTTTAGTTCGGGCGCCACTGTAGAGACATTAGGATTTTTTGGAAGCAGGAACCATGAAAAATATGCATCGCCTTCGGGAATCGAACCACGGATCTCTGAAATACCGGCTCAGTGTGCTGACCATTACACCACGAAGGCACGCTAAGAATGTGGGAGATATACCTTATAAATTAATGGGGGAATATTTTGTATTTTTACGAATATATTAGCATACTGGCATATCACTGAAAGCCACAGCACTGTAGCAGTTAAACATGATACAGTTATTAATTATTAGATAGATAGAGATACAACTTAGAGATAAGAACTAAAATAATGCAACAATGGAGTCTTCTCAAAATAAAGCTCTGCAGACCAGAATTAAACAGTTCATTAACTGTTTTTCGCAGATAATTTACTTAATTAGCAGAAATAATGTAGATCACTGAAGTCTGCAAGCTACATTGTATTTTAATTTAGCAAATATAATTTATATATTTTTATGTGTCACTAACCATTGAAACATTCTGGAATCTAAGTTCGTTGAATATGAGTTTATTTTCTCTTTAAAGAGATAATGTGATATTTTGGCAAAACAGTATGAAATATGCAGATGTAAAGAAATACGATGTGTCTCACTTCACTACCCTCAATATGAATCACAAAATGTTTCGGTTCAAGGACAAGCAAATCTCAATCAGGGAAAAAATAAGAAACTTAAAGTTGGATTTAATGACTGTTATTCGGGACAAAATTTTGACATCCAAAAAGCATATTTAGTAGTAATTTAACAACCTTTATGAATTTGCTGCAACCTTTATCACAATACATAGATAATTTATGGGGTAAAGATAACGAAATTAAAAATGAGGCACTAGTAACATCTGAAATCAAATTTTAGGCTAATAATTTTTTCCTGAAACTAAGCAGTTAAAAATGTCAATTTAACAAGTCAAGCACAGATTTTGTAATAAATTCATTTTATGTTACTTGGGACTAATTTCTTACCGAACTTAATAAGAAAATAATCAGGAAATTAACAAAATATTTTAACCTTTTTTTGCAGAATTTGAGTATTTTAAGAATGCATGTAATTTTACAAATCAAATTAAAAAAAAGGATTTTGGTAGCAGTGGTACTGAAGAACTAACGAAAAGAAAATTTACAAAACTCGAACCGATGTATATAAACTGATAAAAAAATTAAAATTTGCATGTTCGATTCCTAATACCGAAACTTACTTTTGAATTACTGAACTGTGCACGTACGTAATGCAGAAAGTGAAAGACCTTTTTCCTGTACTCAAACAAGTTAAAGACTAGTTGAGAAATTCAATGAGGTAGGAAAAGCTGAAGTTTTGCAATATTTGCTACAGGAAAAGGTACCCTAAAATATCTAGATTGGGAAGATTTTATTAATCAATATTGTGAAATGAAAATTCAAAAGCTGAAAATTCCAATTTTTTAACTACTGTGTAAGGTTTATCCTAAGTTTATTAACACTTATTTTAAGTTTTGTATTTTTCCTGTCTTATTCTAATTTCAGCTTACAATTTCCTGCCAAAATGCAAATTCAGAAACGCAGTTAATGCCAATGAGAAAATGTACTATTATTATAGTGAAGTATTTAAGTCGTGACTTCATCGACTTCGGGAGAGAGAGTCTGATTCCCTGACTAGCGCGCGCTTGCCATTTGGCTATGTCTCTCTGAGCTATTGCTACGCTCGGCCATACCTTAGGCCCTTGCTTAGCTTCGCAGATTTAATTATTACTTAGGGGTCAGCTAGTTAAATCTCTGATAGCTTCGGCTATACCTTTTAAATAGCTTAGTTAAGCTAGTTTTGGTTTAAATTATTATTATTTTAAGTTCAAGCTTGAGTGGCGGCTTTGTGTAAAGTTCCAAGTAGGAACTGACTGTAAATATACTGAAAAATAAAGGGTTGTAAACCCTCCTTAAGTCTTACGTGTTCTTAAGCGATTATTCGCTTGTTAGTGTTCGTGAAGTTCTAAGTTAGATATTTAGGATTAAATAGTAAAACCCCACATTTGGCGCCCGAAATTGTTCTTAACGAAACATGTCGCTGGGTAGTCAAGATTTCTCGTTGACCCCTCCAACCTTTCAGTTCCCTCAAGCACAACCAAACCCGATGGAGGGATTTGGATTCACCTTGGAATCAATGAGAGCGGCGATAAAGCCCACAACAACGTTTGACGGCAAAGGATCCGTACTAACCTTTCTGGAACAGCTGGAGTTTCACTTCACGTTATATCCTGTGAATTAGCCACAGGGAATAATCATCGCTACGACGAATACAAGAATATTCTGGTACAAGATACTGGTACAAGAATATTGGCAAGAATTTCTTGGGAGATTCAGAATCCGAAACGTATACATGGGAGAATTTAAAAAATTCGCTATTGAAAGCATTCCCAGTTGTAAAAGACAGCGCAAGACTCGAATCTGAATTATTCAGTAAATACCAAACTAATGGGGACAAATTAACAGATTTCATCTTAAGGAAAATTCATATTGTCAAATTATTATATGGGAAAAGGACCGACAACGAAATCATCGAAATAATTTTGCCGCGGTTGCTTCCGTCAATTCAGGACTTCTTAAAGTTAGAAACCAGCAAACACTGGAAAGCTTATTTGAACTAGCTGTCAAATTTCAGAGTAGGCGAACGGCGGAAAATGCGCGTGCGAAGAATTTTACAGAAACCTCAAGCTCAGCAGAATTCCTATCGGCAAGAGGGGAAAAGACGAACGCCGGTCAGACTAAAGCGTGGGGAAGTAAAACGCAGTTGGAAATAGGGGCCGAAAGAAAGGATTTAAACTATTCGCGGTGACTAGGAAGAGGGTGAAGTAACCGTCTGAGAAGGTAAACCCTCACAAATCAAGCTGAATACGGTAGTCGTCCAAAATTTGGCCTTGCCAGGAATCCAAATACTACCAAATGACGTCTTTACGACCGCCTTACTAGATACAGGGCCTCAATGCAGCTTCCTGTCGCAGGATATTTTTAAAAAATATTTTCGTCGCTACAGACTGTTTAAGACAACGGGACAACGCGTGACTGCTGTCTAAGGCAACCAGTGTGTCTGCTTGGGAAACGCGGGGCTGCATGTTCAAATAAAAAACGAGGTCCAGAAAATAAACTTTCTCGTGGTAAAAACCGCAGTCATATTGGGGGTTGATTTCTTACGCGCAACTAGCGCAAAAATTAATTTCTATCTTACAGGTTCTATTCTTCAAGATTCTATCTTACAGGTCAAGATGGATAAAGTGGAAGTTGAACAAACAGAAATCCCAGAACTCGAGCTGAATCACCTCAAAGAAAAGGAAAAAGAGAAGATTCAAACACTGGTAAGAAATTTTTCCCAGTTATTTGACAAGAAGCCTGGCTTCTGCCAGATTGTATCTCACGCGAGTGATACGGGTAAAGAGCCCCTAGTTCGTTCCAAACCGTACCGTTATGATCGGGTGAAGGAAGACATTCTCGAGAAACACATTAAGAAAATGTTCGAGAAAAAGATAATTACGCCCTTATGCTAGTCCAATAGTTTTATGTAGAAAGAAGAATGGACTGCCAGCCGCAGATCCGAATGCATGGAGATTCGCTATTGATTACCGAAAATTAAATATCATAACGAAATACCCCACATATCCCCTCCCGATATTAGATGAAATTATAAGAAAAATTCGGTCAACTAAATATATGGCAATCTTAGACCTGACGTCAGGCTATTTTCAAATTGCAGTAAAACTCGACGATGTCGAAAAGACAGCGTTTATCACAAAGTCAGGCGTGCATGCCTTTTGAGAATGCCGTTTGGCTTATCCGGAGCTCCGGCTACATTTCAAAAAGTTATGGGTATTGTTTTAAGGCCAGTTTTGGGAAAAAGTACTGTCATTTGTCTCGATGATAGTATTGTCACAAGCGAAACCTTAGAAGAACACATCAAACATTTAGAGGAAGTGTTTACATTATTACATGAAGCGGGCCTTAAAGTTAATACAAAAAAGGGCAAATTTACCGCCAAAGAATTGAAGTACCTCGGCTATAAAATCTCGAAAAACGGTATAGAAACTGACAATTCGAAAATTTTACTTAATCAAAAGTTATCCACTGCCAAATACTACTAAGAAGTTATCATCCTTCTTGGGGATGTGTTTCTATTATAGAGTATTCATTAAAGATTTTGCTAAAATAGTTGAACCTTTGTTGGTGCTTAAACGAAAAACGACTTGGTTTACATGGACAGCGGAGGCGAATACAGCGTTTGAAGAATTGAAACACGCTTTAATTTATGCCCTTGTTCTTAAATTTTCGGAAGGGGATCAAAATTTAGAAATTGCAGAAGACGCATCAGACTACGCAGTTGGCACAGTTCTTTATCAAAATGGACAACCGATAACTTTCTTTAGCAAGACGCTTCATCGAAATCAGCAAAATTATACTGCAATTGAGCGGGAAACTCTCGCAGTCTTAATATCGGTGCAAATATTTCGGGTGTTCTTTGAGAGTACCCCAATAACTGTGTATTCAGATCACGCGGATACTCCGGAAAAAATCTTTTGCCTCGGCTCATACGTTGGACACTAAAACTGCAAGAGTTTAACTTAATTAAAAAAGACACGCCGGGGAAACAAAATGTAGTTGCAGATGTCCTTTCGAGGATTAAGATCGATGAAGACGGAAATACAATTAAATGTACGATGCTAACGGAGAAAAAACTTGAGTCCCGGGAAACAATAATCGCCGAGTTAAAAACGGACTAGAATTTAAAGATATTTATGCTTATCTAGAAGATCTCGAAAATTTTGAACATGTAGACTTAACGGCTATTCGCAATAGGACGGCCCATTATGAAATTATAGGTAAATTGCTCTTTTACACGAAAACAACCAACGATAAATCAAGAATTGCGGGCGGTAGTCCCAATGAGTCTACTCTTAAGTATTCTAGAGGAGCTCCATGACTCGAAATTAGGAGCTCATCTTGGTGTTAGGAAAACCCTGAAAAAGGTCGGCGAAGCGATGCGATGTATTTTCCGCAGTGGTGCAAAGTTGTGACGGCATATGTCAGGTCATGTCACTTGTGTCAATTAATTAACGACGTTAATTACAACTCGGCCGGGTAATTAAATAGCATAAAAACGACTTTCTCAAATGAATTGGTTGGCATTGATTTCCTTGGTCCCCACCCTAGAACAAAGATTAATAAAAACCGATACTTGTTAACCATCGTGGATCATTTCTCAAAGTGGGTAGAAATCATTTTCCTTAAACGGGCTTCAGCAAAAATAGTAGCCGATTCTTTTCTAAATAAATATATTTTAAAATACAGGGGCCCCAGTAAAAGTAATATCAGATAATGGTAGACAATTTGTAAGTAATTTATTTGAAAACCTGTGTACAGGCCTTGGCATACGCCATCTAAAAATGGTACCTTAAAGACCGTTATCAAATATTGCGAAACGCGTAAATAAAAATATAGATAAAATTATTAGGGGATATGTGAAGAATTATCATAACCGTTGGGACAGCTGCGTCAATGAATTAGGTTTTGCTTTAAGAACAGCAAAGCATGATACAACTGAAAAACGCCCGCAGAACTAATCTTAGGAAGAAAAATTTTAACGCCTCTGGATAAGCTATTTTGCGTTCAATAAAAACAGGAAGAGTTTAAATTGAATGACATTCAAAAAATTATTAATGATGCCATCAAAAATTCTGATGCGGCGAGGTCGAAACAAAAACTATACTACGATAGAAAGAGACGTGATGTAGAATATACCATAGGCGAGAAAGTGCTAAAATTAAAGCACTCCTTGCCATCTGCACCCGAAAATAGGGTAGCCAAATTTGAGCCTAGGTTTGAGGGCCCCGGTTATCATAGAGGAGATAAAATTTTCAATGGTTTACTTAAAAGCAGAAAATGGACAACAATCTATCTCGAACATCGATCAAATTAAACCCTATTATGGTGTACGGATTTTCTAATCTTGAAAGATTTATTGGAAGTGCCTGAAACAGCACCAAAAATATTAATTTTATCGTCGCCGAACCAGGATCCCCCAGCAACGAAAAGAGAAGCCGCTAACACTGAAGAAACCATAGCGAAACGAAGGCAACTTCTACAAGATCCAAGCTTCGCCAGAACGAGGAGTACTAAACAGAAGTTCCAACAAAAGCCAGCGTCTATGAGCCAGCGAAAAAGGCTTTTGAAAGATAAGCAAAGAAAACGGCAAAATACAGAACCCAAGCCACAAGAAGATGCTAGAAGAATATGCCAGCCGGAAGCAAGTATGAAAAGAAAGCAACCGAACGACGCGAGGTCTATTCCTTTCCAGGAACCCAGAAGAACTAAGAGGTTTTTCAAAGCTTCAGAAACAAGGTCGGCAAAGTACAAGCCAAAGAGAAAACTGGAGTTCCAAAATCCTCAACCGACTAGGAAAGCTCCCCGTTTCAACGCCCGAGGAATGAAAAGTAAAAAAAAATGTCCAGAACCGAATACCAGCCGCCCGAGACGACTTAGAGTTCGAAATTTGGTAACTCCAACATTTCAAGAGTTCTGCTCCAAGAGAATGCAGGAATATAGAAGCCAAAAAGATAAGTGAAAATTTTTCTTGTTTTGTATTTTGTATTGAAAGTTCGATTTATGCGATGTATTTAAAGTTGCTAATTACTGTTTAAAACAAGAATTTGAATTCGCAAGCTGGCGAAAATTTTTTTTATAAATACTTTCTTTTAGAATTCTCAAGTTCCGAGAAACTAATTTCTGAATATGTTTAGTCAAAAGACTTCAATTTTGTTAACTTAAGGATTGTAGCCAAGCTCTCGTTAAAAAGCAATTAAATGCATTAATCTAAATCCTCATTTTTTTTCTTTTCCATTTTTGTGTCTAATCACTTTCAAATGAAAGGATGCTGCTACCAGATTTTATTGCTATGTACAAGAATATGGCAAATATATATAACATAGTGAACAAAAAGTACATTTAAAGAAAGAATACAGCAAATATAAATAATAAAATGAACATAAAACATATGGCAAACAATAAATACTCTACTGGGGATTCTAAGGATATGCTAAATATAAAGACTTTATGATTTTGTTGTTGAAATTTATATGGCAGAAATGTGAAAAATCTAATGTTCAATAAATAAAGCTCAAATGACAAATGCAAATTTCGATCTGCCTTACTAAGAAGTGTATTCACTGATATAATAAATTCAGACAAAGACTCAAATATATGGCAACTCTTAACTCTTTATCGGGAATTCTCGCAATTCTTTTAAAAACTAGTGATTGTAAAGTAATGTGTTTTTTTTTTAATTTGAAACACAATATGACCAGAGATATGGACGGATGTGAACAGGAGCATCCATAGTTATCATTGATCATTGCATGGAAAAACAGAATAATAAAAATCAACAGAGTAAATCAACACTGAGTCATAAATTTTTTAAACAAATTAAATTTTGTTTACAAATGATAAACCGGAAGTGATAGTCTATCGAAAGCTCGTTTCTTTCGTCGTGTGTTGGTCACATTGGAGTTTTTTTATAATTTTGAAAACATTATCGCTCAGTTTTAGGATTTTTTAGAAGATCATTGACATGAAAGAAGAAGAATTAATATTTTACAATATCTGCCATAAATTTAACCTTATAATTAACCTAATTCGTTATTTGATACATTTTCTGTGATTAAGTATTATAAATTGTAATTTTTAATGTGTCTTCTTTCATGCACAATTATTTGCATTTTCCGTTTTGTGAAAAGACTTTAATTAAACTTGGATATTCTGTTTCTATATTATAAGGCATTTCTCCCACTTTCTTCACATGCCTTCCTTCTGCAGTGGTCAGCACGCTCAGTGCGTATTCGAGAGGTCCACGGTTCGAGTCCCGGCGAGGGCATTGCTCATTTTTCCTTTCTCCTGCTTTCAAAAAGTACCTAATGTCTCTAGAGTGGCGCCCGAGCTAAGAAAGGTGATGGATGATGATTCTCCACTACCAGGATTTGGCGATTGGGTCCCTTAATCCCCAGTCGCCTTTTAAATGGGAGAGTATATAAGGTATTTCTCCCGCCTTCTTCGCACACCTTCGTGGTGTAGTGGTCAGCACGCGTATTCGAGAGGTCATTGGGTCGAATCCCGGGAAGGGCAGTACTTATTTTTCACATCTCCTGCTTCCAAATAACCTAATGTCTCTGCAATATGATAAATTGTTTAGTCTTTTTTTAATACTTTCGTTGGTTACAGGTGGCTGGTTTTCCCTTGTAATGGAGCTGGCAAATATAAGCAAAAACATATATACTCGATTTGTAACGGAATTTTATTATTACTTATTCAGTATTTTGTTGGAAAGCTATTATTTTATTTTCTTATCCCTATCTAAACGGTCTGTGGATGTATTAATTACATTCTTATGGATATTTTAATTACATTTTGGTCTTATGCTTCTCTCATCTTTGGATAATTAGGCTAAGACGTAAGCTTCATATATACTTTATATATATGAAGATATATACTATATGTATATGAGTAAAGACATAAAGTAAGAAATTTAGAAATACTTTTTCACAAAGACGAAAAATGAAATTGATAATTAATAAATTTCAAATAATCCTATAAATGCAACAAAGAATTTTTAAAATTGTTAAAACCAAAACTCTTAAATAAGCATAATATTAAATAAAACTCAAAAGAAGAGTAATTAAATCAACTTCTGTGCCACTTCATCAGGGGAAAGGAATATTGAGACTAATTGAAATCTCTCTTCTACAAAAATCCTTGCTTTTCTGCATACAGAATTAGCCGATGAACCATTTCAATGTATTTTAATTCTAATAATTCACCCGAAAATTCTGGCTTTTCCCCAAATCAAGGAAAAAAACAAAGCAAATTTTAATTAGAATCTTGTACCTTAAAAGAAAGAGACTACCATTTCATTTAACTAAAGCGAAATGGTTTGAATTGAGTTATTTTAATTTCTTTAAATTTCATAAAATTTTTCATTTGGGGTATGCTTGTTTGAGGGTTTTGATATTAACAATTTTAAAAATTCTTTGTTGCATTTATAGGATTATTTGAAATTTATTAATTATGGATTTCAATATCTGTCTTTATGAAAAAGTAGTTCTAAATTTCTTATTTTATGTCTATGTTTCTTATTTTATGTCATCTTAATGCGCGAAAATACTAGGCATGTTTATATTTTATTTTTAAAAAATGTGTTGTAACTATATATATATATATATATGATATACGTACATTATATACATGAATATACATACTTTATATATATATGAATATGTATATATAATATAAAGAGAAAAATATGTTATTTATATATATCAATATACTATATAATATATAAAGAGAAAAAAGTAATTAGGGTACGGACTTACACGTGCAAAAGAAGCAAAATGTTTCTGATTGAAAGAGGTTGAAGAGGCTCACAAAAAGTAAAGAAATTTATTAGTGTATGAAAATCAACATTGCAGAATTTCCATTTTCAGATTAATTAGTTATATCAGGTGTGTGTGATGTAAAATGTTAGAACTATAAGATGAATTGCGAAACGTAAGCACATATATCGTAAGTACGATATACGAAGAATTGCGAAACAAAGTACGTATATCCTAAGTACGATATACGAAGAATTGCGAAACGTAAGTACGTATATCGTAAGTCGGCCATTGTGTTGCTCGTCAGACTTTGAAACCGATTACAATATTTTCACTCGGTACTTAAAATATACTCCAAAGAAATCATTCAGCTGTAGAGTTCTAATAGTTGACTGATATTTTGATTAGATACTAAATAAACAGGAATATTACCACAATACGGTTACAAGATAATTTTCAATTTATCACTTACAGATAACTTCTGTTTACCCTGCGTGAAATATTTTGAGAAAACCTTTATGTAAATATATAAGAACCATATAGTTTTGGAATGACGCATCTTCCAAAAATTTACTATAGGCATTTTCATACTTTTGGGATAGAAATAAGGCATGATCAAATTAAAATGGGGATAATTTTTTACATGTTGTCTTTTTCCAAAACAAAAATTAATTTTTGTTTTGGAAAAAGACAACATGTAAACAACATATAGACAACATGTATTTTGCACTTGAGAGTTGAGGAAAGAAAGCCTTTATAGGTTTCTCTTGAGCAAAAGGAATAAAAGCAGAAAATGAAGGGACATGTTATGATAAAAATCATAATATATTCAACACAATTCAGAATATGTGCAATAATGTTACTGTGCTAGAGAATACATTCATAAATCTCTTCAAATTTCATTAATTTTTGCCACTATCTGTTAAATATATTAATAAATTATGCAACGTTTTAAATATCATATGATAAAATACTTCAGTTGCACCATTTTATATATATATATATATATGATGATGATGATGATGATATTTAAAGAAGAATGAGGATAGAAAGAAGCATTAGCCTTGCAGCCTTCGTAGCTGAGCGTGAAGGCTTACAGACGAAGATAACAAAACTTTAACTTGAAGAATTTACAGTCTTTATTTTCATACATATAAAATCATCTCCATAGATGCTTATCCAATCATAATGAAATCCGATACATTTCTATGATTCAATCATAATAAAAGATGATAAACTGCCATTTACATTGATTCTTAAAATTAAGACGCAGGCACTTAAGACTGGGAAGCAAAGCGATGAGTTTTTAGCAAGGTGGAAGCTAGAAGAACAACGCTGACGTAGTAACGTAAACAGCGTATTTATACCGGAGTACGCGCGATTTTAGAGACGAGCTAAGATTGGTTACTATTAGTTTTGGTTTGCACGTTTCAAGCAGCGTTACGTAACGTAGACAAATCGAATTCGGAAGAACAGATGCATTAAGGGGGAGATCACCAAATTTAGAATGTTAATTTTAAGATCTTCGATTAATTTTTAAAAGAGCTATCGTATTTTCTTATATTTTACATATATAAAGCATATGTTGGCTGTTAATAAATTTTAGAGTGGCACATAAACATTTATTGAAAGCAATTTATATATATATATATCAGGTTCGCTATAATTTTAGCTTTCTGTTAGTATAAAATTTACTGAAAGACCTATTCTTACAACATTAATTACTATAAAACAATCATGTATTTCCAATAGGGATGGCAAAATGGCACCATGTTATTAGGCATCAGATTATACTAATGTATCGTCTGACAAGATCCTTTCAGATCATTTTATGAAATATCACGTAATAAAAATTTAAAAAGAAATTTAGGATTCAAATTTTTAAAATATTGTTGCGGAATATTTTAAATTTATGAAATTATCTTCAGAAGTCATTTTATGTCTTTCTAATTAAAGTTTATTTTAAAATATCACTTGAGAAACAAGTTACTCAATCAGAAGCGTTTAAAAGCAGACACAAACTGCCATAAAATAATATGTTATAAACGTATTTTTCTGCTCTCATTAACAGCTGAACCACCGTATGTTCTTGAAGGCATTGTTTTGCTGCTACACAACATTTCTCTTTAAGAAAAGTAAGTCACGATATCTTTTCAGAGGCACGTAAACTTAAGATTAATGACTTCGTTCGGAAAAGGATGAATAACAGTCCTTAGCATTTTTGAGGTTTTTCTGCACTAACAGGTCATTAATAGATTTCCATCCTCATAAACGGACAAAACTGAGTAACTTCTTTTTATTCTTGGTTAGCATTCTTTTGAAACAATATTTTCGATAGAAATGTATTGCAAGTTTTTCTTCTAGTTTCATTCTAAGTCATTCTCGGCTTTTACGATGATGTTTTAGACATAATAGGTAATATATATTGTTTTTTCTGATATTCTGCTGGTGTTGCTTAAAACCACAGCTAAAAAGACGCAGTGGATAAATTTAGCATTTTGCGGCAAATACCAGTTAATTCAAGCAAGAAAGGCTCATTCTATGAATAAGGAAATCTTGAATTAGCAGAATTTGTCATATGAGAATAGCTGAAAGAAAAGATTCCATTAAATCACTTTAAAAACTAAATGTTGCATAAATATTTAAAAGACTATGAAGCTTTCAGAAATTTCTTCTTTAAAGGTAAAAAAAGTACTTTTTTAAATTATACTTTATATTAAACTATATTAACTTTATAACGTTATTGCTATATTACATTTAATTTTTTTAAATTATACTTTATAGCTATATTAAAAATTAAATGCTTGCCTAAATGTGCATGATATCATTTTATTTCTCATATATACATTTCAGTAATCGTATCCATTTCTATTTTCTTCATACAAATACTAAACTGTCTACTTTACCTCTGTCGATTTTTATTTACAGATTTTATTCATTGGAGCGCAGAAATGAGATATTGAACAATAAATAATTATATTACATAAAATACTCAATTTCTTTTTATTAAATTCATTATAAAAGGAACTGAACGAGACAATACGGGGAATTTATAATGAGGACTAGATTTTAGGCTCATTCCTCGCAATATAAAGAACTTTTAAAAAATATTTATATCATAATACTGCAATAAAATTTCCCTTTTTATTCTTTAAAAAGATTTAGTACCTTATGGAGCAATTATCTAACAATCTAAAAAAATTTTATGGCTTCATTTAAAGCATACTTTTGAAAACAGCTGCTTTAAGCAATTTTTCAAATCGGAGAATAAAACACAGAAATAAATGAACAGAGAAAATAAAAACTAATAGCGAAACCATTTCACAATAAAAAGTAATATGCTTATATATATATATATATACCCGACATTTTAAATTACAAATAAATTCTTTCGTAATTATTTACGGAAAATGGTAGATCGCTGGTATTTTGCTTTGTTTCAAGTGGTATTTTGCTTTGCTTTCCTTCAAGTATACAATTAGCAACAATGCAATTTTGATGATTCAAAAACGTTACATTGAAAATGCGAATAAATAACATTAGAATTTTATGAGTTTAAAACATTCGTATGCGTTTTCAGATGGTTCAACTTTCTTATACATCTACATATACATAAACTTTCAATACTTTACACCATTTTTGTCGTATGTGTAAAATAATAATATAGCCATTAAAATCATACGTTAGCTTTTTAAAAATATGAATTGAAACAATAGATAAAAGACATTCTTACGAGAGAATCTAGAGATTTCTAAAGTTTAACAAATTACATTTTTCGTAGCCACGAGTCCAAAAAGCGGTTTGTAGTAAGAAGGTTATTATTGTATGCTTTCTCAGAGTAATACGCGACGAGATATGAGCAGAGCTTGCTTGTTGTTTACAAAAGAAGTAGGTATAATAAGACTCGCAGAGATAAGAGTATTTAATTGTTTAGAAAAGAAGCCAAGTATATATAATACTTTATGATGTATTTATTTATTGATTCGTTTTTGCTTAATACTCCTAACACTAA
The DNA here is from genome assembly GCA_000611955.2 of Stegodyphus mimosarum. NCBI lineage: Eukaryota > Metazoa > Arthropoda > Arachnida > Araneae > Eresidae > Stegodyphus > Stegodyphus mimosarum. Next base: position 384,435 of record KK115686.1, read on the forward strand.
TTTTCTGTTATAATTCTAGCGAAGAAAGATATTTACTACATATTAAAACGCGCATTGATCTCAAACCACTGTAAGAATTTTGAATCCATTTCACAGCAAGCCTTGAGCTAGCAAACTTGAAAAAAAGAACTTATCATTAATTCTCTACTGCTTCAAATCTTTTTCCTTGTTTATCTTCATAAACAACAAAAGACTAACCTTCTCATTCATTTTACTTCCGTCTGTAAAACAAATTAATTTGTACTCTTCAAGAACAGCATCGGAATAGTCAACAGATTGTACGGCATTCTTTTTAAAAGGATGAGACAAAAAGGAACCTGGAAGACTGACATCAAGACAATTTTGATGAGAATTGCCTGTTATAAGGTATATAGCGATACATTAAATTTTAAGCTTCTATTCCTGAAATTGTAATTTACGTTCTGATAGCGTTAATTCACAGAGGCTAAGCTTATAATTAGTGTTACTTGAATCTGACAATGCATACGGCGGTTATTTGCCTAACAATGGATGCTTTCGTGGAAAACGCTTTTTAAGAAAGCTGATACTCATTCATGCGCATATGAAAAAAACCACGAAAACTAACCACGCAAGGTAGACCGTTGGTCTGGATTTAAATCCAGGTCTAACTGCCAGTGTTAAGCACTCGGCCACTACGTATATATATTGATTTTTATAGTTAGAATTTAATTAATTTCCATACAGGTCACCGCACCAAATTCCAGTGAATTCGAGAGCTAAGAAATATGTCCTCAAAAGAATTTTTTCTTGCTATGCTGTAGGAAACAGAGACTGAATTTTTTTATTTGTAAAACATTGAAATAAATTCTTACTTTGCCAAAAATATATTTTTAGGAATAAATATATAAAAGATTTACATAAAGAATGGCATCTTCAGTAAAGCAATAAATTCCCATTAAAAATCGCATAACCATGTTTAATAACGTGTCGCGAAATTGCAATATTTTATTGAAGTCCTTTCTATCTTCTAAGAACATTCGATCTAGTTATAAATCTATTCGCCCTTAGAATGAAAACTCATAATTAAAGCATCTCGCGAACAAGCTTATAATCATGATAGTTAAAGTTTAATTAAAATGTTTTCATAGTTTATGTAAATATTTTGAGGTAAGTCATGATATCTCATATAAGGTTTAGAACTTATTTAAAAATACCTTGTGTTGCTGTTTTAATCTCACTTGTCTGACCTAGTTAAAACAAGCCCACAATTTTATTGTGGCAAGGAATGCAAGATTACGTCTGTCATTGGCATGACCCTTTGTCGTTGGCATGAGCTATGGGAATCATGAAGGTAACTGTCCGACGTTGTCCATTATTGAAATTGTTTTTGGCAGCTAAGGCATTTTTTCACTGTCATAGAATTACTACACTATCATTAATTGCTATGTAATCACGGCTACGTTTTGCGAACTTACTCTTCTACTTCAACGCCTGACAGCTTCAGGTATGAGTCTCCGATCGGACACTTTACGTGCTTTCGTTTGCGTATCAGACTTTGCTGCCCGAGCTGCACACTTCATTATGTACTGTGACTATGTGCTTACACTCCTAAAGACTTTTCGGAACTCACACAGAATCGGAAATCGGCACCGAAGTTGTCCACTTCCACCCTCCGATTCTGAAGGAAAGCGTCCTTTGTACAAGTCCGAGAGTTCCCCACTCTTTTTCCTGTATCACCATCCCAACCACTCGCGAGGCCTTTCGGCTGGCCATATATTTTAAGCGCCTCCCTTCCGCACATAACTTGTACATTTATAAAAAGCCATGCCTTCTCCGGGATTCAAACCCGGGCCCTTCGATAAGACAACCAGCGTCACTAACTATCATCCCACTCGGCAGCAAAACACTTTACGAAGCAATTAATTAAAATAAACCCCCCGGGGGTCGATGTAGAGAACTCTGTGAACCTACTGGCTGGGATCGGAGCCTAAGCAGTCTCGGATACGGGGTTATACAAGTTATGGACATAATGATTCTGGGGCTCCGGAAAGGCCACTTATTGGCCGCCCCGGGGTCTGGTAGATCTTAGAGTAGTTGGTTCTGGTAGACCGCGTAACAACCCGGCTTTGCTGGTAATGGCCCTCTGTGACGGGCAGCCCGAGCGACTGGTAGGTAGCAAATAGACGACCAGCATTGCATATGGTGATTGATGCCAATTCTCACCATGGTGCGGGGAACGGTGTTGAACCCTCTAAACTGTTCTGAGGTAGGATTAGCCGTGTTATGCCGGCACCTGGCTAGGCGATGCACATAAACCTCAAAACCTATGGAACGGTCCATAATTTGACGAACCAATTTTAAAAGCTGCTCTTCTATTTAATATGTAGAAAAATTAGTGTCCCGTCTTTTAAAAGTAAATAAATAGCTAAATTGCATTGATATGATACAGTTTTCCGAAAAATATAGCTAAAGGCAAAGGTAGGTTTGTTCTGAAACGTTTAAAGGTGTAATTGAAAGAAATACGTACTATTATATTTTAATGTGACATTTTGATCATTGAAGTAAATATATTTCACTAAAAGAATTTTCTTTCTTTAATCTATTTAATATTTCATTAAACACTGAACTTAAAAAAAGTATTTAAAAGCAAATGAATGGTGTTCAGAGTGTATATAATTATTTATGTTTACCTTAAAATATTCATGCTGTTAAAAACTATGTAACCATTAAAACACCACCGATACTGACTAAAACTATGTAACCCTTCAATACCTGGGTACTTACTTGCAACAACACTGCTTAGATACAAAAAATGTAATGGAAGCTCTTTAAAAAATAATGAATCAATAAATTTTCGCTAAAATCAAAGTAAATCTGAGAAAACCAAAGTGGAAATTTTGTATTTTATTCAGTAGTATATTATACTCTGGAGGCAAACTATTAAAGTTAATTGGAAAAGCCCGGAAATGCCCAAAAGTTTAATGGAAGTAGTAAAATTGACGAGAATAATAAAATATGTTATATGGGGAGAAGGTATCATAGGTAAAAATAACAATTATTTGGGCACTTGTTTCGAAGCATGTAAGTAGATACTTAATGATCTTGAATGTGTATTAACTAGTTCCTCTAAAAACTCATAGCCTACGAAAATATCGCATTACTTTCCTTTAATGCTGTATTTTCTTGTACTGAGTAACTAACATACGCTTACTCCTCCATTCGGTGCTTCTTAAATAAGGTAATTTGGTTGAAGATTACGAAAGGATTTCGGTTGGTAATAAGCAAATATGTAATAGCAGTAGATAAATTTCACTGAAATAACACTTAGGTATGATTTTTGTTAACAAAGCGTCAGTCATTCTAATATTATAACTCTAATAAAACAAAGATGCAAATAAACAAATATGTATAAGGACATTATAACTAAAGCTTTAGGCGAAAAGAATTTAATAAACCCAGAACCCATACACCTCTTTTAAGGTTTTTATCTCTCTCTTCTCGAGTAATAAATTATAATTTATTTAAAGCTTAGGACAATGTATATTGAAATTAAATCAAACATATTATTCGGATTAAATACATCGAATTCTCATGTGAAGATGCATCTAAACGTAAACATTATAAATGTCAGATATATGTCATATCGAAATCTTTTACACAAATGTCATATCGAAATTTTTTACATCGAATTACAATGTTTATCTAGATTGAAATAGTTACATTGAAATATTTGCATTATATGAACTTGAAATATTTACATTGAACACATTACATGAAATATTTATATCATATTGTTTTGCGAAATTATCGAATTAGAGGGCTGATGCATAAGCTCGTAGCCTTTTGTTGCGGGTTCACAACACCGCGCTGTCACGCATTCGTCATCCATTACTCAATCATAAGGCTTTACTTGTAGCATTGCACAAGGCTAATTTTCTAAAATTAGAAGTGCCGGAGCCCTATGGAAGACCGTCAGTAAAGAAGAACAAACATAAATAAATAAATAAAATGACTAGGATGACTAGAATTATTAAACAATTAATATTAAACTTTAAGAAAATGTGAAGAGATAAATAAAATATAATAAATTATTAAATAAATGTTAAATAATTAAATAATAAAATAAAGTACTGGAGCTTAACTTATTTGGGGTTTCGTCTCTAATTATAATTTCACACAAAATGTTTTTTTTAAAAAAAAGCTCTACCTGTCTCTGGTTTAATTTAAACTCTTAATATAATGAACTACTTCAAGGGATGATTAGATAAAGACCATTCTTTCCCCAGCGCACCAATGAAAAATCTTAAAATGGTTAAAGCGTCATTATGAAAATACAGAAAATGCTATAATAAGTAAGAGAATATAAAGAAAATTTTTAGCGGAATGTCTTGCAAGTATTAAAACAAAAAGAGAGGATTCGAGCATTTTCTGACCGCGATTTCCTCTCAGTATAATTCTAGCTGTCACGCAGAATATGACAGGGAACCAAATTTTCGCCGAATCCGAACGTTAGCTGAAAATAGCGTAACAAGTGACAGTTTTTATTCTTCGTCTTTTGTTACATCATTCTAAAAAGTCTCCAAGTTCTCTTTTCCGCGGCAAGACACTAGCTTTGGAACGAAATATTTTCCCGTTGTCATAAATTCATTGTACTTTCCGGAGAATAAGGCGTTGACATGTGCTTTTATTTACTAAACGTCTCGGCCTCCATCCAAGGGTTTGTTTCCTATGGAAACAGAAGCATGCCTTCAGAAGCTAGAATCGATTTTTAATATAATTTTATTATTAAAAATAAGATTTTCGAGGTCATAATTCTGCTGAAATTGCTGTTCAGTTACATTAATGAAGTGCAAGAGTATTCTAATTTAGGGCTCCGTTGTGCTCTGGTTATAATTATGATTTATCCCCAAAACTAAGAAGCACCGAAGCCTCCGGTTGCCTCTGGCGCAATTTAAGCTCTGTCATTGTGTTCATGGCCGTTTTGTTCATGGCTGGTTTTGTATTTGTTCATGGCAGACTAACAAAACAGAGCTCAAGCAGAAAATCCGTAACAATCCCGGAACATTTTGCTATCGGAATTTAACCCGGGATCAATCAGATGAAAACAAGTTTTGCTACTTACGGTTTAACGACCTCGCTGAAAGTACGATAAGGAGACGGTTCTTTGGCTTTCTGGGAATGCGATTTAACTTGTGTGTTTATTCATATTCAACAAAACTATCGGATTTTAATGAAGATCACTTAAACCATGAGAAGCAGAACAGAAAACGGCATAACACACGGATTGTGAGCATTCAGTCATTGCACGGCATTTGCATTCAGTGCATATTAAAACGTGATGAGTATATATATAAAAGACTATTTGGAGAATACATGGAATCTAACTTTGAAACATGAAAAATTAACTGTTTTTCATATATTTATTTAACTAGATAGTTAAAAAAGAGGAAAGCATTCGGTACGGTTATAGTTACAGCTATACAGATAAAACGTAGTATTAAAATCATTTAAAACTGATTGTGGCAGTGAAAGAAATTTTGTTTGTTTGCTACGATTCTACATCTAAATGTTCAAACCTTGAATGGAAATTACAGGGATCACCAAGAAGTGAAAACTTTGACAATCAAATATAAAAGCAATGCTTTCATATTTCACCATGACCTTGCTCTCTGGAGTTGTGACAGACATTAAAAATTCATATGAGAATGAATGATAACTTACCATTCTCATCCAGATTAACCAACAGTAGACAGATGATTACATCAAAAATCAAATTCGCTTATGCACAATTTTATGCATTGTTCTTTCTATATACCTTTCTATGACTGTTTCCTGCTTCCTAAATTTATTTGTTGGACGGACCGTTTTTTGATAACGTTTAAACCACTCAACTTCTACTTAATAGCTGGACATTTGCCCGAATTCATTCAACATGATTAGTTGAAGTGATCCGTCATTTAACTGTCTCTGCCCAAGAAGGTAGCCTGTTGGGAACTGCAGGGAACAGACCGATACCTCATTGGCGAGAAGTTGCGGGGGGGAAATGCCCACATGCAGATAATAAATTCTTTGGACAACGCTTATGCGGGAGTTCAACCATACACCATTAGATTTGGAATAGGAGACAGTTTTTGCTAAACTCTGCATCGTGTAAGGTGGTAACTACCTAATAGAATATATTACAATTTCTTTAAGATATACCAAAACAGACTTGCACGCGTTCATCGCAGTACTGATGTATGCGTATTGAGTTAAGATAAAATGAAGATGCTATTTCATTGCTTTGTTTTCATTTTATTTTAAGATTTCCGTTTTAATCTACAATTACTGGATATTTCATGCCGAATTTGTTTACTCATTGTTTATTATAATTTACTTGGCAGGCAAACGACAATTTATAGCAGAAATGAGCTGATGCTTCCATTACAAACTGTGATTATAAGAATGGAATTATGGGCTCTTTAGTATGACTTCTTTGGAAAGGTAAAGTTCTCTTTAAAGGTCATAATTATTGCTGGAAAATTATTTTTCTGTAAAAGGTAGTGCATAGATTTTTCGACCATTTAACTTCTCTCTGAAACTCATGTATTCGGCAATGGATATTGTTCCAGTTTTAATAGATACTTTTCCCTGCCTCTCAAAAGTAACACAAAAGTCAGTAGAAGAGCATTAATTTAGAAAATGCTAAGTGGCAACAGTGTGAGTTTGGGAACTTGCTTTCGATATGTTTTACGCATCTCGAATGCTGCTGATGATACGTTGAATAGATTCTAGATTAGTTTAATTCGTTTGGCATTTTAATAAATTCCTTTTTAAACTGGACTGAATGTTGATTTAGACAGAAATATCGCTGAACCATACATGTAGAAATTTTCTTCCGGATTTAGATTTATTTTACAACTTTGCTAGATACGCCGTGCCATTAAGCTATCATAGTAAGATGTCACAATAAAGTTATGACATCTTATGATGATGATTTCATACTATTTTTCAACGATTGCGGCAAATTGTGAGAAAGAAAAGTAATTGGCATGAGATCCGGAAAATCCACATTCATATGTGACCAAAATAAATACAATATATATATATATATATATAACAGTTCCTTAACTGTTAACCTAAATAGCAAAAATGCCAAAATCAAAAGAAAAACTTATTTAAGTATTGAAAAACCAGTTATTGTTATGGATAGCAAATTATTCGACTTATCAAGGGGATAAACTAATCTACCATCAATTCACAACAACTAAAGTAGAGACAGTATTTCATTTTACTGCCAAGTAAGCATTTACTTCCAAGTAAGTGTGAATTCATGGTAGATTGATTTATCCCCTTGATAAGTCGACTAATCTGCTATCGATAACAATAACTGGTTTTTCAATGCTTAAATAAGTTTCACTTTTGATTTTGGCAATTTTGCGATTTAAGTTGTTCCTTAACTGTTTTTAAAGCAAAGGAGAACTAGAAAAATTCTATTTTTAAATTCTTTTTAAAAAGCTGACAAATACATTTCGATGATGATTTTATACTGAATTTCTGTTCCTTGGAGATGGTATATGGAAAGTTTCCTTATTATAATTTATTGTGAATTATTGGTTTATTACTTTGCAGCTTTAGCGCAGGTCTTGGGCTTATTAATTTACTTTTAATTATTTGTATATATATATATATTACAAAGAAATAATCTCATTATTCCTTTGCAAGATTTAAAACAAAAATTCGTTATAACCAAAATTGACAAAGCAAATAATAATTTCAGCATTATTTGAAAATTGTTTTATGTCTCATTAATTAATACTGAACTGAATAATAACATTACATACAAGCTTACCAAAATACAAGAAAATGTTATTGCAAAAAAGCTAAAGGCATTTCATAAGAAACTGCAAATTTCACAACCATCTAACTACAATAAATTAGCTAATCTATATGCACTCCCAAAATTCCATAAATCACCACTTAAATTCAGATTTATTGCAAATGGTACAAATAATTATAAAAAGAATATAGATTACATATTTGCAATTAAACTTAAAAAAATCTGTAATTTAATTCAACAACTCGTTAACAAACAACACAACTACAGTTGGATTATTTATAATAATGCTCCTGTTCTCAACAAAATTAAAAATTTAGAAATCAAGAACATTAACTGCTATGACTTTGAAAACCTTTATACTTCTCTACCATTAGAAGAAATTTTTACCACTTTAATGCAGCTCCCACAACTTTTTCCTGACATACTTGAAATCC
>KK115686.1:408795-550127 GCA_000611955.2 Stegodyphus mimosarum
GCGTGTACCGAATTTCTAAAGATTTTCTAAAGATATGCTGAATTTAAAATTATTTTGCGATATAGCTGTTGAACTGAATTTTATGGTTTAAGTGCGAAGAACATGGTATTTAACAAATAAAGGTAACACACAGAATGTTAAATAAACGTCCCTTTGGACGTAATTTAAAATCTGAAACATTTCAGATTTTTTTTTTTACTATTTTCCTCACTAGGGCTGTATGGTCTTTATGAAGAGAAAAAGACACGGAAATCTCAAGGCAGACTGGTTCATTTAATGAAGGCGTATATACTTATAAATAAATTTTTATCTTGTATCGTTATTTCCAGTAAATATTTATTTATGTATTAATATACGCACTAAATGCAACATTCTCAATAAATAGACAACTAATATGTTAAATTAGTTAATTGATTATCCTTCCTGGTCACAAAGCATCAGGAGCATTACATTAGTTGAATTGATATATTTCCCTTATTTCCGGTTATTATGCAGTATTCGTATAAGGATAAACCAGTATTCGACATACAAGGAAAAACAAGTTTCAAGTACAATAAACAATACCAAAACGAAATTAAATATCAGGGTAACGGAAATTCTGTCGAAATATCACTACTGTGCTATACAGTTCAAAGAAAAATCCGAGGAAAACGCATTTAACGTAAAACTAGATAAGTTCTTCAAGCTCCAAAATTGCATTAACGGAGTCAGTTCTACGTTAGAGATCAATGAATTTTCACGTACACAGCGAAAATCAACCTCGGCAACGGAATACGACAACTGACGTTTTTCATGGCAAGTTTCCAGATTTCTGATCAAAAGTCCTTTCAGTTGTACTTTATTTTTTAAAGTTCCAATTCCAGTGTTCTATATCCAAAGGGACACATTATTTCCTAGCGGGCAGCCAAAATCCGATTTTCTATTTTCCGAGGAGTTTTATGTTGTCCTTTTTCCACAGATTGTGGCTGGGTAACTACTTGAGCTGCAAAAGCGTCATTCCTTTTATCTTATTTTCTTGGATAAAAGAAAGTTGAGAAAAAAGCGCTTTCTTCACAGTGGGTTTTGTTCGGTTTATTTTTGATCTTATATGAGTAATATCTATGAAGCTAAGGGTTCTCTTTGAACTGCTCCTGAATAAAATCCCTGAAGAGCGTTTTATGACTTTACGGCGAATCAATACCCACAAAGACTTTAAAACCTTTGTAAGTATGATAGTAGGTACTTGAGTTTGCATTCTTAGGAAAACAAAATATTCTGCTTAATGGTTCAGTGAAGTTTCCTTTAGAATTTCTGCTTAGTTTCAGTGATATCTAGTGAAGTTATATATATGGAAATATTCACATATCTATGTTCTCTGCATCAATATCTATGTTCTTAAAGTCCTAGTACATGCTCAATTTAAATATTCAAATGGAAGTTTTCCCATAATGAAACAATTGAGTTAATTGCATACAATGCAACAATATAGTACAGAAGACAACTTATAAAACTGATGTTCAACAGTATGGCAATATTTCGTGGAACTTGATGAACGTGGAAAATCTTGTACAGTACCTGAAAGTGAGGCAAAAGACGTAGTATCTTCTGAAAGGAAAAAAAAAAGTTGTAAGTTATTTCTCCCACCTTCTTCGCATGCCTTCGTGGTGTAGTGTACAGCATACTTGACAGGTAACTGAAAGGTCCGAAGTTCGAATCCCGGCGAAGGCGTTGCTCCTTTTTTATGTCTCCTGCTTCGCAATAATGCTGATGACTCTACAACTGGCGCCCGAACTAAAAAAAAAGGTAGTGGATGATGATTCGCCACCATCGGGATTTGGCGATATATAAAGTAGGCCATATATAGCTTTTAGGTTAGGTTAAGTTACGTTATTCAACTATAGCAAAGCACACGAGGGCTATCTGCCTAAAGGGAGGGATGCCTTCGTGGAGGACTTTCTAAGGGAAACTGGCTATACCCGTTACATTGGGGAAAACCACGTAAACGCCCATTCAGCCATATAGTTTTTAGGAAACTTAGTAATTATTATAAGAAATGTAAAACAGAAATTAGGGTTCCCCACTTACGTATGATATTTTTTCTGTATTAGTTTTATACGCAAAGAATTCATAAATTGCTGTGGCAATATTTTGTTAAGACATCTAAAACGAATATGATATAAAGTGTGTCTTGTTTTGTATATAAACAATTATTAAACTTCTTGACAGCGTCATAAAAAATTGTACTCGTAGTTATATATGCATAGTTTTACCATTATTGTTGTTCAGTTGACAGGCAGTTTCATTCGAAATAGTAGAGCGAAGTTTAATAAGAGTCCTCAGTCACGTGATGGTTCAGTCAGTTTGTTGCCTTAACTCGCAGCCCATACGGATAATTAGGAATTATCCACAACAGCTTAACATAGCGGGATATATCCGTAGCACATGACCCAGATCATTTCGTGCCAGGAATGGAGCACTAAATTGAGTTAGTTAACCCTTTGTAAAGCATTATTATGAAGGGCTCAGAGAACTTTGATAGTTCACGGAGGTCACATGACTATTGAAAACTCTCATTACATTTTGAAGGACAGGATTCTGAAGGAAGTTGGTTTGCAAATCGTATCCTAAAGCAGGAAAATGCACTTATTTACACGGTAACACTTGTGACAAAGCGGCTTCAAGATCACGACAATAACCTTGAAACTTTTTTAGAAGTTCTACGAATTCTCTTGATCTTAACACGCTTGCGCCTTTCTCGAGCGTACTTAAGCATAGGTTTGTATAATTTTACACATGAGCGCAAGACCTGCATCGGTCGTTTCTAAAAAAAATCTTTTCAACATTGGCCTCTAAAAGAAAGCTTACCGCAGAATAAATTATTATAATCCAGGCACAGGTATTTAATTTTTTGTTGTTCAACCCTTGTAAATATCCTAAGAATATATGAACATGCGTTTTGGTATTCCTTCCTTTGGCCAATAAAACGTTTCTATCCAAATTGAGCTGCTGTATTTAAACAGCGAGTTCATTATAGTATTAGGCAATTTATTTACTCCGTTAGGCTACGATACATTTGAATTCGTTAGTTACAAACTATACCTTAATAAAATTTTCGGAGACACGTTTATAACAGTGGCACTATTATATTACCGGTAAAATATACGCCTTTATCTTGGTAAATTCAAATTTCATTATTGAAGTCAGCGATGTCGCAGTTAATATTAAACACACATCCGTTATCTTATGCAGAGCTTCAGAGAAGCCCTTGTTGTTAAACATCATTCATTAGCTCAAGATTGATTCACCTATTTATTACGTGCTAGCACAGCTATGTCCTGTAACTCGTGAAGTTAATATAATCATTACCCATGATGTGTCGCCTTTAACAAGTTCTCTGTAGACCTCTTCGTGGTATAACGCGTTTCCCACCAATACGATATGCCACTTACAGCCTTCTGCCCTGAGGTTACTTTGAAATTCGCGTTAATATTTAATGACTCTTTAACATTTCGACGTTGTATCTGGCACAGAATTCGCCCTATAATGGTAACATTTTTTTTCAAACACTGAGATATTTAACTCGGGAAATATGCATGACTGATGGAATTTTTTTAAATACAGGAATTATAAAATGTAATACAAAAAAGCATGAGTTACTAGATCAACGAATTCAGATTCAGCGAGATTTAAAGTGTGGAAGAAGTGAACACGCTTGATTAATTTCTCAGAAATACATAACTTCATTTCACGAGGTTTTTTTTTTCATCCCTCGCAAAACTTGATTATTCATCATCTTTCAACGTAACCCATCCGGTCTATTTATATTGCTAAAGATACAATAACGCTTTCAAAAATGACCTTATTTATCCACGAAAGGCTTTATTGACATCATGAGTATAATCCAGAAATAGCTGAATAATCTAGACCGGAATTAATTAATTAAGCAATGTAAGCAGAGATGTTTGCCATATGTAATCTTCACATGCATAATCATGATTCTTTGGATAATCTCTTAATAGTTTTTTGAGTGAAGGCAACCCTCTTCTCGTATTTAATACCCGTATGCGATACGGGCAAATCATTTTTGTTTTGATTATCGCGCATGATTTATTTTAGCTTACTTTTCTATTACTAGATTGCGTTATCCGACCGCAACCAAGAAGTTTGCAGTTTCATCGCCCTTTTGAATACGTAATATATTGTCTTGGATTTGCTAAATGTAGTAACGTTTTATTACAAATTAATAAACTTTTATGATCTTATTACTTAAAGCATATAAAAGAGCTTTTAACTATTTTATTATAATTTGAAAGTTTTAATGTTCGTTCATTTGCTGGTTTAGAATGTTTCCTGCACCGTTTCGTATTTTAAAATATACCCCCCATCTAGAAGAACTATTAAGTTGCAGCTAAAATCCTCAGATGTGTAATAAAATTGTAGGGTTCAACACTTTAAATCTTAAGTTCTTACTTAAAACCCCACGAACACCTTACAAGCGAATAATCGCATAAGTGTGAACACAACAGGTGAGACTTGAGAAGGGTTTAAAACGTTTATTATCCAGTATATTTACAATCAGTTCCGGCTTGGAACTTTACAATAAAGCCACCACCCGGGCTTGAACTTAAATACTAATAATTTGAACTAAAATTAACTTAACTAAAGTTCCTAAATAAATATAGCCGAAGCTATCAGAATCTAACTAGTTGGCCCTTAAGTATTAATTAAATCGGCGAAGCCTAGCAAGGGCCTAGATATGGCCGAGCGTAGTAACAGCTAAGAGAGATGTGTCCAGAAGGCAAACGCGCGACAGTCAGGAAATCAGACTCTCTTTGTTGAAGTCGGTTAAGTCACGACTTAAATAGTACTCATTCTCATTTGCATTCTCTGCGTTTCTGAATTCACATTCTGGCAGGAAATTGTAAGCTGAAATTAGAATAAGATAGGAAAGATACAAAACTTAAAATAACTGTTAGAAAACTCATAATAAACCTTACAACGTTATGTAAAATAGTAGTTATTACCACCTGCACGTATTAAAAAGTGTGCTAGCTCCTTAAGATATTTACTACTATCAGCACACGTTAAAAACCAAATATAACAGGGGTGTTTTTTGAAATATTAGCTTACCACTCAGGTTTACGTGTGTGCAACATGCCAACATCACAAGTGTACTTTTAATTTATACCTCTTTCTCTCTCTCTCTCTTTCTATATATATATATATAGAAAGAGAGAGAGAGAAATAAGTCTCTTCAGAAAAAGAGACTATATATATAAGAAGAGAAGAGAAGACATTATTTTTCCCATATGAATGGTTTTTCGCATATAATTTATCTAAAAATGGTGTTTTCTTTCGAATTCCATAATAAAATAAACAGAAAATTTTGAGGCAGTTTTCTGAAATTTATTGAAAAGAGAAATGAATAATTTATCCTAGTTATAATTTCATTCAAACTTCTTAATATTTCTTCTATAAATACTTCTATACTGTATTTAAAGCTGATTGGTTAATTCTCTTTGGCAAAAGCGGGATGTCTATTTACCTTAAAAGATGCCTCTGTGAAGGCTTTTCAAATCGTTACTGGTTTACATACATCTTGTGCATAGGAAAAAAACTTTTGTAGCTATTTTGTGTAACCTCAGTAAGAAGCTGGATCGAACTACGGTAGTTCCGCTACTTTAACCACCTAACCCTTCATAAGGCAAATAATATAGATTTAACAGGTCTTCAGTTTGGGGTAAATCTAGAAATTTTCTAAATTAAAAAATAACAGGTTGATTTTCGGAGGTGCAATAGATACTGTTGGCATTGAATGAATCTTCTGAAGAAATGAAGTGACGATAGCGACAACAGGTTAAATAATGAACCACCGAATTACAAAGAAAGGTGATAACATAAATATATTTCTGAATTATTCTTTGAAATTAAATAGACTTTTCCCCAACTTAAAGCATATTTTTATTTTAAGTACTTATTTTCAAATACACGTTTGAAGCTACTAACTATTCTTTACTCTATAAGCTAATTCTGCTTCCATTTGACCACTTTAATGAGGTTTAGGATTCAATTACTTTTTATTCAGTTAACTCCTTCTTAACTGTAGTAATACCGGTGGCGATGTTTATGGTTAATTTTAAGTCACATTTGATCCGAGGACAATTAAGGAAATAAGAGAAATACAATAGTCCATACTATAATAAAGGGATACTATATACAAGTTATGTATGTTTTCCTGTTCTTTAATCTGAAGACAAAGTTCACTTTATTTAAGTCATTATCAGTCGTAATTAAATGTTAAAAAAGAAAATAATACGTTGTAAATAATAGACTAATAAATTTCATTTGAAATGATGAACTAAGGGTATGAAGAAACAATTTTTATAAAAGGCCTGTATTATATAAATAGTATTGAGTTTCAACTCTCATAAAAGCGTTCATTGGAACTGCCTTTTTTCACTTCCGTGTACGAAGTAAAAAGGAAGTATTGTAATCGCCAAACATTTCGAGTATCTTATTTAAACGAAACTACTCATTTTGACAGCTATCGAATGCAATTTAACGATGTTTTTGCGCATTATTTAAACGCAAGGACATAATAAAGGATTCTTTTCCCCCCAAAAAATTGTAAAACTGATTTAAAATGGACTCTGAAGAGATTTTTTTCGTGGCATCTGGGGGTACGTATGTGTGTATATATGTACGTGTCTCGTATAACTCAAAAACGACTAGCCTCAGAACGCTGAAATTTTGTATGTAGGACTACTATAACATGTAGATATGCGCCTCGCATTTTGGTTGCAATCGGCTGCACCAAACGTTTCTAAATATATATATATATAGATAGATAGATAGATAGATAGATATAGATATAGATATAGATATAGATATAGATATGCACTCTGTTACTCGGCTCAATGAGCTCAGTTTCTTTATTCTTATATGTTTGTAAATTGTGCGTTTTTTGCTTTAAAAGTGATTGAATTATGTTGTTCTTAACTTTCGGTTACGATTTTATGCCTTTAGTTAGCCTGCATGCAATAATTGGGGAATTATCAACAATTTAAAAGCTTCTTAAGTGCAGCTAAGCCTAATTTTTGTTTATGATAGAGCCCATATTTGTTTACATTTGAAGCTTAGCAGAATAGTGGATTTGTTGCCAATGTAGAGAAACTAAGCTTCGCAACAACAAAGTAACGTCGTCTTTTATTATTGCGAATTAGTTATGCTTGATACATTCTGGAATTATCATTTAAGTTATTAGCTTGTTTTTGCGTACAAATTGTAATTTTAATTGTTTTAACTGCACTTGATGTTTTATGTTTTTCTATATCTTTCAATTTTTAATGAAAATATGTTATATTTTTATGTTTTTGCCTTACCGCGAAGTGAGAACTGAATTAATTAGCAGCGCATGCGCATTAGGTAAGCGGCGCTGAATCGTCTGTGTTTAGCGCCTAAGTGTGGCTATGGTAAATAAATATAGTGAACTTTAAAGAATGCATTTATTCTGTTGTGGTTTATGGTCTATCAACGAAGCAGATTTAATTGAAAATTCGCTAACTGTTAATTCAATATGTTTAAATGAAATGCAGGAAAATTGCGTATAATTTAATATTCTATACAAGGAAGTTACTTGGTGTACACATCAGATTTTGTTTTTGATAGACTTCAATCGAATAGCCATCACATATCATGACTGACGTTATTTTATGGGGTTTTCTTTCCCGTTTTTTGTATCTTCTACAGACTGTTTTGTTTAATGCTAATGTCTTTTGTAAATTATTTTCCATTGCTTGGAATAAAGTAACTCATATTTTCAGTAGCTGCCTGATAAACTGCAAAGAAGTTCATTAAGAATGCCCTTTATTAGTTTTGTATTATATATATTCTCATATTAAAGTAATCTGTCTTTGGTTTCCTCCACATTTCGCAATATTTTCATGAGACTATTTTTATACCCTTCTTTTTGTGATTGATTCGATTATACATTTTTTTACAATGACGTATTTTCATTTACTTTAAAGGATTCATCATTTCAGAATATTACATAATTGCTATATATACTCGTATATATCTGCCATATAATTTGGGAAACTGTATGACACAATTAACTACAATATATACATTACAAAGCAATAAAAACACAGCTTATCTTATCGTCGTTGTCTTTATCTTAAGTGGGTAACTACAGACTTTAAAACAGATGACCTTCTCTTCAAAATAAGCAAAAAAGATCAAATTAAGCTCAAGTAATGCGCAGTTAAATTTCAACATAATAAAAATTTAACAAACTCAGCGGAGTTAAGTTAGAAACTGGGTCTGTAAAATTTAAAAGCATGCAACCATTATTTATTTCAGAAAACTATTTATCGCTACGTAGAAGAAGTAATTAATTTTATGCAACTAATGAACTTTTCTTAAGCAGCATTTATTTTAGCTTTCCTTAACTTACTCTTAAATTTCATTATTTGAAGATGCTACATGATAAGAATCGTGAACAATTGAACAATTACGTGAACTAAAATGTACTTTGTTGTTCCCTTCTACTTCTCTAATCAAGTTTAGGAGAAGTTAATTTAACATTTATCTTGTGCAAGTTATTTTTAAGCCTTAAGACATTTTGAGAGTTCAGAAATGGCGTTCAAAATGGGTTATGCCATTAAAAGCGATTGTTGCTAATTGTATAATGAGCTTCGTTTTAAGATAAAAAAAAAGATCTGTAAATTAATGAGCATTAATTTATGTTTGCATAAATTAATGAGCATTAATTTATGCAAACATTTGTCGCGTGTTGCTTACTTACGTGCCACTCTGATTTTTGGATCATAACAGCAGATTATCATATCCACATTACTGTACGATCCTGAAAGGAAAGTTGAATTTTCGAAGTCAAAAGAATTAAAAGGAATTATAATAAACAGTTTCAGATGTGTAAAAGGGAGAAATTTACACCACTATAATGCATACCTCTATCCATTTTTAAATTAAAAATTATTAGAATTTTTAATTTCTTGAATTTAAGCTCAGTGCGTAAAAACTAATGTAATCTTGGTGAAGTTTAAATAATAAACTGCACTTACGTATAATCTATCAAAAAACAAAGCCATTTAACAGTTTAGTTAACATAAACACAGTTAAGTTTGATTATCCTTTAGACTTCATTAGTGTTCTTTAGATTTAGTCTGATTACTAGAATTCTGATGTAGAAAATTGTATTATATAAGCGCAAATTATTGATCATTATTATATATTTAATAATCATTTCATCAAGCAGTTTG
Source organism: Stegodyphus mimosarum (assembly GCA_000611955.2). NCBI lineage: Eukaryota > Metazoa > Arthropoda > Arachnida > Araneae > Eresidae > Stegodyphus > Stegodyphus mimosarum. Next base: position 418,056 of record KK115686.1, read on the forward strand.
GAAATACAAAACCATACAACAGCAATAGTAAATGCGTAGAGACATTAAGATTTTTGATTCTGAGAGGTGTGAAAAATGTGCAATGCCCTCGCCGGGAGTGGAACCTCGGACCTCTCGAATAAGCGCCGATTGTGCTGACCATTACACCACGAAGGCTTGCTAAGAAAACGGAATAAATATCTTAAATATATATATATATATATATACTGGAAATTTATGATATTAAACTGTTGAATGTTGTATTACTATAGTACCTTTCAATTATGTATAGTGCCATAACTAAATTTAAATTGACAAATACATACTTTAAGAGGAAGAGAAGAAGTTATCCGCGATATCATATCCCTTGATTTTCTAGACCGATTAACTGGAAATTGGTACTGACTGCCGTTCTGAACCATGCCATCTGTTTTGAAAGAAGCATTCCTTGTCTCATATCATGGTCAAACTGGAATTAGCCAGATCTAATAGCCAAGTGAGTTCATTCATTTAATTATGATGAGTTGTAATATAAGGTTTACGTTAGGTGTATATGAATCATGCGGGTTCAGTGCAGTAGCGGGGAAACTCAAAATATAAAAATTTTTCTTCTCTAAGTAAGGATTTTCCCATCCATCACATTTGGTTGTTTAATACAGATAATCCTATGATGTTTCCCACCAATATTATTTCGTAAATTGTTAGGGCTCAATTGTAAATGTGAGTTTGATTTAAAAATAGAACTAACCCTGATTAGTAAATAACTTTCTATATTTACGAAAGCAATTAAAAATGCAAAGTAGCGAGAGATTTCATACGTGTAATAATACTCCTCTTATTTACTACATTTATTATCTGGGCGGCAGCAAAAGACAATGGACATTCGAGCACATTTGTTAGATAGCGATATTGCACGTACAGCGCTTGCGCAGGAATGAAAGCTGAAAGATTGTGGTTGCATTATTGAAAAACTCTGTTAGTGCAAAGCGTTCATAACGTTTCCGCATCTAAAATGAAATAAGCGAGCAAAACATCCGTCAACTCGATGAAACATACTTTGCTACTCAAGCAATTTTGTTTTGCCTCTCTAAACTTGATAAAGGCAGGGCAGATGTGTCAAATCTGATCAACCAGACACTTTGTGACAATCTTGATCTTGTTGAAGCTCTGATTCAAGATGACAGCTGCATTCGGTTTAGTGATATTTCTCAAGAACTCAATATCTCAGTGAGGAGCATGTACAGTATCATTCATGAACAAATGGTATATGGAGAGACATGTTCCCGCTGGGTGCCTAAGCAGTTCATTGGCCAAAGTCTTAAGCGTCACATTGTTTCTCGTATAGTTGATGCAGTTTAATCAAGAAAGCATTTCATTTCCGCTGTGTATATTATTGGAAAGGATAAAAAATGGTACCATCATGTAAATCTCCAACGAAGCAAATATCTACGTAGTGAAAACCCTCAACGGTACATCTTCCTAAAAATTCAAAATTGCTCCATCTTCGAAGAAAGGTCTTGCGGCAACTTAAAAGAACCATGTCGGCTTGTCGTTGGCAGGTATTCTGATAGCTGCGCAAAACCTTTCGCAAAAAGTTACTATCCTTTTCTGAAAAAGCATTGTCTACCCTCAGACGGCTCCAGACGCAGTTATACTCGTGATTTAATGCACCCTTTCCGCTTCTGTACTGGATCATCCTCCTTACAGTCTGGACTTGCTATCAAATGATTTTCATCTTCTCGGATCTCGAGGTCATTAACAAGCGATGGGGATGATCAGCAAATCTTCATGACTTGGCTTCAAGGACTTCAAGCCGATTCCATGTATGCAGACATTTAGTGTATCATTAGAGCAAACATTTGTACAAGCTTTGTGACTATGCTGATAATTAATGCTTATCAGTGGCTTCTTAGCTTGTATCTATACAACTACCTAAGAAATAAAGTTTATTTAGAAGGAGGTTAGCTGTTTGTCAATTCAACTTTGTTTTTCTGTAATTAAAACAATTGCTAATGTTTAAGTAGTTCGAAAGCATTTAGATTTTTAAATTATACTTGGTAAATGGATCCGTTTTTCAAACATTGTGATCATGTTGGAAAGTAATGCATATCCGTGCCATACTATTTTGTATCTATATACCTGCCTGAGAAATAAAGTTTGTCTACGAAAAGGCTAGTTATCTTACTTTCTAATTCGTCATTATTTTACTCTATACATACGAATTTGTAATACTTAAGGAATCCGCAAATATTTGTATATTTAATTTATGGATGGTAAATGATTCTATCCTTCAAACGTTGTTAGATGAGGTTAATTTCATAAAACAAATAGAAATCACATTTTCCTCAGCAGCGAACAAATTAGCGAATAAGTACAGGACAAGTATAATTATGCGGACTACGAGCGGCTGCAGATAATACAGATATTTCAAAACTCTGCAGTTGTATTTCCTTTATTTCTAAGATAATGCATTTGTGATAATAGGAGAGAATTTCTTTTTTATATTTGCATATTTTCAAACTTTAATTCAGGAAAATTTGAACAGAAGAAGAAACAAAATATTTTAAATCTGTACTGAGAAACACAAAACTTTACTCAAGTCCAGATATTAAGCTTCAAATCTGCTTTTATTCTCTCTGTATTAAAATTAGAGGATAAAACTATTTTTCTCTTTGTATAAAAAACAAATAACCTCTTTCTAGTCGATTAAAAGTAAGTGAAGGTGTTATGTTTTAAGATAAAATATTAAATTTATAAAATCTAGTAATAACAGTAGCATTTTATGTTATTACGCAAGAAAATAGCTGTGCTTGATCTGTCTTAAATATTAATCGCGTATTTTCCATGACTACTTTGAACATTAAATAATAATAGTAATGTAGAATTTCAATATTCCCTTTTTACTTCCTTGTACAAAGTAAAGGAATTATTGTAATCACGAAAACATTCGGGTACCATATTTCAACGAAAATATCCATTTTGACCGCAATCGAATGCAATTTAACGATGCTTTTGCTTGACATCGGTATAGAAGGACAGAAGAAAGCCCTCTTTTCCCCAAATGAATTATAAAACGTATTAAAAATAGATTCTGAAGGGGTTTTTTCGTGGCTTCTGTGCGTACGTTCGTACGTACGAATATATCTCATATAACTCAAAAACAAGTAGTCTCAGAATTGAAGTTGAAATTTTGTATATGGGACTGCTATAGCACATGATTGTGCAGCTCCGTTTTTGGTGGCAATCGGTTGCCCAAGAAGAATATATATATATAAAACCACTCTGTTACTCGGCTCCGTCAGGTCAGATTTTTTAATCTTAAATGTTACTAAGTTTTGCATTGTTTTCTTTAAAAATTATTGAATTATGTTGTTCTTATCTTCGGGTTAAGGTTTTTATGCCTTTAGTTAAGCTGAATGCTATAGTTGTAGAAATATCAATAATTTAAAAGCTGTTTAAGTGCGGCTAAGCCTAATGTTTTTACCATAGCAGCAATATTTGTTTACATTTGAAACTTAGCAGAATAGTGGATTTGTTGCCAATCTAGAGAAACTGAGCTTCGCAATAACAAAGTAACGTCGTCTTTTACTATTGCGAAGTAAATCATACTTAATCCATTCTGGAATTATCATTTAAGGTATTAAATTATCCTATATATTGACTCAGCGTCCACAACAAATTAAGTCAGTTTCTATTCCTTCAGTGTATTTTTACCTAGTGAGACTAAAAGTAAACTTTCAGTTTTGTGCACCTAAAAATCTGCGTTCTTGCCCGTTGATCGAATTGCTTGTTTGTGCGCAGAAACTGCAATTTTAATTGTAAAAGTTGCTTTATTAATTATTTTAACTGTATTCGGTATTTTATGTTTTCCTATATCTCTCAATTTCGAATATTTTGAGATCTTATGTATTTTTGCCTTCTCGTGAAGGCAGAACTGAATTAATTGAATGAGAAATATTTATCTAATGAAATTCGAGGAAATAAGTAAATGAAATTCGGGAAAAATGGGTATAATTTTATATTTCGTTCAAAAAAGTCATATGGCATACACATCAGCTTTTTTGATTTTATGTTCATTAATATATTTACTGGAAAAATGAAATATTCAATAAAGAACGAGATGAATGAAAGCTGCGGAGAGAAAACGCTATTTCAAGTAACCCTACTAAACTAGCCACTGAATCATTACAGTCCAGAAGAAAAACTCTCACACGAACGTGTCTTCAGATGGAAGTTAGCTCTACGCATGTAAGCAGAAGATAAAAGACGAACCTAGCATCGTCAACGTAGATATTATCATTCAGGTGAGCTCAGAGGTAAGGCCACTGAAAGGACAACAGAGGACGATACTGTAGAGTTTTTTCCCGTCATGTTTCAAAGCATCAGACGAAGTAATTCAATACAGCTCGTCATAGGGCCATTACTGCAAAAGCGAATATGTAACAATGTATGTAACAAAGCCAATCTGTAACAATACAGAAAATTTGTAAATGTGTGTAACTGTATTGAAACTTTGCTCAAGAAAACAGTGCGAAGCCAATGATTCTATTTGGATGGTAACGTAAAGGAGGGAGTTCGAAATTGGTTCCAATAACACTTCGAGAAATTTTACGATAACGCCATTCTATTCCTTATCCTTCTGGAACAAAAATCTAAATTATAACGGTAAGTAAATGATTAGAGAAAAATTAAATCTTTGCAATTAAAATGATTAGTGATTTGTTGTTTAAAATTACTTATATATCTTACATGATAAGAATATCATAGCTTCCTTTCTGGTGATATTCTAAGATGACAAATTTAAAAAAAATAGTTATTATTTCTTATATTTTTATGATATACGTTTTGAAGATTTTGTTTTTGTGTTATCAGAATTTGTTCCCTCAACAATTTGTAACAAACACTTAAGAAATTTCACTTTTAAAAAACTTTAAAAGAGGTTTTCTCTTGTTAAGGAAGAATGTTTTTAATGTTCAAATTATTATTTTTCATTAATTATCTTTATTCATCTAAATCTATAAAAATCTAAAAAATTGCAAATAAATAAAAATGTGAGTTTTATTTTACTTCTTCTCGACAAAATAATAAGTCATCCGATTAAATGTAGTTTTTAATGTTTGATTTCAAGTAATAAAAAATCTGCCGTGCATTTAACCCAAAATAGTAAATATGAAAGATTTACCTTTCTGAATATTCTGCACCTACAAGCCTTCTTCTTTGCAGATGTCACTGATCATTCTCAGCATAGATCTTAAGAAATTTCCTAATTTTTTTAACAAACAGAAATCAAAACGAATTATGCAAATTAAGCAAAAATTAAAAACTCCACTGCCTCGCTTAACTCAGAGATTGGAGCATTTAGATTGAAGGTACCATGCTTGCATATTAAACAGATTCAATGACTGCAGTGAGGAATCTGAACAGGCTTTAAGTAGAAATGAAATCGATTGCTGGTTTATTCTGACATTAAGCTAACAACAACGAATCATGTACTCAAATACAGAATATTAAGTAAACCCTGAAAATTAATCCCGATAATATACAATTTGTAATATGGAATTATATTTTACCGTTTTATCATTTGATTAGAAACGAATTACTTTAGATGTACGTGATTATCATTTTTAATACAAGTAGCGATTCAGAATCTTAGTAACTGTTTAATTAAACTGATAAAACAATCGAAATGTTATTTTGAAAGCAAACATGATTTAGTTTTCTAATAAATCTTGTCACGTATTTAAACGAGTTATCCAAAAAATTCTTGAGAGCCGATAGCTTACCTTTTAGTCGAACTAATAGATTCGGAGCCTCTATAACCTCTTAATTATAGTGATAAAATAATTTGACTGCTGTTTCTTATGCAAGCTCAGTTTAATACTTTATTAAAACACATCAAATCGAAAGTGAATAAATATTAAGATAAAAGTTAAAAAATTAGATGAAAATATTATAAATATTTTCAACATACAGTTTGATTATATATTTAACTATAAAAAGGATTTTCTGCTTACACAGTTTTTATTACAAATCAAAATAAGTACTCCCTTTTTTCTCATAGCAATTTTAGCAGTTGTTAAATTTAATTTGTTCCATAATAGCAGTTGCAAAAGAAAATAAGTATAGGACGCAACATCTATTACAAAAAAAAAAAAAAACTAGATTAAATTAACTCTTTCACAGCGAAGTCACCAGAGACGTCCGTGCATTCAGACATTGGCAGGTCACCGAAAAGCTACATTCTTTTTCTACCTAGCGTCTTCCCCATCACCTTAGTACATGACTCATTGGTATGGGCAGATGGGGAGATGTCAAAGACATGCCAATTGTTCTTTTGAACCTACTAAAAGTAACTCTTTTATTTGAATGCACATCCCCTCTCATTAATTTAACGTCAGTGCTTAAATATTGATGTTCTCATTTGTAATCCTGTTCTAAGAGGGAACTACTCACAGTGGGTGAAACTGAACATAGATACCCAGGAGAGAAGTAATCGCTTTACTCGCTAGTTACTGATAACGCTGTAGCTTTCTACTAGGCATAAAGAAAGGAAACTCATTCTAACAAAACTTCATAGGTATGGGCGTTTTAGATGTTTGAGAGAACAGATTATGGCCTCTACCGATGCGAAAGAGTTAAACAATAAATTAGAAACATTACTCCTAAATTTTATTTTAAGTATTCAGATGGTTTCTGGATTTTTAATTAATTTCTTTACTGCATTTTAAACTTGTAGTTAGGATCCCTTGGCTGCGAAGCTTCGCTTTCCAGGTGTGCGTGAGCTGAAAATTATTGATACCATCGTTCTTTGCTTCCAACATAACTTGTTGAAGTGACGAGAACGTTTTATGTACTGTTTCGGAAGAAATATTATCAACGGCTATGTTTACTGCTTCTGCAGTGTCTCCTTTGCTAAGAGGAATATGTGTAAGTTTTCAAATGTTTCTCCATAATCTTTATATTTACGTTCACAGTTTTGTTTTTTCAAAGAATCAACATTAGCACTTCTGAAGCACGTTTCTAAGTTCTTGATATGGTCTTTCTCTTGAACTTTAATTGTTTTACAATTAACGTTACTCTTTTATACTCTTTTTTTGCAACTTTTAGTTTTCCTTTGTTTCTTGCTTTTTTTATGATTAAAAAATTGGGCAATTTCAACTCCTTGGAAACTTTCTTTTCTTTTCTCTTACTTTTGCATGGGTTGATATTCAGCTGAAATAAAGCAGTTGATTTCGCTCAGCGGATGAAGTTAGAAAAATGGTTATAATTCCCAATAATTTGGCTACTCTAAAACTTGAAAGCTGTGTCAAAACAAACGACAGTTCTCATGAAACACTGAAGTTGACTGGAAGCTTCGCAATTTTGCGCTGCAGCTTCATTTGCCAATAATTCCTGTTTAAATACTGAGTTGCTACGATTATTATTGAACAGAAGTAGTGTATTATTAACGGAAATTTTAACATAGCCTTCTACTGCTTCAAAAATGTTCTTACGCCTGAATTTGATACGCGGGTGGGCAGTACAAAGAGCAGGGAATGGGTGCAAAATAATTCATGCACCGCTAACTGAAATCCTCCTGATCTTTGAAATCTGCTCCACTTAAAGGTATATCTAACTCTCGTTTCCAATAATGACACGGTGCAAACGCGCCATTATTAGCAATATTTCGCTTGATAAGCTCAAAAATCATCGACTGGTCCTTCTTTCATTTGAGGTATAAAGGGCTTGAGCACTTTCCTTAAGTATATAGTTAGAACAAAAGGAATATTATAATAAAAATGCAAAGTTTGAGGTGGGGATGCCCATATTAAGTAAGAGAAAATCAAGTTGGGTACAAAGTCAACCGTACGATGTACGGATAAAACTGCTTAATGGTTAAATATAGAGTAATGTTGCTATAAATGGGCCACTTTCACAAAATGATCCTTAAATCTTCAAATTTGTCAATTTTACAGTTTTGTACATATTAATGTAAATATTACTTTCCATAATACACATATCTACGAATGAACGTTAGAATTATGACATTTTCAGTAAATATTAACAAAATAAAAAAAATAGGTGCCACGGGCCTAATGAAGGAAACCGATCGCCTGAATTTCTATGAATGGGCCGGTAGCTAGTTTCTTCTTAATACAGTCAATAAAATGTTTAAAACAATTTTGAGCATAATTTGTAAATACAAAGTGCTGATTAGAAACTAGCACAAACCACAGAAAATACATTAAAACTTATTGATAGCTTCATATTATTCACAAGGAATCAAAAGTTAAACTTTAGTTTAGTATTTATAGTCATAAAATAGACCTAATTTGCGAATCTACGAAATAGCATTGAATTTCATTTATTAGAACCAATTTACTGAAAATGAGAATTCGAGGTAGTTTATAGTTAGTCTAGTATAAGAAAAACAACCACTATAACTTGAAAACTTTCTAATAGCATAAAATAATTATTAAGCCTACTATGAACATTAGGCTATAAATATTAAGCAAATTACTGCATCAGTTGCTCGTTCTTGATTGTTCAGTTGCGTTTTTCTCAATATATTTTGATCCCCTTTCTGACGCCAGTACGCTCCTTATGAACCCACACTTTACACTATAGACATAGTAGCCCTTGAAGTCATAATGATAGATAGCAGAGAACCATGAATCCTCGTTGGAACTGATAGGACTATTTACTGAAGGCAATGAATGTTTAGTCTTTACTGTCTTGTCCGGTTCTGAAGTTCGGAGTCGTCTTCTCACAGTGCTGCCTCTTTCTTTTTTTTCAGTCTCTTCTAGGATCTGCTTGTATGGGCTACTTGTTATCACTATTGCTTTTTGGGCTTTGTTTGAGCCTTTTCCAACTGAGAATGTACATGGAATCGGAGAGACTTTACCCAAAGAAACTAGCTTTTGACAATAATGTTGATGCATTTGCTGCAAGTAGTTCTGATTCTGTTCCACTGGTCTTTGCTACAGATTTTATCCCTGGAGCCTGCAAGTCATGTGACAGTCCACTAGTAGAAGCAATTAGACTTGTGTCGGGTACTTCTATAACAGGACTATCATTTGTTTCAAACTCCACTGCTGCAACAAAATGAAAATCTTGAAATGTATCTATGTACAATAGACAATGGTCCGTGATTTCGGTTATAAAAAAGTAAGCAACCACTGTTAATATAGCCAAATAACGCTGATTTGACAGAGTTTTAAATGTTATCAGTAACAACGGAAACACCCTTAATGTCACGCTAATTTCTATATTTTCTTTACTTTGGTAAATTCGAAGAAAAGTACAAGAATCTTACTTTCTTGTAAAGCAACCTTGTTTAAACGTGGATCAACTCCCAGTCAAGACGACGCTTTTTAAGCTCCATGTGGTATTATTAAAGAGTCAACATGTAGCGCCTACTGTCAATAACTAGAAAATAATGGAGGTAGTTCAAATAAGAAGCCAGCGCATCTATAGAAATCTTTTCTAAATTATCTAGAACTCAAGACGATTTGCGTGAAGAACTTCCTCGTCATTTTGTAATTGTTCGCACGCTGATTCGGGTGTTTGCGTTTAGATATCTTATAGAAGATGATTTGGTCAAATAAATTGATTGGATTAAAAAATGAGTAACTACATAGAACATTTTGGCCGTAAGAAGACAGTATCTTAGAAACGTCCAGAGATATGTCATAGTAAACACTGCTAACAATTACGGTTTAGTGGGTAGCTATAATCTATAAAAATAGTTCTGAGGTTCTGTACAATTATTATGTATAAATTTAAATTAAAAACTAATTTATATGGGATTATTTTATAGGCGTATTACTTTGCAACATTCTGGATTCAGTAATTGCGCTAGGCTGCATATAAATTCCTTTTAGTACCAATCAAAACTAAAGCCAATATCTCTTTACATTTTATTTCAGATATGTACATTATACTCTGTTTTCGATCTTCTGTAAAATAATTTCTTTTCTACAAAGTAGGAACAAGCTTTAATAAGGAAAGTACACAAAATTTGCATTTTGCTTTTGCTATTATTCAAAAGAATTTTTACAAAATACTCAAGAGTGTATCAATACTTCCTTGCACCAAGTATGGTAAATGTAAAAAAATTCGCGTATCATATTACAACGCAAATTTTCATTTGACCGTTATCGAATCCATTTGGATGATTCTTTTGCCTGGTTTCTGTGCATACATGCGTTTTGCAAAATGGATTTAAAATGTATTAACCAAAGTGATTTTTTGTGATATCTGTACGTACGTACATGCGTATGTATGTATATATCTCGCGTAACTCAATAAAGATTAATCGTAGAATGTTAAAATTCTGTACGTTTGACTTTAATAACATCTAGGTGTGCACTTCGTGTCTTATTGAAATCGGCAGTACCAATACATGGATCGGCAGTACCAATATATAAAAAACGATTATATATATATATATATATTATCCACCCCCTTGCTCGGCTTAGATCTTCTCTCCCGGCCTTTATTTTCGCAGTCGTTGATCGGAGTCATATAACTTCCAATTACAAAAGTGTTCTAAGTGATGAAAATAATCATGTTTGAAACATGTCAAATTTAAAAAAAAAATAATTTCTAAGCATAACGGAATCTCACTGCATATATAATAATTGATTTTATATGTGGCTAGTTTAACAATAAATATATAACAGTATTTAATATCTGTTCATTTTTGTTCTAAAAAGAATACTAAATACGCCGTACAAGGAAGCACATCATGTTTTGTCATTTATCTTTTGACTTTCTTCTACTAAAGATTTTTAAATTTTACGATGTATTTTGTTTACGTTACCATTTTTGCTATAGCTAGCAACAAACTCCACTGTAAATCAAATCACTAAGACAGAAAAGAAGCAAGTATCGTAAACAAAACGGCTAATATGAAACTGTTACACATTTAAAATAATACGTTAGGTTTTATAAAGAATAGCTTAATAAATCAAATATTGATTCCTATAAAATGTAATGCAGTAAGTCAGCATTATGTCCAATAAAACGTACGAAAGTCGAACACGTATCACAACAATATAATACTCAGTACTTCGTTGATGTTATATACTTTAGTCGTGAAATTTGTTAAAAAATAACTTCTAAAATCTTAAATACAAACAGGAAAATGCTACATCCCTGCTAAATACAAATTTAATAATTTATCAAAATGGAGCATTTTAGTAAACACTATTAATTCGAAATTCATAATTAGTATTAAACAATTATGTACAACCATTGTTGGAACATTGACATTCACATAGAGTGAGGGTTTTTAAGTAATATTGTCTACTTTGCTTGCTGATTGTTTAGGATTTCACATCCAGTGCGCAATATATTTAAAAATACGTATAATGAGAATGCTAAAAGTAATGTAAATAGCTAAGCTCCGATTGAATTTGTATTGTGCGTTTAGTTAAACTAACAATGAAATCGAGATATGATGCCTATTTGCATTTATTTATGAGATATGAACCGTTAATCAAAATCTGCAAATGAATAGTAGAACTTAGCATTCTCGGCGTGACATACAATGAATTGCCATTTGACTAGAATTCCAACATCTGAATCCTTCACTATCAATAATCACAACAAAGTTTGCCTTTAGATTGCATTAAACCGACATGACACTTTTAGCATCATAATAGCTAGTTATTTGGATAAATTCAGTTATATTAATGCAGCAATTCTCTAACTGTTTATTAATTAATAGAGCATTATAATATGATATGGTAAAATTTGAACGTGCATGGTAGCGCCAATACCTACATTTGCAAATATATCGCAGGTAATATATTAGACTAAATTATTGTCTGTAGCTTATGTTTTAAGCGCTGCTATTATTATCGGCCAAGAGGGTTGCAGCATACTAGTATATTACTTTACATTACCTTACCCTAGATGGCGAAACACTGGTAACGAACGTATTTAGAGGGTTTTGATGAAAAATAATAGAGAATGTTCGCACATTTTTAGACCAGTTTCATTGTATTTATGGAAATATTTTAGCTAAAATTTTTGTGATTTAAATATTGCGTTCGATAACCCTTATCTTCACTACCTTTCTGCACTGTAATTTCCAAGACAATAAAGTTTGTTATAGTATCCGAAGAGGTATTTTTACCCATCTGTCTTGGACATGTTTCCAAAGTGCAAGGAGGGTTGTAGGTCGAAGTTTCGAAAATCCACAACTCCGTGGGGTACAGCATCAGGATCATGGGCATCAGGATAATTAAGAGGGTATGGCCTTGACACCCGTTTCTTATTTAAATTTTTCCCAGGAACTTAACAGTGGAATTTGACATGTGGCTGCATGCTTTGCCTTGATGAAGTTCTACTGATTGATGGCACTGTGGGTAAGGAGAAGTTATTTCATATTTAAAAATTCATTATAAAATATGTTCCTGATAATACGTGGAGATGATCTTAACATTATTCTCCAGTCTCTTTATTTTTAATGTACAGCGATATGAAAAATTAGCAACAATAATAAATTCTTTTGAAATCTTTCTTTGGATTCTTTGAACTATGTTTTAAGATTTTTTCTCCACTTTAATAGCAATAAATGGATCTCTTTTTATCGCAGTCATTTAAATGCAAACAAGATTCATCCATCGTGACAACATTTTTCCATTTTTAACCGGAAAAGTGTTTCTGCTAAAGAATTCTGCATCGCGTTCTGTGTTCGGCAATGTTTCGTGGAGAACGCCGATGCTCATAATATGATCTCGCCTTTTTAAGATTGCAATCGTGATTAATCACTTTGTTTACAATTTGCACTGAAAATTTTAATGTATTTGCAACTATTCTTTGACTTAACGGATTTTTGTAGAATATTTAAGATCTTGCTTTGCAACATTCTAAACTTTGCGTTTTTTTTTCTTTCATATGTGTTTTGAAGAGTTTTTTCACTTAAAACCAAACTTTGAAGTTTTTATTTCCTTCTTGTTGATAGCATTTCCTATAGTAGCTTTAGATTTTGAAAACCATGTTTTTCACAGTGGTTTTTAGTGACTAGTTAGGAATAAATTTCTTCGAAAGGATCACACGCATAGTATTCCATCCATTACTCCTCTAAAAGCGCCATTTTGCACGAAAACAAAACTATTAAGTAGCAGACTACAATTTATTAATTTTTACTTACAAAAACGTAGTTGTAATTAAAGAAAACCAGGCAGAAATTTCTTCTAAAAAAGCAAATTCACCAAAAAATGTACGAACAGTGTCTGCTTAATGTAAGTACTAAATAAATTATGGAACCCTTTGGAAAAAATAGAAGCGAACAGAACAAAGAAGAAAATGTCTTAAAAGCAGCTTATTACACTTCATAGAGAAAGAAGAATAAGCCTTATGTACATGAAGAGTTTCTTTCCCAACAGCGTAAGAAATAATAAAATAAAGACATATAAAAATAAATAATAATTATTCATATAAAAATAAATAAATCTTTTGATTTTAAATGTGAATTAATGAAGATATGAAAATAAACTTAGATCTACACATTTCTAGATTTTTTTGTACTTCCGAACTATTAGAAACTAAAATGACAAAATCATATCACATTATAGTTCATTATATTACATTTTCATGATATTTAACAGACACAAGCCTTGCAGTGACTAATACAGACTGATTGCTGCCAGAAGAAGGTATGGAATATTTAAAGATAATCCTCCATTTCATTTATTATGCTCCTTATCCGTTAAGTGATATTTATGTGATGTCGCAACAATTACCGTGTACATATTTTCTTTAATTTGTATTTAAAGTTTAACCAAAAGAACATGTTACATACATGTTATATGATGTATGTAATGGGGATTCTTGTCAGGTAGCATATGAAAATGAAGTTTTAAATATAAAATAAGTTCATATTAATTTATATCACGTGTCTTCGAATTCTTTACATTATTTTTCATAATCTTTCCATCAAAGTACGAATTCATACGATTCTATACAGATAGAAAGAGTTTACATTTCCCATATGTACGCATACATATTATAAGCGATAAAATCTTCATATATATAACAGGAGAAAATTCGAAAAAAGTAATTTTGATTTTGGAAGATATAAAAATATGATGGGAATTTAATAACAGTTTAAACTTCTTTGCAACAAATTGAAAATAGTCTTTTAAAGCTCTAATTTTACAACCATTATTACATATCATCTTTTGCCATATGCTTGTACCTATGAAAGTCACGCCTCCCGCTTAGCTGTATATTTCTATCACTTTAAATGTAAGCTCTATAATATCTAAATATTTATATAGAGATATTATATAGATTTATATATAAATCTCCGTAGTATCTATTACGCATATATCTATATATATACGTAGCTCCATAATATCTCTATATTTATATAGAGATATTATGGAGTGAGTTTAGCACACCTAGTCTTTCAAAAATATATGAAATAAATGCAAATTTAAAACAATGATGCATTTATGTTAGTTTCAAAAATGGAATCATAGTGTAATCGTAAGCATTATATTGTTATGTAGTAAATGTCGTGAAATGTATACAAGGCAAATGCTAACAAACTAAAATGCATCTTACAAAAAATAAATTTTTCCAGTTGAAATTTAATAGAAAGAAAAAAGTATATGTGTGTTACTCTGACACACAGAAATTAAAAAAAAATCGGTTTGATTCTAATTCCTTTACTGGGTAGTTAAAGATTTCACTCGGAAAGGAATCTGAAAGAGAGATAAATGTTAATCGCGGAGATTCGTAAATCGCCATATTTTGTAGTGTCAATAACTAAAAAAATTAAGATTCCTTTCAATGAGCATCTCTGAAGTAGCATCCTTTTATGTCAAAGGCTTTTCAAAGGAATGTTTTGACACTGCTGTTAATTACGCTGCAGAAGAAGTCTAATAAATGCATAAGTAGCTATACTTGGATGCAAAAGATATAATTGTCTAAGTAAAACGGTTTTTGAACATTTTTATTAAATCTTATAATTACAGATTTTCAGAACCATTCTGAATTGTAAAACACCTTTGAGAATTTCTAAAATATTTGATAAAAGTAAACGACACATTTTAAATGGTTTTTCAAGAAAAAAGTTTTGCAAATTAGATTGAACGACATGTATGTGTGCTTAGTATGTTGGATGCATTCTATGAGAAAAGTAAATAATTTAATTTAATTAATAAGTATTTCAAATTTATTTAGAATTCAAATTTAGACAATTTTTTTTAAAATTTAAATGAATAAAAAAATTCTGACATGGTGGATTTGATGTAAGACTGTTAGTTTGCCATGGCATTTGTTTATATGAGAACATTTCAAAAGAAAAATGTTAAATTTGGATTAATGTTCCATATCATATACATAAAGTAGGAAGTAGTAGTAAGCTATTGCAAAACATAAATGATCAAGTAGGAAGCTATTGCAAAACATAAATGATGTACTTGCGAAAAGTGAATTTAATAGCGAATCAAATATATGCAATTCAAAAGATCTAAAATTCTTTAACTTATATGATACCAAGATTGGGAATATTCAAGTCCGGCAGTTTGTTAAGATATACACTGCGAAACAAAAGGGGGTACAGTTCTATATCTCCCGTTCTACGCGGCCGATTGTCGAAATTCAACTTTCGTTTTTCATGTCTCGAAAGCGCGACTTAGGATATGTATTAGATTTATATATAGCAGTATTCTAATATAGGTATTTTGACACAAAATAGGAATTTTTCTGAAATGATATGCCAGTTGTTTTCCATATTTCGAATCTATGATTCAAATTACGCCAAACTGCCAAGTTTTGTAAAAATCGTACGTGTTGTTTTTAACATATTAACTCTCAAAATTTTTAGCTCCTCATTGTTAATTGAATTTGGTGTATATTTATTAATATCTCTTTTTTGTTAGCCTTATTTTATTTCTCCTGCAATGTTTCGAAATTTAGGTTCATTCCAAATAAAATTCGTCAGTTTTTTATGATTTATTACTAAAATTGGTATTTTTAAATATTTTTTTTAATTTTTCGAAACAAATTTTAATTATAACCTTTAAAATTGTGTCATCATCTTAAAGTAGACGTATTTCTAACCATACCTGCAAAACATTAAAGTATTTTATTCAAACATTTCTTATATATATGAGTGAATTTAAATTTTGGTGCTTTTTGATGTTTGGCGTATTTATTATAAGTGATAATAACGAAAATGTGGTTTACGCACTTCGTTAAAATTATTTGAAATTATGAACAATGACTTTTTTTCCGCTCGTGGACAGTGAAAAAAAAAGGAAAGGAGATTATTTTACTATGAATTAAGAAATTCGCCAAGTGAATTATTCTTAGCGCAAACTGAAGAAAATCCGCCAAGGTAAATTTTTAAATTTCTCACCAAAAATTAAAACATTTAGTATTTAGGCATAATTTGAGTCGTAAGATCGAAATATGAAAAACAAAATTGGTATGTTGCTTCAGAAAAAGTCGGATTTTGTGTCAAAGTGTGTATGTTAGGACAATGGCTATATATAAATCTAATATATATCCTAAGTCCCGCTTTCGGGACATGAAAAATGCAATTTGAATAGCGCCCAGTAGAACGAGGAATATAGAAATGTCCCTTTTATTTTTTCGCAGTTTACGCTCTCAAACCTGTTTTGTACGGTGGATAGAGACCGCATAAAAAATCGCACAAAACTTCACTAGTAACTATGAAAAATAGAGTCAGAGTCGTTTAGAGTTGGTTTTTATTTTCAGTTACCATGTAGTCGGTGTTGAGTTTTTGCGGCGACCTTTGTTTCACTAGACTCTTGTATATGTATGGGTAACCAGATATGTATGCAAGATTGAAGCTGCTTTGTTTTACTAATTATTTATTTTATTTTTTATTGATAACTTCGTCAATTATGTTCCTATTTGATTCAAATTTTCATGTACTGCACAAAACACAAAAAATCGCATAATTAAAAAACTAATTAAGAAAGTTTAAAATTAAATTAAAAAAGACCGCACAAAAAACAGGTTTGAGTGTACATCATATCTAAAGCACAAACACATTTCCAAAAAGAACTTGAAAGTAAATAAAATTCAAACAAAATTTTACATTTTATGAAATAAAACTTAACATTTTTTTCTTAGATATTTTCTGCCTTAAATGTTTACCTTCTACTATGCCTAATTCTTACATTCTCTACACATTTCTTTGTAACATTAATGGAAATATCCAGTTAACAGTTGTTTAGTGCTGGTTATATCATTTAATACTAATTACCGTAAAATCTGAATAGTGTTTTTATGTGTTAATAAATGAATTTCAAAATTCCATTTGCATCATATCAAAATTGTTTATTTACTCGCTCCTAATTTTAATTTCTTAGTCTACTGTCCTGATTCTTGTATTAAAATCAACAAAATGATGAAACTGAATCAAATATATTTTGGATATAAAACGTCTAGTAGATGATACAAACGCATGTGATTTACCGTATATGAAATCATTGCTTTTATACGTCTTCTTACATGAAATAATGGAATGCTTTCAATAATGTGTACCGATCTGGTTATGTAATTATGTTAGGAGTAACGAAAAATAGGAATTCCATAAATTGATCTGTTTTCAGTGACATGTGCATGTGAAAATTCATATAGCAAACTGGTCAGGAACTGTTTGGTACTTCAAAAAATAA
This sequence comes from Stegodyphus mimosarum, assembly GCA_000611955.2. Classification (NCBI taxonomy): domain Eukaryota; kingdom Metazoa; phylum Arthropoda; class Arachnida; order Araneae; family Eresidae; genus Stegodyphus; species Stegodyphus mimosarum. The sequence continues at coordinate 435,689 of KK115686.1, forward strand.
TTTTGCAAAAATTATGAAAAATACAATCATTATATTTATAGGGATCCTTATACTTCTACGATAATTAAATTTGTGTTTACCTTTACCAATGAAGAATTTTTAATAACGTATTTTATTCTTCCTTTTACGTGCCTTCGTAACCTAATTGGAAGTATAATCGACACTTATTCGAGAGTTCCAGTGTTGAGTCCCAGCGAGGGCATTGCAAATTTTACGACTTCTGCCTCAGGAAAGCCTAATGTCTCTACATTTTAATAACGCTTCCTTAAAAACATAGCTTCAACTGCATAGGATAAGTCTTTTATGACCTCTGAAATCTCTTCTTTGCTATAAATTGTTGAGTGGCAGCAATACCTGCAATGACTGTGCAAGATTAATATGGCAAACTTTTCCTAAAGTTAATACGGTCACACCGTTTAAATTTAATATCCAGCACTTTTCAAAATAGCGTACCGTTTAAATTCTGCTTGTGCAGAATGTGCTAAAGATTGTAACTTATGTGATAGAAATTGCTGAATTTTAAATCGCATTGCGTTATACTTCTACTTGAAAACATGGACTAAAACTCAAAATGAGTTAGATATATTTTCCGTAATAGGGATTTACGCCAAGACCTGACTTCGGGCCTAGAACCACAATGCTTGGACTTCGGATACGACCTTTTAGGAAGCTTTTTGAATCATCTTACAATTAATTCCTCGTAACAATTTTATTTCCTTCCTTGCTCACAAAAACAAAAGAAATAATCATTCCGCTCCCTGAGAGAATTCCCTGTTCTGCGCCACAAGCTATTTTGGTAGGGTTCTATCATATACTAATGTCTGATAATTATATGGCAGAAAACGCTTTTAATTTCTATAAAAGAATATACATGAATTTGGCTTCTATGGTCAATGTTTTTACTTGTACGAAGTACAAAAATAAGTACGGGAATGGCGAAAAATTTCCAGTATCTTCTTTCAAAAAAATTTTTTTCGTAGCATCTGTGCGTACATATGTACGTATGTACGTATGTATCTCGCATAACTCAAAAACGAATAGTCTCAGAACATTGAAATTTTGAATATAGGACTGCTATAGCGTATAGATGTGCACCTCCTATTTTGGTTGCAATTTGCCTCCCCAAAACTCTATAAATAAATGTATGTATATATGTAATCTGCTACTCGGCTCGGTGAGCTCAGTTTCTTTATCCTTATATGTTTGTAAATAGCCCAACTTTTGCTTTAAAAATGATTGAATTATGTTGTTATTATCTTCTGGTAAAGATTGTTATGCCTATAGGTAATCTACATAGTACAGGTTTAGATTTATCAAGAATTTAAAATTTGTTTAAATGAGGCTAACCTAATTTTTTTATCTAAAGAAGCCATATTCGTTTACGTTTGAAACTTAACAAAATAGAGGATCTGTTGCCAATCTAAACAAACTAAGCTTCGCAACAACACAGATAACGCCTACTTTTATTATTGCGAATTAAATCATGCTTAATTAGCTCTGGAATTTATTCGAGGAAATAAGTGTTTAAGATTTATTTCGTTAAGTTTTAATATAGATATTTTGAGGTTTTATGTATTTTTGCCTTATCGCGAAGTGAGAACTGAATTAATTGAACGCAAAATACTGAATCGTCTGCGAAAAATCGTTTTTTTTTGTTTGTTTGTTTAATTTCTTTTATGCATCGTTTTAGATTTATTGTGCATTCTGAGTTATAAAATGTATGAGATGTAACGCTGTTAAGTGAACTTACCGCCAGAGTGACGTTATGGTAAACATAAAGAATTTAAAATAAGTGCATTTATTCTATTGTGGTTTATGCGTTATCGAGGAAGTAGATAAACTTCAATCCAATAAGTTTAAATGAAATGCAAAATGCGTATATATTAGTATTCCGTACAAGGAAGTCATGTGGTGCACAAATCAGATTTTTCTGGAAATCGTTGATAGAAAATATTTCATTTAACAAGTTATTTATCATGATAAATGCTGTTCTATATTTTTCTTTTTTGTCATATACTGCGTCAGAATACGTAAATGAAACGAAATTTCAAACAGAAATGAAGAAAACTGTTTACGAGAGAGGTTTGGAAACACTAGTCGTAGAGCACCTTCTCTGTTATTGTCTGCCCTTAATGCTACTGTTACTAGCTTGTGAGTTCCCGTTTGATAATTCCGCTAAACGTTTCGTTAATAGTACTGGAACAGAACCCAGCCTTATTGTTCTTTTAAACTTAAGCGGAACTACACTGTTAGTCCGACGGAACTATACTTGTGAGACCAATGATCAAATTCTGGTTTGCGTCCATTTATACTTGTAAATAATGGTTAGCAATGTGGCTGCTATAGCGTCGCGTCCGAGTTCGAATCTCGAAGAAGCCAAACAGATTAAAAATTATAATGCTAAAACAAGCGCGTAAGAATTAATTCAATAAGCAACATTTGAGAAATATTTTAAACCACTTGAAAAACTGGTTTTTGCGATCTGTCAGAAAGATGATAGTAATATTGAGTTTTAGAAATTGTGCAAATATATTACATAAAATTTGAGAAATATGATTTATATGCACAATTTACAGTCTAATTCTATCATGTTCGTATTCCAATTTAATTTAATTAAAATGACACGAAGCACTTATGATACCATTTATAAGGAAATTGCTTTCCTCAGATGTACTGTTGAAATCAATCAACACGGAATTCTGTTCCTAGTAAACTCTCTAAATCCGGTACTATCGTGGTCTTCAGAGAGTAACAAAATTTCAACACTATACACAGTAATCGACAAAAGAAGAGTAAATTAAACATCAATTAGAATGACTCGCAATAACTCTAAACTAATTGCGAATGCGAAGGAAGAGACCAGGTACTTTTCTTACCGCTGAAACCATTACTTCTCTCATTAAATACCAGCTAGAGAAACTTTAAAAGTAGTCAACCTCTTCTAGCTTCCGTTGCCACTCCACCTTTTATCATTTCCTTAACACTTCAGCTCCGAGAAAACGCAATGAATGTCATTCGAGAAGGAATTAAATATCGTGGAAATTGTCGCAGATGTTTCTTGATGATAAAATGAAGTACGTGGAATTAAAGAAGCTGGTATTTCAAGAATTCCGATATTACATCCCATCTTAGATTTAGCTTCTTTAATTTGGAGCGAAAAGTATTACTTATTTTATGTTGCATAGAAATAAGAAACTTCTGTGAAGTTCATGACATATTTCGACTTAAGTACTAAGATTTTGCAGACAGGAATATAATATAAATGTTCCTGTTACATATGTTCCAGTTTTACATAGTACTCATGATGTAAAAGTGGAAAGGTTTCAAGGTATCTCTCGAAATAAATTAGTTTTAGAATTGAAAAAATACATTTAGTTTAAAAGAGACGGTTAATGTGGTGCAGTGCGTGAAGTAATGGAAATTCTGCTTTGAGGAGATAAGGTTTAAATACTGAGTTCTAGAAAGGAAAGTTAGAGAGTGTAGGCGAACACTGCACCTTTGTAGCGAGAGCTTCTGCTTAGCATTTATTGCTGGTTAACTTGGCGCAACAGCTATTACTTTGCTGCCACTACATTTTCAACGCTCTTTTAGGAAACGGGATAGTCTGAACCCTGCAGATTAATGCAGATTAATTCTACACTTGTGAATGCTAATTTCATTGAGTTTGCGGCCCTCTTTACCGCCCTCCTTTTTAGCATCGTCTCTCCCGCCCTCGAGCGACCACTTAAGTGGTATGCTTCTCGGCCAAGAGGATACGAGACCTTACCAGCAGCAAATAAGCAACTTCAAATAATAACACAAAACCTAATTGAGTTCTTAGCAGCAAAAGGACAAGAGTTATGTGTTCCCATGTAACACAATCCCTCCCAGTTCCTCCCACAACTAGTTATACTATAACTAGCGAAAAGTACGATAGCGCAAATGGTCCACAGAACTTTGTATGTAATAATTAAATACTTGTTCTGTCATAAAATAAATTAAAATTTCCAAATAAGGTTACTGTACTATAGCATACATATTCATAACAGTAACATGTTAAATTGAATTAACTTGGCAGAATTTTTATAATATGGACTTCGGCAAACCATGAGATCACAACAAAAAGAATTCAGATAAGAACTCTTTGTAATAATATGCTATATATAAAAGAAATTCCTTGCAAGAAATGTAAGCATGACGGAGCTGACTGTAAGAACTATAGAACTGCAACCCACAAAATACTGTTGTGTAACAATCTTCATGTAACACTTAATTATTTAAGTTTGACTTAAGATTTAATTTTCATTATTCTAAATTTATGCTACACAACGTTATTTTATTTAATATCTTGTATTTATATTTGCTTTAGTATAATTTTAATTAGGGGTTTTGGTACTTTTAAGATTTGTACGTTTCTTCCACTGGTTACCCGTAAACGCGTTGAAACACAATGGAATTAGGTGCTTTCCTACGTAATAAACTGGATTTAAAACTATTTAACTTAGGTTGATTCTCATTTAACTTATATCATTGGATGCAGAAAATTTAGCCTTTTAATTTAAGAGTACTTTCAAATCTCTAGCTTAATTAGTTTTTAAATCACAGCTAATTATTTAACGAAATTTTTGCACTTCGTGAGATTTTTTTGGTTTAGAGGGAAAGGATTGAAAAGCGTCACTTTTGCAGTTGATTTCTAAGCCTTTGCTTAGGAATTTTGTCCGTTGCTTTAGGTTCGTTAGTTTTCCCACGCTTGCGTCGAATTCTTGGTTTTCCCTTTGGCGGGCTTGGCGAGATTCGAATTTTTGTTCCAGTTCAACTCCTCGATTTTTGGACGATTGTAGCAGGGGTTTGTTGGAGGTGTAGAGTTTAGGATTTATTCACCCTTTTGGCGAGATTTGGAGATATCTGGTCTCCTGACTTGACAAAAAGGCTGTGCAGGTGGAATTTCGCTTTCTTAGGACGTCTTCGCTTTTTCCTTCGGCTGACGAGAAGATATTTTCTCGGGTGCCTTGATCACTTTGTTTCTACAAAGGATGATATTGCCTTTTTGATGGGGCTTATGGCTCCTTTCACTTGCATCCTACTTCTTGGCTTCTAAGCTTTACCTTAATAGTTCTTCAACAATGAAAAGGATCGCATCTTCTTCAATACTTCAATAGAATTAACAGTTCTTCAAAGTTGAGAGGGAAATATATTTCCATCGCATCTTCTTCAAATCTCAATAGAAATAATAGTACTTCAAAATGAAAAGGAAATTATTCTTCATCAATTTTACCTTACGATGAAATTTCTTGGTCAAAATTTTGCTCGTCAGTTCAATCCCCTTCAATTTAAAAAGAACAGAAAGCCTCAACTCGTCGAAGCAACCTGTGTTCCGAATGTATACCTGAGTTTTCCGGATGAATCTGAAGTTCATAATACAGAAGGCCGCCACTCATCGAAGCTACAAATTCCTGCGTTCCCGGTAAATCTTCTGATGTTCGGTCTCCGTCATGCTGCCTTCGGTGGACGAACCAAGTCTTCGTTCCTGCATCTCCGAGTTTACATTATCCATCAGATAAGAAGTTTTTTTTTTGAACTTTTAATACTAACTTAAATTCTTAAAGAAATTTTTTATTCAAAATTTACTGGTTTAATTATTTCTTCAGAGTTGTAAAGAATTTTGAGATGTAGAAAAATTTAAATCTTTAATATCTTTTGAGGATTTGCTGATTTAGCAAAGATCTGAAGAAAATTTGTGAGCAGTCTTAAATTGCTCTTGTTTAAAATCTAAATTTTTCTAAATAGGGGGGATTTTGGTGTAACTCAGTTGGATGAGCACAACAGTAGTTTCTTTATTTTTTTTCCTTTTGGTGCAATACTATAAATATTTAACTCTGTTCGTAAATATTAGAATTTTTACATGTTCTTGGATGAATAAGGTGCAAGAACTTTACAACTGTTAAATGTAATAGAAATTTTTAATTTATATCTTAACTCATGAAAATGGTTATTCCTTAACAAATAGTTTTTGAATTGAAGTGGTTCTTGTATAAGTTGCAGTATTTATGAAAACCCATATAAATGTTTAACAATTTGTTTTGCTTAATTAATGGTTAGTAGTTCCCGGGGACTAATATAATTTTATGATAATAGAAATTTGATTGATATCAGTGTTTAAGGAAAGTAATAAACTATAGTTTTAGTATTATTGATTTTATGTGTTTACTTGAATTTTCTGATAACACAACATAGTTTCACCAGTAGGAAGGTTCTTCGGGTTCTTGAAACGAAACTTAAAATTAAAACACAACGCAATTGCCTAATTTTGTTTGGTCACTTAGTATTTTACAACTTAGTATTTAACAATACTGAGTCAAAAAAACACGTGAAAACATTCCTAACCCATATGTTTTAACAATATGCAACAAATTTGTAACTACCATGTAAAATGAGCTGTATCACCATGCTGAAGTAATAATCATGTACCGCCATGCATACTGTAACTTTTCGTAGATAAAAAATGTATAAATGATGCACTTGGAACATCCTGACGAGCCTCCGATGCACTGCTGCAGTAGCAGGGCCCGCAGGGTGGCGTAAGGCGGGCATTTCTCCTCCAAGCTAGGCTTATCGGGGAAGATTAGTAGGAAGGGACACCACCTGGATCACCTGTTGGTAAATATCTGGTGTTCCCCTTACTTTTATCTATACCTATACTTGTTAATATCTTCAGATTTTTAGTTTAGTTCTTGATATTTGAGTTATCGCCCAAGTGAGGCGTAGTTTGTTAGCGTCAAGTCGAAGCATTGTGAATTTTAAAGAGTTAATAAAAGGTTCTTTTCCTCCTTCCCCTGTGTGGTTTCTACAAGCATCTCAGCTGTTATACTACAAGACAAACTAGAGGATCCTACAAAGTATTCAAAGTCATATCAGATTAGATTATAGCTAATCCTCAATCTATTTCCTTAAACATAATAATTTTACTCCGTATGTCCGAGAGTATGTTTTATGCTAAATTAAATAATCTCGTCAAACTAGCAGACGAACCTGACAGTGTAAAACTCAAATAGGCTTACGAACAACCTTATGTTGTCTTAGAGTTTGAACAAAATACTTTCGATTTCGAGAATGATCAGACACAGATCCATCTTATTAAGGTACAAAATGACGTCTATTTGACATATACTGAAATTGAGGAGTTAATTTATCTTTCTAAAGTTTCTTTAATGGCTTCATTTTCCAAAATAACTATTATTAAAATATTGAGAATTTAGTTATGCGTAATACCACCAGTCCAATATTGTTTGACATTTACATGCAATATTTTGAAGTCAAACTATGTAAAAAACTACTCTAGACTACAAGTCTGCTCTAGATTCGCTACGCAGATGGCACATAAGTGCTTTTGTGATTGAAGCTAGATGTTACCTCTAACGAACTCGTTTGAGACAAATATCCAGTTCACTTTTGAAATTTCCCTTCCATTCCTTGATTTGTAATTATTCGCAACAAATTTTATTTTAATATCACTGTTTACAGTAACCATTTTCTGTCTGTTTACCTTCTCATGCTGAATCCCGTCGTTCTCTAAAGAAACCTTTAGTTTACTATTATATGCATTTTACCTTTAGTTTACCTCATTTTACTATTATGTGCATCGCGCTTTGTGAGTTCTCTTTTTAAAACCTTCGTTTTCTAGTGAACTGAATTATTTGATATCGCTTAACAGATAAACTTACAGAGGGCTTTCTCCAGACACGTACAGAGGACTTTTTCCTATGATAAATGATAAATCCTTTTAACTTGATATCGAAAATGACATATGCTGTTAGAATTACTATCATTAACCTTGCCGTCATTCCCATTTCAGTGTTGCGTCACTTATAAAACTGCTTTGATTCTATAGATTTTCAATTTTCAGATCCTCTTCTGACCTATAAATAAAACTCGTTTTTAAATCTTTGATGATTCCACATCTGACTTGGGTCTTTGGGTACATATAGCATACATTTGTGTTTGAGATATACATGCAAACTGAAAGAATGTTGAAATGTTGAGTCAAGGATGCAAACTGAAAGAATGCTAAAATGTTGAATATTATCTCCTAAAAGAAGAAATAAGCAAATCTTCGACAGATAGCATAATCACCATTTTTTCTTTGGATTTGCAAACCTATGCACGAAAATTTTTTCCAGTTCATGACTCGGGTTTCTTTGAATATCTTCTCATTCACCTAGATTTACCTTCCTTTATTAGTAACATTAGTTCCAATTCATTGCTTTCTAAAGCGTTTAGAATTCTAGTATCATAGTTATTTACATTTCATTCATATTTTCCTCGACAAATGGCGCTATAGTTTATGTCTGCTTTACTTTGTCCACCGATTTTTATCTAAATACACTCTTCTCTTCTCTCTTTTTACAGTGATAAGGATACAAAGTAGTGAAACTTTTTGTCCCCCTTCCCTTCTACGAAAATGTTGTCATTTGTACCAGCTACTTGCAAGCCATAAATAGCACCTTCCTTCGAGAAACAAAGATCAGTGACACCGCTAATTTCCAATTACGTTATTCTTCCGGAGAATCATCTATTTAGACCATTTGCAGCACATCAGATAAGAAACTACACTCTAATATTAATATTCATATTATATGTAATAATTACGGAAGCATAGAGGAGGAAGCTTGCAGTCGTTGTTGCTAAGGGTGACGGCGTACAGATTAAGATGATAAAACATGAAGAACTTCCAGGCTTTATTTCCGCGCATATAAAATCATCGCAGTAATATTTATCCAATCATTCTATGATTACATGTCTATATGTGTACATTTCTATGATTCAGTCATAATGAAATATGATAAATTGCTATGTACAATGATTCTTAAAATTAAGACGCAGGCATTTTAGACGGGGAAGCAAACCGAGGAGATATTAACAAGGTAGAAGCTAGCAGAAGAAGAATGAGGTAATTAGCTCTCCAGAGTATTTACACCAAGTTTGATCTACAAGTGCAGCTAATCTATGATTGGTTAGTTAATAGCGTTAAATAACGTGGAAAGATGATCTTGAATTTGGGAGAACAGATGAATTTAGGGTGAAAACCAATATTCTAAATTTGGTAATGAATATCACGAAATTTAGAATATTGATTTTCAGATCGTCAATTATTTTTTACAGCAGATATGATATTTTGTTATATCTTACATACACACACATATACATATATATATATATATATATATATATTAATTTTTTCATTTTATATATGTTACTTCTTTCATTTATCATCAACAGCTACTCTAATTCAGTTCTCAAGAATGAATTATACTAAGACCCACATGACCAACCTTTGCAAATGAATGTTAAATTTCAAGAACGTTTTTCTGATAAACAGACTCTCCTGTATCTGGAATGCCTCCTGAATCTACGTGGCACCATAAGATTTAGAAATCGCGCTCCCAAATATCCTCTTTCCTCCCTATACGAAACGCTGATGTACCGTAGAGTTGTTTCACACCGCACCTGTAGAGGGAGCAACAAGACTGTCCATAGGAAAATGAAAAGATCTCGAGTGTTTTCTCAGCTTTTTAAATTAAAGAAGAAAAAATTACTTTTTTTAATAAAAAAAAACTGATTTAAATTAAAGTATTAAAGTTCGTAATGATTTGAGATTTCTACGCCACTCGAAGAATGCCTCAGGGCCACTTCCTTAACCTCCAAAATCGCCTGAAACAGCTTTCACGAGCAATGTAATACTTAGAACTTGCCTCTCAAGTAAGATCAGGAGAATTTTTTTCCCTAATTTCAACTTTTCTAAGAAGATTTGTTTAGAAACATTCATTTTAGAATCCTACTAGAGATTATTTCTAAGTGATAACAGGAGAGAAATGCTGTATGTTCAACTGACAATAGTACTATTACTGAAAGATAAACTGTCAACTTCGAAAAGCTTGTTTCTCGAAAACCAAAATTACGGAAAAAGGCCATTAGAAGGGATATTTCAATTATAGTTAAGTAGTTTTCCCTCCCCCTTTTTCTACCTGGATTCGTTTAGTTTCGACGTTTTTCAGTGCAGTAATACATTTCAAATTTCAGAAAGTTTAGATTTCAGGAAATATTGTGAGACTAAAAAAGTTTTATTTAATGTTATTTTATTACTTAGACAGTTGGAGTAATTTAAAACGGGAATATGCTCGGAACCTCAAATGGAAACAAAACGAAACACTTTGAATCTATTTATGTCGAAAATTCCGTTTCATGTTCATCTTCATACTTGTTGAAATCTGATATTGTGTATAAGAATCTGTAAGACAGAATGCTCAACGACCCAATAAAATTGATCATTTTAGTAATCGCCATTGCGACATCAGACATATTGCTGCAAATATTGCTTATGACTTGTTCTTGAAAGGCAAAATCATTTAATCGTAGAGTTTTCTACATTAATAATATGGATATTCAGTGCACTACAATTGGATTCGTCATCTGTAAGGAAAGTGACAGCTCTTGACCTTTAAAATTGCTGTGTTCTAAATACTCTAGGAATTCAAGGTGGTTTACATAAGCGAAACGTCTCCGTGAGTAAACTCAGAAACAGTCTAATGACCAGTTGTAGCACATCTCCATAGTTGCATCGGCTTCCTTTTATCAAACTATGTCAGGTGAGATAGGAATAAAATCAAATATTGTTCAGTGCCAAAGAGAGCATTATAAAGAGATCTCAAGATGTGTAAACAAAACCTCATTGCCAGATAAAGAGATCTCTATTCGCCGTCAAATGTGTAGAAGGATATTGGTATTCATGTTCCAAAGCTTTTTAACTTTATGCTGTGGCAAACAAAAGAGAGTAAAATGCGTGCCATCATCAATAAACGAAATAAATGGTATCATTCACCATGAAAAGCTACCTGCCATGATAGGTTGCTACAAAGGACCGCATTGGGCTAAGATTCTTGAAAATTTATCATAATTCACTTCTTTTATAATTAATAAAATATGGTATTTTTAGTTTTTTGCAGTCGCAGATTATTTTTACTGATGTATCCACTAAAGGAATGGAAATGGAAACTTGCTGACGAAGTACGCTTTCCGAGAGTTATAATTGTTGGAACATATGGGCAGAAATATTATGTGTACAAAGTCTCCTTTCCAATGTTTGGCTGTGGCTTAGACAGTAAATGTAAGTATTATGTTATGTACTAATGTATATTTGATGTAATTATGAAATACTAATTAACAAGGTAAGATTCCAGAAATGATGTAATTTTCTGTAACATGATAAAAATGAAAGGAAATGTATTAACATAATTGCCTTAGGAATACGACAACGTACTAGGAGATGCATAAAATATTCTTTAATAATTAGTTCCTTAGTAAATGTTTAGCATTATTTGATGTAATTAGATGTACTAATGTAAATGTATTGTTCGTCTGATGCACTAACGGATGTTCGACATAATTATGTTATATTATTCTGTCATAATCCAACTTATGTTAATCGATCAAGTTCATTATATTAATTGTATTGTGTTATTGTAATTGTATATTCAATACGAAAGTCTAGAATTAATGTAAAGTATATCTGTAAATGTCTTGCTCGGCTGGCTTCTGATGCGGACCAACCGAACGCCCAGCGGGTACAGTAACGCGGCGGAGCATTACCTGTAAAAGTCACTGACCAAGTTCTGGTGCTCCGTCCACTTTTCCCGGTCCCTGTGGCTTAGACAGTTACTCAAAGAGCTTTGTGCAGAGTAAACTTTTATTTGATTCTTCGAAATCATGATCGTGCCAATGTAAACAATAAGTTGAATGCGGTAAGTTGAAAACGCCGCTGACTAATTATTATTATTATTTTATCAATGAACTTTATTATATGTGAGGGCAGATAAATTGCTTTTAACTACGACAACTTTTTTGTTGATATTTTAATCTTAAATAAATTTTTATCAGGGGAAAATTACGGTTTACTTGTACATTTTAACGCAATAGCGAAGGTTCATTTGTGAAAAAAAGGAATTAATATAGGATATAGTATATAACGATTACCACTTGAGATTCATACGCAAAAGTGACAAAATAAATGAAGTCTCTAAACTTTCGGTGCTTTAATAAGAGTTCGTGAAATGATTGAAATTATACAATAAATATTAATAAATCTTACTTAACATGTTTTCCTGTGTTATGATATATTATACTTATATACATATGAATTCAGGGAAACAATGGAATGTTATTTACCCTGAAATGGTGTAGTGCATAAAACTAACGTACTTTATAAAAAACCCATTTTTGTTTAAAGCAAAGATTTGTTACATGTAAGAATTATTTTAAGTAAAATCATACTTTAAGAAGCAAGTGTTATAAAATGTATACCTTTCTATGTATAAATATTTCTTCAAACATATTAAATCCAATTTCGGTAATGTACAAAAGAGTAAAAATAGAAAATTTTATTTAAGCTCCAAGAAGCACGTTGAATTAAATGGTAAAGAATTCTGAGTAATTAATAAAAGTGTCTACTTTTTTAATCTCTGGTCTTCATTAAAAAATTAAAAATATTGAATGACAGTCTGAATGTAATTTAATATATTTATTTTAGCATCGTGATTATTTTGGCCTTAGAGAGATATACCTATTTCAAGGTTTGAAACATTTTTCTCCGCATGCGAAAATGACACTTAAATAATGTGATATGTTATTTTAGATTATTTATTTGAAAAGGTTTATATTCTTCGGAATTCAGTCTAGATTATTTTACGAATCCATTTCATACTCCAATAAATATTAATTTCTAAATGGTTAGAAATTTGCAATTTTTTTTTACGGAAAAAGGCAACATAACATCATAAAATAAATTTTTGAAATACGCAGTGTGGCAAGATAAATAGCTTCTGATAGTCAAAGTTTAGTAAATGATTAACATAAATTAAAAAAAAATCGTAAAAGCTTGCATTTTTGTTTAAGAATCCAACAAATTTTAAAATTCTAATAATTCACTTATTTTCTTTGCTGGACCATTAATTTGCTCTGAGTACCATTATTGTTTTCTTGCTGAGCATTACTTTGCAAAGTAATCCTATGAAAAAGTTTTTGAAGTGCTTAAGAGAACTTCTCAAGTGCTTGATAACAAATAAAGTAACTAGTTCCATTGGATTGTCTCATTTGGAGAAATTAAAAATGTTCGCTATAAGAAATGAAAACGTCTGTTGGGAAGAATTATCTCCAAACAAATGGCTTTTAAAGCTAACACCAAGAACTACAACTACTGTTTCAGGACATATATTCCTTATAAAATTATACGGATGCCCCAATAAAAAATTTGCTATTGATATCTATTTTGGCATGCCACAGGTTTTGAAAAGTGTAATGTGTGCACCCAGCAGTTACTATTTTTCAGGAAGTTTAAGATTATACGTTTGGCAACATGGCTTTTAAAGTTAGACAATAAATGCAGTCTTTTATCCAAAAGACGACAAAACCGGATGAAATAAAAATTAGCGTTGAGACGATGACTTAAATTTTTCTTTTTTTTTTTTTCAGATTCACGTAAAATTATTCTTTCTTTAAAATAAATATTTGCCAGGCTTCTTGAATGTAGAAATAGTCGAATAAGAATTATTATTTAAGTTCTTGGTTTCAATGTATAAATAATGGATATATTCCTAAATTTTCCAATGTATAAGTAGAACTAGGGATTAATTTAAAAGATATTAACATTTTTCTTGCATTAACAGACGTGCAGAGAAAGAAAGTAGTAATACAAAAATGGTTGATTTTTACTGCTTATTCCTGAAGAACAGAAGAAAATAGCGAATAATGACACCTTCATTTTCTGGTTAGTAAGTTACAGGAATTCGGGATAAAATGAAATGTTTACTTTTCTAGTAAGTGGTTGCTCATGCTATGAAGTAAGTGTTAACTCGAAAGCGGCAAGGAGATAAAACTTCTGTAAGCGTCAAGAAAAATAAATTTATTAAATAAGTTCTGCTTATCATCCAATATTATCCAATCACACGCAGGTCCCTGCCTTTATTAGATTGGCCTGGATTATTTGATTAGTAGAAAGATGAGAGGGATAAATATCACCGCTACAGGAAATATTTGCAGCAATTTTCACTGATATGTGATATCAAGTAGGTTTCATTTGGCAGAAAGAAAATTAGTACCATTTATGCAGATAGTTTTAAGAAGATTTCCTTCAGAATCCATCTGCTACTGTTCCTTTGAAGAAACAAAATTTATTCCTACCATTACAATGGAAATGTTTCCAGAATTTTAACAAAAAGCAAAATTATGAACTCTAATAAATTTCACTTTTAAAACACATCACATTTGCATTTTCTTACGCAGGAAATCACTTCAAAACAATACCAGGTTTTTTTGGTACCTGAACTGACAATTCTTGATAAATATTGACGGAAACATTATCACACTTAAAAACTATCATATTACAATATGTGTGCTGACTTATATATATATATGAAACAGCATCCCAATTTTTTGTTTTAAAACAAATTATCCCAATACCATTTCCGTAATCCTGCAGAAAATAAATTACTTATAAACAAAAATAAAGAAATTTAGAACCAAAACCAAAAAGCCATGAAAAAATGAAGTTAATAATAAAAAAATCCAAATTTCTCCATAAATATGTAAAATTCAACCAATATTCATCAAGCTAGTAGGAATACGAAGAAAGGAAATAACAAAATAAAAAAAGGCTCAGAATGCTCTGGTCAACTGTTAAAATTAAATAATTTAGAATGGTTCATCAGCCGATACTGGCTTAACAGAAACGCAGCTATTTTCCGAGGGGAGAGAAGAGGTTCAGTTTAACCTGATCTACTTCCTCTTGATAAATTTGATTGATATTTTAATTGCATTTCTCTGCTTATATAAATTTTTATTTTCGTATTTCTTTTCTCTGCATTTCTACTGCTTTGATGGATCTCTCAATAAAAAATGTAAAACACTCCATTAACTCAGCTTTCATTGAGAGATTTCGAGATTGTACTGAGTTGAAATTTCATTTCTTTTAAGCGTTTGTAGTATTGGTTCGAAATTTATTACTTTTTATCTATAATTATTTGATTTTCCAGTATCATTTTGTGCGAAAATAAATTGGGATATTTTCGTTGTAAAAAATTTCTGTAATTCTCTCTATGTCTCTCTCTCTCTATATATATATATATATATTGTTATGAATTTTGTACTTAGATAGCTAATTTTAGTAGAATTATAGTTAGCATTGATGTAATTATTTTTTAACATGAAAAATCTAAAGAGAAGCTTTGCCGGAAAAGCAAGAATACAGGGGCAAGTGCATTTAACATTGAGTAAAGGGGTATCGGGGTAATTTGGCGATATATCGCCATGCCGACAACGGTTTTGACATCATAATTTGCCGCCAAATTTGACGACTGTCTGGTAAAATTTTGGTCCGGTCTCTGTATCAACGGAATATATTGAAATTGAATAAATGTAATTCACCACTAAGTTACTGTAACCGTAATTTCACCCTCGTATTGCTTTCGAGTTATTTCGAAAAGCAGAAAGTACTAGAAATCTCTCAGTGGCCGGTTGAAAACTATTTAAGTTAAAAACTATATTATTTATTCGAGTTAGCTTTCTCTTTAAATGCGCTTTACATTGCCTTGTGCTTAACGTTCTTAGTAGTTTAATTCGTAATTACTGATTGTACTTTGGGATATTGTGGATTCCTTATATATATAAAAGAAATATTGTACGCATTTAAGAAATTACTGATATTTAATATAAAAGAAGATTACCCTATCCTAGGAAAAAACTGTATAGGGAACTAAAAGTGTTAAGTGATATCAGGCAAACGGGACTGAGAATTCTTTATTATCTGAAATTGTTATTTATATTATTAAAGTTGAAATTTTTTGCAAATTTGATTCTTAAAAGGGAAATAGAAAAAGTAATTAAAAAGTCACGAAATATGCAATAGGATAAACAAATAAAAACTATTAATTAGCCTTTGCTTAATGCTGCAAATAGAACTTTTCAAGTAGTAAGTATTTAAACCATTGAAATTTTATAATTGATGAATACACAGCTAAAACGAATACGCGTTTTGTTTTATCCGTCATTTTGAAATCCACACCGCTACTAACTAATTGTTAAAAAATAATTAATAGTAATTTTTTTACATCTCAAAATGGCATGAAACTAATCCGACGTGTTTTCGGCTCTCCACTGGTGAAATGCAAACATTTAAATGCAACGTAAAACACAGTTTTAATTGAAATGCATAATTATACAAAACTCAACCCTCATAAAAAGATAAAATAAACTAGGAGCACTCACTGTACGCAAGTTAAACAAGGCTGAATTATAAGAAACTCCAAATTTTTAACTTCGTATTAACCAAACCGTTTTTCTAAGAAAGATATTTAAAATAAAATTAATTTAAAAAGTAGAGGAAAGAAATCTCAAATTTCTATCATCCTTTATTATTCTATTATTCGTGCCGAAATGCTTTATAATTGCAAAAACAAGAAAAATGGACTCACTTCTGCTGACTTTGTAGAGACATTAGATTATTTTGAAGCAGGAGACATAAAAAATGAGCAACGCCTTCGCAGGGCATCGAACCACGGACCTCTTAGACACAAGCCGAATATGCTGACCACTACACCACGAAGACATGCGAAGTAGGCGGGAGAAATACGTTATATACTCCCCTTTTAAAAGGCTAGTGGGTTTTGGGGACCCAATTGCCAAATCCCGGAGGTGGATAATCATCATCCACCACCTTTATAGTTCGGGCGCCAGTGTAGAGACATTAGAGTTTTTTTTTGGAAGCAGAACAATGAAAAAGGAGCAACACCTTTGCCGGTAATCGTGTCAGGACTGAGTGTTCGATGCATATTCTTGGCGAACATCTTTGTGTAAATCTTAAGTCCTGATCTTGAACAGGGAATTGAATGCAGCTATGTTCTGTGGTAGAATACTGTGATTAAGTGGTAGAATAACTATACGTAAGAAGGATTTAAAATCCTCTTTTATGAAACCACAATTATTTACAGCCACTTCCCAACTCGGGAGGGATACAGAAAATAATGACCGCCACTGGGGTCTAAACTGAACAATCAGCTAATTTAAACTAAAACTAATTAGAAATTAAGTAGTCGTTGCTCACAGAGCTATGAACGCGAGGTTGGCCTCTATGCTAAATGGTGCGTAGCAAGATTTAACTAATTTTAACGCACTTAGAGTTACTTCAATAAGTAATAGCATAACAGCGCTACAACTTAGAATTTAAATACTAGCTGGCCAGGCGGACGTCGAATAGAGTAACAGTGGTCTGAGACTAAAAGCTCTCTCACACTGAGACGTTCCTACCTGTCGCTTAAATAGAGACTTGGCTCCACTTCAAATTAACATAAAGCTGAAACGCGCGCTTATTCTAACGGGAAGTTGAAATAAGAACAGATAGAAAGAGGCAAATTAAAATAAAACTTTGTTAGTTTAACTAAAACCTTACAATCGAACCACAGACCTCTCGGTTAACTTCGAGTGTGCTGCCACTACACCTCGAAAGCATGTGAAGAAGGTGGGAGAAATACCTTATAACTTTTGTGGCTGTGGCAAAATGGCTAAAAATGTTTTGAAGCTTAAATGTGGGGAAAACCCAGGCCGACATATTGTGTAAAAATCCTTCTAACTGACGAAAACGTAGCAAGTAACTGCGTATATTCTCAGCATACTCAGCTCTTGTTTAAAATGTCATTAAATAATGTCTGAAATTTAATTTGTTCTTTCATTGCAAGACCCAATATAGTGTAACTCAGTTGTAATGCATCATTTGTGAGGGGTAATTTATCTTGGCTGTTTGCACGAGTATTCCATGCCATTATATTCAGTCTATAAATTCTTAATTCTCTTCACCATGCTTAAAGTATTTATCTTGCAGATCATGAATCCAGTTATGCTAATGTTCTCCGAGGTAAATCATAACAAATTTTCTTTGACATGTAAATTCATTTTTATGAAGATTACTTTTGTGAAGACTTTTTAATGATTTCACTCTTGAATAATAGATATTGTTCTGTCAGCATTCAAAATTTTACTGGAGCAAACAGTTATTAACCTTTGGTCCAAATAATAGTAGTCACATTACAGTGAATGTTTAGCTCAGAAGTAGTAAAAGTTTTGGAAATATTGGCTATGCTGTCTCGCGTGTTGTGGTATTTGACGTGACAAAATGACAACAAAAAAATTGAATATAGGGTAATATTATACGTAAAAGTATTATCATAATTTTCGTATTGCTACATATATCAGTGTGCAAAATTAAAGGAATATGCAAACTTCATCCATTTGTTCGAAAGTTATTAAACCAAAGTTTATAATTATGCCGAAGAATTATTCAAATATTGAAAGTGGAATTCGTAAGTGTACACGTCCAAAACTGTGATTCTAGAGGGGATATAAACGCATGATGCTTTTTCGGAGAAATGCACTTGTACTCCTTCACAGTATTTGCCTTGTTTCTCGCAAGAGGTGCGTAAATTTTGTAAGTTATCATGTAAAATAAATTGTCAGGAAATTTTTATAAGAGACTGAGATAGATAATTGTTGATGGATTAGTGGCAGGCCAATTCGAAGCGCAGGTGTCTAGAGAGCACAATGCAACGCCCAGTGTCGTTTGCAACGTTTGGAAACAATTTCAGAACATTTGGTACTATCGCGAAGACTTGGAAAAGGTCGATCAAGATCCAAAAAGACGAATGAAGACCGTTATTTGCGCAGCCACGCATGGCTGCTATATGCTTCACAACTCTCTCCAGAGCTGTATCCTACCAGTGGAACTCGAGTTTCATTATTTACAGTTGCTTGAAGTCTTCATGAGATAGAGCCATATGCCAAAAGACCCACTGATTACATTCCGCTTACCGCAGAGCACAAGAGTTTGCTTAGCATGGCCTTGGTTCACGTCATAAGCTTGGATCAACGACATGTGTCTTAGACCAAATTTAAGTGGAGCACCGTACATTTTACAGATGGGTCGAGATTCAGCTTGGACACTGATTCTCGGTGTATCTGCATCCGGAGAGAGCCTGGAACACGATATCATCTGTCCGTCATCAGAGAAAATGATTATTACGGTGGTTGACGTGTAATGGTTTGGGCAGTCATTATGTTGGAATGTCGCACATGTGTTTGACAAAGACCTCATGATTAATAGGGGGTACAGAGAGGTTTTAGACCCCACATTCGAATTTTTCCAGGGCACAGAGGTTCCTGGATTTCCGTTAATGGATGAAAACTCTTGTCCACTTAGGGCTCAGCTGATCGACGATTACCTGGAAAGAGAGGGTATTCTCTTCATAGATTGAGCAGTTGGGTTTCTTGAACATAACCCTAAAAGCACGTCTGAGTCACTCTTGGGAAGGAAATTTCATCTCACCATGCGCTCCAAGAACCATCCTGGAAAATGAAAACGATCTTGCTGCTTGAGTTGAATAGACTGCCACAGGGAATCCTCAACTGCCTCCTCTGCAGTATGCTGTCATGCTGCGAAACCTGTCTGACTGTAATAGATGACCATACTCCATTTTAAACTCAGAACGATAGCACAACGTGCATTTTGGACATTCCTGCACTATGAACTTTACTCACGATCACGCGTATATAACATGACTTCTAAATGGAACACCTTTTCCTCTGTTATAAATGTATGTTCATACCAAATTTTATTAAAATCTGTCCATTAGTGTTTCGGAAATTTGAAACAATGCGAAACTTCTCTCAATTTTGTACACAAGTATTTTATTATTTATTTGTTTCTTTCTAAATTTAATACGCTAATTATAAATATTTTTGACGATCATATGACAGAAACCAAGGTAATTGAAGAATTTTGATTTCACACAGCATTTAAGCTATAATATTGTTACGAATTTCACATTTATTTGGCCATTTATTTAGAATTGAAATTAAAATTGCTTTATATTTCCCGTGCAACGTAGACGATTTTTGAAGAGAAAGCTACGTCGAAAAAATAAAATTAAAAGAGCGCGGGCATTTAATGTTTAATAAATATCTCGTAATTACTGTTGCCATCCAGAAAAATCTAGGAAAATCGAGATTGTTCTAGTGATCATTAAAAAGCTTATAAAAGCCGAATTGAAACACCTCATCTCAGTTGTTGTAATTGTAGCTGTTTAAAGCGAACTGCTGTTTGCTTACTTAATGCTGTAGCGATTTCGCTGTGAGATAGAATTAGTTTATCTGTTTTGAATTGAGTTTTGCTAAACGTTTGAGATATTGTGATATTGTTCGAATATCTCAAGAAATATTTCAGCATTTTTATTTATTTAACTTTGTTATTTTAAGTTTTGTTATTTAAGAATAAACTTTGTTATTTTTCTAACGACTTGTGCATTCAATACATAACGAACCCGTACGCACGCAACAATATTGTACTAATAATAATTTCATTCGAGTCTGAATTTTAATTATTTGTTATTTTCTGGTAAGTTTGTTGATAGAAGCAGATCATTTTTAGCCGCATTTCTTCTAATTTGACTCCAATAGATCACCTTTAATAATTTCATATGGAAGCAGATCTGTACTAATCAGAAGCACATTTTTGGATAAACAAATTCACAAAAGTCTGAAGTCCAGATTCACAAAATTAAATCACTGAGCATCCTGTGGTGAATTTTCTTACAATATTTGCCATAAAATAGTCCTTACATTGAAAGTCATAAATGTGAAATGCACATACCTATTAAACCTTAAAGTTTTATTTGCAGCAAATACTATATTCTCAGGCAAAATTTTGGGCGAATGCGAAAATTTCGAAATTTAATAAGCAGCATTAATGGAAATTTGTATCAGAAATTTTCTGATCAACTTAGAAAATTTGGTTATAGCAAAGCACATGTGAGCTACCTGTTTAAGGGGAAGGATGTATACATGTAGTATTTTCTGAGGGATTCTGGCTCGAATTTTATGGATAATTTATTTGATTATTTATTTTCAAAGAGGAAAATAATGGCTGTTCAATTCACTAACTGTAAATCATGTAAATATTATCATGTCAAATAAACTTTACGTAAATAAAGTAATGCTCATACTTCATCAATAAATATTCTGCTGAAATTTGTCAGGTGTGTCTTTATAGTAGTGTACGCCTTGCTTTAAATTTTTCCCGTGCTTTTAACTGTGTAAGGTTTATCCTAAGTTTATTAACAGTTATTTTAAGTTTTGTATCTTTCTTATCTTATTCTAATTTCAGCTTACAATTTCCTGCCAGAATGTAAATTCAAAAACGCAGTTAATGCAAATGAAAAAGAGTACTATTAAAGTCGTGACTTCACCGACTTCTAAAGGGAGAGTCTGATTACCTGACTAGCGCGCGTTTGCCTTTTGGCTACGTCTCCCTTAGCTATTGCTACGCTCGGCCATACCTTAGGCTCTTGCTTGGCGCCGTTTTAATTAATACTTAGGGACCGACTAGTTAGATCTCTGATAGCTTCGGCTATACCTTTCAAATAGCTTAGTTAAGCTAGTTTAGTGCAAATTAATATTAAGTTCAAGCTCGAGTGGAGGCTTTGTGTAAAGTTCTAAGTAGGAACTGATTGTAAATATACTGAAAAATAAAGGATTGTAAACCCTCTTTAAGTCTTACGTGTTTTGTTCACACACTTAAGCGATTATTCGCTTGTTAGTTTTCATGGGGTTCTAAGTTAGAACCTTAGAATTCAATAGGAAAAACCCCAGAACTATAATCATATAGAAATGTTTGTCATGTTAAATGCTTATATTATCATGTTCACATTTAAGAACTGCGTAT
Source organism: Stegodyphus mimosarum (assembly GCA_000611955.2). Classification (NCBI taxonomy): domain Eukaryota; kingdom Metazoa; phylum Arthropoda; class Arachnida; order Araneae; family Eresidae; genus Stegodyphus; species Stegodyphus mimosarum. The sequence goes on from KK115686.1 coordinate 457,479, forward strand.
TTTGTTTGCAACTTGTTTCTTTATAATAGTTTATATAGTTTGTGTCTTTATAATATTGCATGTGTATAATTATTTTGCTTTCTGTGCAAGCAAATAATCTGATGCACATAACTGGAATTGTCTGAACATATTGCGTGTAATCCATCCGTGCTAGACCTCTTACCATGAATTGGCCGAAAAGGTCTCCTTCTTTAGTCTTTCCCGGTTTGCATCCGAAGGACAGATCTGGGAGATATTGAACAAGAGTCAAATTATTAAACAGTTTCCATAATGGAGCTTTTGACCGAAAAGCTAACTAAACTAAGTGGATGGCAGCCCTGTAATCGGTGGAAAAGAATGAAACGTCTTTCACAGTTGTGTCGTATCTGACTGATAGTTCGCCTGAAATTAGATTTCAGACCCTGCAATTATACACAAAGAAATTTTCTTTCTTCCCGCAAAAAAATCTGAAAGATTTTGGATTTTAAATTATTTCCAAAAAGGGCTTTTTTTAACATTTTGTGTGTTACCTTTATTTATTAAATATCATATTCTTCGCACTTAAATCATAAAGTTCAGTTAAAGAGTAATATCTCAAAATAATTTTAAATTTAGAATATCTTTAGAATTTCCAATACACAATCTCAGGCGCTGTAGATAAACATGTTTCTTCTGCACAACGTTGCCATTGCTCGCTGTGAAATCCTTGAGGTTGTTAATCAAAAATTCATTAAAGTTTTACATGATATGAAATCGATAATAATACAGATTCCAAATTTCAAATTTGGGCTTCCAGATGCCGATATTCACAGGAGCATTACTTTATTCAAAATTGTATGGCTTTAGGTACAAGTTTTTCTATCACAATGAGAGAAACGCACATACATTTATGCAGATTTTTCATTATTTAATTTATTTAAATATAATACAGGGCGATAATATTTGGTGGGAACATTTTGAAAAGTAAAAAACTCTTTTAGTGAATCAACGCAAAATGCCTAAACGAAATACGTAATCCATCTCGGCAAATTGCCCCTTTGGACCAAAAAAAAAAACAAGCTGCTGTCTCGAAACTGTGCAAAAAGTTAGATTACTAGTTGGTTTGTTAAGGATTACATTGGTATGATACACAGGCTAATAAACCAGCTTGTATTCGTTGCTTTACTAACTGAATATTTTGAAGAACATAAACAGCCTACGTAGAATTCTGTGTAAATGCCAGAAAGTTTGACTTACATATTTCGAGAAATGTCATCTCAACGAAATGAAAATCACAGTGTCACAACACTCAGTATGTATTAAACTCGACGATCGTTTTTGAACAGAGTACAAGGCACTGTTGGATACAATGGGAAGATCGTGACGCGCATGACATACAGGACTCATCATTTACGAACAGACGAGGAAGACCACAGAAAGATAGAATCGAGCACAATATATACGGAAGACATAGCCCCCTGTTAAACATATATAGCCTTTTTTTGTATCTACAAACCATGTCCAAGTGCATGTCCATGGGGAAGCGAATCTGCAACCCAGAATGTCCATTATGTACGATGCTCTAACATTGAAAAAGGGGCAGTTTCATTTGCTGCTCTGCCAATTCTGAGCAATATTGTATGCAATAACCTTTTGTGATAATATAATGGTGGTGTGTACTGCTGATTATTGTTGCTTCGTTTTAAGGTCATATGGTCATTTACTGGAAGGTTCTGTGATCAAAGATACAGTTCTAAAATCATTATCGAGGGCACAGCTCCTCCATTGCAAATATTAAGCTCTAGGACCACAAAACATTACTTTACGACAGTTGATCCACTCTGATAGTGATATGTGGAAAATCGATCGTTTTACGATACGTATATAAAGGTCTACAGCTAACATGCGCTCTTGTTCCTTGTTATGATTCAAAACCTTATCTATTGAAAGCGTGTTCTAACATATCAAAGGCAGTTCTATGTAACAAAATCGACTGTGCCCGTCCTAATAGAATATTACCAAGCAGAATTCAGTCCAAATTACCTAAGGTTGCCTCCTTGCTTAGTACTAATTTTCGACATTTCTATGCCCAGTTTTCTACCCAGAGGTTACTTTATGCAGTTGTGTGGAATCAACTGAGAAGCTATATTTCACTGTGCCTCAGTATTTGGGATATGCGACATATTGTCCAATAATTTGTTCCCAGTGTCCTTCTATAACACCAGACACCCGTCTGAGTGCATACGTGACGAAACTGCACGATATATTACAGCTAAAGGTGATGCGATGTCCTATTAAAGATGAATTAGGTGACTAAGCTCGCATATCACACTTTCATATTTAATAGCCTACTGTCACTCTTTTGCAATCATACATAGCATTCATTTCTATTCATGCTGCGCAACCGGGATAGACGTTACCGACGCTGATTGCTATACTTAAAGGCCTGGGTTCGAGTCCCGGAGAAAGCATGCATGTTTGTAAATGTATAGTGTCTGTGATGTTTGGTGGCGCTCTAAATATGTGGCATTCCAAAATTCTTCTCCAGAGGTCGATAGTAACGGAAAGAGGGTAGAACCTTGGGCATGTGCCCTCTGGGGTGCTCTCCATCAAAATAAGGGGCGAAACTGAGCAAACTGTTACTGTCGCCTGTATGGTGCTAAAGGCTCTTGCCAACGACATGCGACTGCTTGTCACGATGAATTTTGTGGGATTCCTGTGAAGTATAGTGTCTGTGAGGCATGGAGGCACTTTAAATATGTGAAGAGCCGAAGGTTTTCTTGAGAATTTTGGTATATGGAAAAAGGGGTGTGAGACCCTCGGACCCTTCATTCCGGGGTGCTCTCCATCAAAATTAGTGGCGGAACTGAGCCTGTAACTGAACTGTATGGTACTCAAAGCTCTTGCCATTGACACGAGCAATCTTGCACACATTCCTACGATGAATTTTGTAGCATGAATGTATTTTGATATTACTGCCAGACAAGTGAATAAGTTACGACAACAACAACATATTTCTATTCATTTCATCGTACAATTTCAGTTCAATCATGATGCTTCTTTCTATATGCTTATCTGATGCTTGTTTTGTCTCTATGCATCAGTATAATTTGAGTCAATATTTTCGCTTGTATTTATCCTCTTATTTCCTTACTTCCATAGCAGATTTTTTTTTACATCGAAGAATTATTTTATTTTCATTATTTACATAATTCATCAAAGATACTTTCATCAATTTTAGAAATTCAGTCTCATACTACAGAATATCCTTGGACTTCTTACTTCAGCAATATTCAATTTGTGTTGCTGTTAAAGTGATATCATCTATATATGGATAGAAAAACGTCAAAACATTATGGAGACATTTAAATACGCAGTAGTTGAATGCATACGAATGCTTGCACCCATAGATATATAATAAAAGCATACGTGACTTGTGCTAAAAGCAGCTGCCTTTGAAACTGAAAACAAGTTTTGCGAAATATTGGCTATATTTTTGTAAACATTTTTGAACGTATCAAGGTCTTTAAAGAACCTTGCCTGGTACTTTCGGACTCCAATGCTTCACACAAAATTGTAAAAAGCTATTTTATTCAATTCCAAAAATGTAAAAATTTCGCAATATATTTTATGTGTATAAGAAAGAATTTTTAGCATAAGAAAAATGTTTATATTCCGATTTCTCAAGAAATATTATTCAATATTTCTCAGAAAAACATTACTTTATCCATTTCTAAAATATAACCATTTTCAAATATAAGGAGCATTATAAATAAGGAAGCTAGAGATTCGGAATTCTTTATTATACTTCCGTGTTGAATAATATGCAAATCATGATTAACTACATAAGATACATGCACTGAATAGTAATATGCAAAAACACTAGAGAATGTCTTTCTCTTTGTTGTTTTGGAAATGAGGAAATTCACAAAGGCAATAAAATCCTTTTCATTTTTTCAAAAAATTTACAAAACTATTCAGACTGCTATATGAAAGTATATGATATTGGAGAAATTCCGTTGTATCCAGACACAACATATCGACTTATCCTATAGTTATTGTTGTTTGTATGCAAATGGTTTACTTTATATCTACATAAATAAGAATAACTTACGTATTCCTATAGTGTTGCTATTTCTTGTTTGCGCAATAAAGGAATAATGCTGAAATATCGAATACTTTGAATTCGAACTTCTAACAAATGAAATATGGATTGGTATTTGAAATTTTAATGACAATGCTTTACCTGGACAATTTTATGTCTAATCAATCCCCAAATAGTTTTGCAACTACGAAGTAGAACTCAATAACTTGATTGTGAATTGCATGCATATTTTTTATTTAATATTTGAGAACTTTCATGCGTTTTCTGTAATTTGTATTTAAATTCCGCGAGCACTTGAATTTCAACTATGCTGGAATTTTAAATATATGTAATGTATGTAATTTCAGCCTGCTGCAAATTTCGCCTGAACCATTGTTTAATTACTGTTCGTATATGGAGAGAAACTACATGGTATAACTTTTGATGGAACGTTTACTATGCAAAAAAAATAGAATAATGAAATTAGTTTAAATTTTAGGAAAGATTTCGCAGACCTAATAGTTTATCTTTCCAAAATTTACAAGTACTGCAGAAATATTAAAATTTTATTTTCTTAATCAGAGCTGAAAAGTGTTTCCCTTTTTTCGTTTTATACAAACTGCTTTAAATTTGGATAAGTTGATTTATTTATTTTCTGAATTTTCAGAAAGATTTCCTGTAACTGTAACTATAGAGAGATTTTCAATTTTAAAGTTTATACAGGGTGTCTCAAAAGGTCGCTACTACACTTAACATATTGGTCTGTAATAACATGGCAAATAAGATTTACTAGGAATACTTGTAAATTATTTTACTTACTTGTGTCCGAAAATGCAAACTGTGACCGCCAGAGTGCAAGGTTCGCAGGCGGAGAGGGGAGAAAAAAAGGAAGTCGAAAGAGGTGTTAATATGACTTTTATTAAAGAACATGGATAAATTACATAAGATGTTCAAAATTCCCTCCTTTCGACATAATGCAGGCTTCCCGACGTCGATGCGCAGATTCATGGACCCGTTCAAATTCAGCAGGTGCGTCAAATTGACTTGAAGTCGCTTCCACCATCCTGGCGATGAGATCCATGTCCGATGTAACGGTTGTCTCTTACACCATGTACTTCATGTATCCTCACAGGCAGAAATCAGGCGGAGTCAGGTCGGAGGATTGCGCAGGTCATGCGAATTGGTCCGCGGCGCCATGCAAGGAATGCACATCAGCCAGTTGTAAGTTAATACACCAATTCATCCTTTTCCTGCAAACTCCTCGCCTGAAATGTTCCCGCTTTAACCTCTCCCATAAACTTGCAAAAATTGCTCTCTAGCTGTCGCCGTTCATATTTTCTGACAAAAATTCCTATGTAAATCTTGCTCGTCATGGTATGACAGACCAGTATGTTAGGTTTGGCAACTTAACATAAATTAACCTTTTGAGACACACTGTATAAAAGGAAGTGATTTAAAATAAACATTAGGAAACCCGACGTCCCATGAATGCTATTAGTAGCACATGATGTAGAAGATTCAAGGCAGTGTAACCGATATGTCGTATTGCAATGTGAGCCATTATTTGTTAAGTTTCACAGATACCCGTATGGCAACATTCGTAATTCAGACCAAGTTTATATTCCCGATGATTCAGTTGTCTACGTAGATAAAATGCACATGAATTTTGGAATATGTAAAGTTGAGAATCAATTTCTTCTAGAATGTCTTGTGGAGACATTAGGTTATTTCGAAGCAGGAAAAGTCAAAAATGAGCAATGCCCTCGCCGGGACACCAAACATGGACCTTCGAATACGCGCCGAACATGCTGACCATTACACCACGAAGGCCTGCCAAGAAGGCAGAAGAAATATCTTACATACTCTCCCTTTTAAAAAGCGACTGGGGATTAGGGGACCCAATCGCCAATTCCTGGTGATGGAGAATCATCATCCATCACCGTTTTTAGTTCGGGTGGCACTTGTAGCGATATTAGATTATTTGGAAGCAGCAAGAATGAAAATGAGCAATGCCCTCGCCGGAATTCGAACACCAAACCTCTCGAATACGCATCGAGTGTGCTGACCACTGCACCACGATGGCATGCGAAGAAAACAGGACAAAGACCATATACACTTAAGCATAACGATCTCTTCTCATAGTCTAATAAACCGAATGTTATTTGCTTCATCATTCCATCCATCACTTGCTTTCAATAATAGGAGAAAACACAAAACGTGATATTTTGTTATTTGCTCTAAAATTTTGAAAATATATGTTTATACAAGAAAAAATTCTTTATTGCATATTTATGTTAGAAATTTTTCTATTTGGAGCATTGCGTTTCCACTAGCTAGCATCAGAGTTGGGCATAAGAAAACACAATAACAATTAGTTTGATAATTTCTTGGAATCCTGATTTAAAACTTTATGTAAAAGTCTTAAATTATTATCTTTAATCAAAAGGAAAATAACTGGAAGAACTCCGCTGAGATATATTTCTTTCTATATTCCTTTACTTTCTTGTTTTCATACTATTTAAATATTAAGTAAAATTAAATCTCAATAAGAACTTCAGTTTTAAAAGCATGGACTATATGTCTATGTTTTATTCTTGAAGATAAAATTACGTAATCAGAAAAATATCAAACTATTAAAACATGTCACCATTTTATTTAAATTTAAAATATACAGAGGAAGCAGACAAGAATCTGCACACCGTTAAAACACTTCATTATTAGCATGCATTTTCTTTTGAAACAGATGACAGTATACGCAAGAAGAATGGTTCGAATTTATATTTCGTTGTTAAAGAACATATTATACATTTCACAGAAGTTAACATTTTTTGACGACGTTTATAAAGAAGCACCAATAAGAAATTTAGTTTTACATGATTCACTTTCTGACGCTAATGATGACCATACGTTTATAGCATTGAAAGACAATAAAATAACTAATGCTCCGTCAGCTGTTGAAAATTATTGGCATGGCCTTCATCTTTAAAAAGATGTTTTTATTCATCTTAGAAAGATGAATAAATTGATGAATTAATTAATTAATTGATGATTCATTCGTAAAACAGTAATAATAAATTCGTAAAAGATTAATAGATTAATATAATAATTCGTAAAAGATTAATAACTAATCGTAATAATATAATCGTAAAAATTAATCATAATTATTAATTAATCGTAAAAGATTAATAGACATCTTAAATGAAAAATAACCGTATTCCTAAAGCACTTACTATTTGTAACAACTACTTGCCACGATATCAATGACACATCGAAAATCATATATTGCATAATTTGGAATATCGTGTATGGGATAATTCGGAGAATCGAAAATTGGATAATTTAGGTAATCGACGGATTGGATGAAAAACAAACTCTCCTTCATTCCCGACGAAGAATGTGAAGATATTTTAAACTGGCAAAACTGGTATTCTTGCAAAAGTTGAAGCCAAAAATGAGGATAAGTTGTCATTAGTTACACAGTTAAGGATGACACAAAGCTATAAAATAAAATTAGCTTTTTCTGCACCATCCTGATGAAAGGAATCTGTACACAGTATCCCATTGGTCTACATTCATTCACAGTACGTAATGGTGCAAATTGGTGCAAATTGCTCCAGGGAAATGTGCGAGAGTATTTGAGGTATATTTGTGAGCTAATGAAAGGGAAACGTTTTTCCCAGAAAGTCATCTAATTATAAGTGGTCCGTGAAACATTTACTCATTCCGAATTCCATAGCTTACCTTGAAGAGTCATTAGGTTATTTCGAAGCAAGAGACATTGAAAATGAGCAAAGCTTTCTCCGGTAATCGAACCACGGACCTCTCGGTTACGTGTCGATTGTGCTGACCACTACACGAAGGCAGGCGAAGAATGTGGGAGAAATGCTTTCTAACCTAAGGCCCTAAAATTCCTAGAACTCGTCATCCATGATTTTATTCATAAAGGATTTCATTAGAAAGAAGGGAAAACGATTTTTGTAATATTTTTACAGTTAGCAAATAATTTTACGTTCACATCACAAGTGAACTAAAGCTGCAACTCCTGTGCTAAAGCCACTCGAGCGCCTGTGCGGGAAACGTCAGGCTGCGTTTTCATATCCAGTAGAATTACACGTAAAATCTACTTAGGAAATCATTATAACGCCATCTACTCTTAGCTATCATAAAATGTACGTTGTATTGAAGACAGTTTAATGAATTATCACTAAGACTTTTTAAAGTATTCCAAACTCAGGAGAAGGGTCTATAGAACCCTTTATTAAATCAAATAAAGTTTAACAGTCGGCACCAACCTCTGCTTAAGAAAGCCAGAACTTTTGGCTTGAATCAGAAGTAATAAATAACTTAAAAATTGGTGAAGTTAAGTACAGCTAAACGACTTAAGATTTTAACTATCGGGCAAGCTGGCTCTGAATCGAAGTTGGCGTAGGCAAGCCTAATGGCAAGAATAACTCAAAGCCGCAAAGTCCTAATCGCTAGACAATCAAAGTTAGCAGCAACGTGGCCTTCAAGCAGACAGACTATGCTCTGATTTCACCATCCAAAACTTTCCTTTAAATACGTCTCCTTCTACATAATGCGAATATCGCGAGTGCTGGAAATTTGCATTCTGTCTGGGAAATGAAATGACGTTTGGATAAGAAAGGTACTTTAATTTCATGTAGCTGGTTGAAAAATTAAATGATACTCTACACCATGCTTACAAAACAACCGCTCCGCTCTTCAAAATTCTTATTAATATGCCAACGAAGGATTTATACGTAGCAATTTGCAGTCTCTTTGCTACATAACGAACGTTAGTTGTAATAAAACCTGGATATAAAAAACGACTAGCCGAATATCACGTAATTATCACATCTACTTTTTTCAGAAAGAGAAGAAAATGATAATGCTTCCTAAGTCAAATGTTGGTCACTAGTTAGGTCATTATTCACAATAATCTCACATTAGGTCTGCAAATTCCTCATCTCAACACAGAAAGTAATACTTATTCCAGAACATAAATGTATCAACACTGCATCTGGTTTCATTTCGCTGTTGATTATGCATTTCTATTATTGATTCTAGGGAGGATTAAAAGAAATACCTTAGGTAGAATAGAAAAAGTTTATTCTTTATCATAATGGTACTTTTGGTTTCTGATGAATAGACTGCATTACGGTATTAAAGTTTCAAATTATATGTATGAGGAAGGAAACAAAAAGCTTGAATGACATAGCTAATGCTTATTGCAAGCATCAAATTTATAACGGGCATAATTTAAGATGAAAATGTATCAGCCAAGTTGACATCTTATTCATTCAATGTATTTGGTGAAAATGAGTATGGCATCACAAGATAAGCACAATTTGATTAAGCTGTTCTCCATTGATATGGATACTTTATTAAATTAAAAAAATAACAGTTACAGAAATCGTTTTTTGCCCTTTTAGGTTTAGCTGATGTGCTAGTCTTATAATAGCAACGTGAGGCATAGAAAATATTCACAGTACAAGTATGGATTTCTTTCGAGCATTAGGTTGGATTTCCAGTAACATTATATGTGTAATATAAATGAAGCAAGCTTATTGCAAATATTTGATGCAAATGCCAGCCAAAGTCCTGGGTCTTTTGTATTCAGCACGATTTGACAAATATTAGCAATTTTGCTATGTACCTGATATTTTGTAAGTTGATTTCACAAAAGCAAAATAATTAGTTAAATGAAATTAAATGCACAGTAATATGAACTACTAAGCAAGCATACTGTAAAAGGTATTGCTGAAAATTTAATGGAAAAACGAACGTTACGTTAAACGTGTCTTGAATATGTTCAATGCCAACCTTATGCGAAGATATAAAAGCAAAAAATATTTCAATAAAAAATATGAGTTCATATGTAATCAGTCAAATCATGAATTTAGGTAATTACAATCACAAATATAAGCAGTTTAGTCCTAGGCTTACATCTTAGGGGTAAACCTGCTAGCTCTTGAGGGTTTTTGTTTCAACGTAAACAAAAAATATTTTCAAACCGTCTACGATACAACCGTATGAGTTTAATGGCAATTCCTTTTGGTGAAAATAAATATACATATTTTAAATAAATATATTCATGAGAAAAACATGCGTTCAGCTTTTGTACTTTTCTGATAACAATTTCTATATAATATCTGAGGAATGTTTCGAATGCTCCGGCTGTTCTTAAATTCAATTCAGTTAACGATAAGCAGACTCATATGGTCTTTAACTATGGTTTACTAGTATTGCCTTGCGTGGATCATTAACTAGATTTAGCTACTCTTATAACATACGCTATGCGTATAGGCAATTACAAGTGTGTAATTATAGAGTGTATGCGTGGAGTAAATAACGTGGCAGTGAATTTGTTTACCAGCGTACAAAATGACGGAGTTGCATTCCTTTTCACGAATCTTCATCTCTTCTTCTAAAATTAAATTCAAACAGTCTTATTTTACGTTGTGAACTAATTATTATTTGTAAAAAAAGCTTCTTAAAAATGTTTATAGTAAACCACGGTAAGTGTTCTGTATACGAATGCCACGCTAACAGTGATTGCTGGAAACCATTAGAACAAAAACAAGTGCAATAAATGTGGACTGGAGTTAGTGTCATCTGCAATTTATATTCTTTTCTCTCTGCAGCTACAACTTTGCAAATATGTCTTCCAGATTCAAACGGCACAGTTCTTCTATTCTGATGGTCCCGTGAACAGCTTTATAGGCAATAAAAGTTTTATTGAAGACGTGATTTTCTTTCTCGAATAGAAAGTGGTTGGAATAGAAAGAAAAATCTTCACGCATCGAGCACTTTTATGGATTTCTGTAGTCTTTCTCTCTACTCTTTTTTCGCCTGTGTCCGATTCAGCAACAAAAGAAAGTAAGCAGAATATCTAATTAGATTATGCGTAGTAGGTACTAATATATCTATATCTACAAGTGTGTCGATATATATATTAGTTCCAAAGAAAAAGTCTTTATGTGTGTTTTTATTTCGGAAGAAATGGTCCCCAGTTGTATACATTATGTCTACATCTAGTAAGGTAAATATACTCCATCGAATAACATTAATTATAATACCCCTTGGAGGAAAATTAGGAAAGCTGCGAAATCCAATTCTCCGGTGTAGGATATGGTCAATTATTTATTGACGGTAGAAGTTATTTGTAGGAATCGACAATATAGATATGTACTAATGAACCGTGTTTGGCAGTTGTATCTTAAAGACGATTAAAAGACTGCAAGATTGATTTCTTCAAAGCAGATATACTTGTAGACATCTACCTTGCACAGCTGACTGTTTCTTTGTCATGCGTGATATTATTGTTTCTTCTTGTATTTTAAAGTGGTACTACAAATGTCTCGTTTACTACGTATTTGTGAAGTATCTGACATATATCGGAAGCAGAATCTCTGGAGTCATTTGAATACTGAAAGGTTATAAGGTATTTTAAATAGAGACAGTGAGGTTACTTTTTTCCTGCGTTTTGGGGAATGATTAAATGTGCTGGGAATCAAGTTTCAAGCGGAAATGTACCGAAAAGGAAACGTGAGACATTTCATCTCGAAATATTTGTGAGACATTTGATTTGAGATATTATCTAATCGACGTATAACACGTGGTCAGATGCTTTGAAATATACATTATACGTGATAGAAATTTAAACTGATGTAATAAAAATCCTTTCCTAACTATGTGTTTTTCAGAGTGATATACACTCACGTTTGTGAAAATTGCAACACCAAGAAGGAATCGTCATAATTGAATGCAATTTAATACACAGTTGAGTGGTAGTGGTACAAATAAATGATTAAATGTTCAAAGCAAACAAACAAGAACAAGAGATCAGAATCAGTATTTTGTGTGGCCACCACGCGCCGCAATAAGTGCTGCTACACGACGTGGCATGGAGTCAAACAAAGTTTGAATGTCTGACTGAGGAAGAGCATTCCATATCGTTTGTACGCGTACCCAAAGTTCGTCTGCAGACGCAACAGGACGAGGATCACGAGCAAGACGCCGACCAATGACATCCCACACATGTTCAATTGGCGACATATCCGGGGAACACGCAGGCCAAGGAAGAAGCTGTACCTGCTGCGCTGCAAAGAAGGATTTAACAATCCGAGCAGTATGAGGGCGGGCATTGTCCTGTTGAAATACAGCGCCTGGCAAGCTTTGAAGGAAGGGAACAGCTTCGGGCTGTAGAACTTCACGGATATACCGGTTGCTGTTCAGATTGCCCACAATTCGTAGCAATTGAGATCGTCTATGATATGCTATGGCGCCCCAGACCATAACTCCGGGTGTTCGTCCACTGTGGCGTTCGATAATGCACTCCGGAAGGTGGCGTTCACCGGCATAGCGTCTGACACGAATGCGGCCATCATGGTACCACAAATTAAAGCGGGATTCGTCAGAAAACACGACATGCTGCCAATCAGCACGCCAGTCTCTATGCTGATTGGCCCATTGTAGCCGCAGGCGGCGATGGTCGTGCGTTAGGGGGATCCTGTATAAAGGAGTCCGTGCGCGCAGTCCACACTGCAGCAGACGTCTACGAATTGATGAAGCACACAATGAAACACCTGTAGCTATTGACCACAGTGCTGCCAATTGTCTAGAGGAAGCTGTACGGTCCGTCCGCGCCATGCGGACCAGGTGTCTATCATCGCGAGCTGACGTCACATTTCGGGGTCCACTCCCGGATTTCCGAGTTGTCCGACACTCGTCCGTCCACTGCTTCCAAACGCGCATCACTGTGCTGCTGTTACGCTGCACACGAGAGGCTACTGCACGATACGACAATCCAGCTTCACGAAGGCCGATGATTCTCCCTCGTTCAAACTCTGTAAGTTGTTCAAATCTCGCTCTCTTTCGTCGACGAGGCATAAGTACAGATTGAGTTAACGTTTACCACTAGCAGATAACCACCGATAACCATACACGCCTCGCTACAGCCGTCTATTTATTCGGATCCATCAGCCGTTCAGAGGGCGCTGCTCAGCATACGCATGCGCTACGGATTTGCAATTCTAATCATTTGCATATCATGCGCTACTTTGCATTTCCTGAAAATTTCAGCTCACTCGCGTAAGTCCTTCATGATGTTGCAATTTTCACAAACGTGAGTGTATTTTAACAAACGTTTGTGGTCGAATTCTCTTGTTGAAATTCATTTTAATGGAAAACACTGTCAGAAATGCACACATCGTTTTTACACATTGTTTAAATGTACGATTTCTTCTGAAGAATTCTTCAGAATATATTAATATTGGTTGGATATTCGTGTATTTCTTTCAAACATTAATTTAAGGTTCATACATTAATAGGAAGATTAAGAAAGCACACAGAAAGTTTGCAAAATGGGACAAAAGACAAATTTCACAATCCAATTTTTCCAATTTTTATAAAATGGAGACAGTATAAAGAGATTTGGACTCGAACCTGGACCTCTCGAATGCGCGCCGAGTGTATTATACATTACAACACGAAAGAAAGCTGGAAGGTGGGAGAAACTACCTTACATATTTCGCCTTTTAAAGGGCGACTGGGGATTAGGGGACCCAGTCGCCAAATCCTGGTGGTAAAGCAAGAGACGTAAAATATAAGCAGTGTCCTCCGCGAGACTCGAACCTAGACTTCTCGAGTACATGCCGAGTGTGCTACCCTTACATAACGAAGGCAGACAGAAAGAAAGGAGAAAATGCTTTACAAGTTCATCATCATAAGGGTCAAGCCTTTCGTATTATCACTGAAGGCAACAGTTTTTGTGTAAGCGTTTTCTAATTACCATGAGCTCATTTATTCTCCTCTAATGATGTCTTACCTGCTAATAATTTGCTAAACATACTTCTAAATCAACATTAATTGCATTAAGTAATTAGCTACCATTATTTTCTTTATGAACTACCCGAAAGGAATGTAACAAGTGAGGTGCAATTCCATATTAGAGAAGTCACATGATACAAATGCAACATTCTCGTTTGAAACATTAGCTATTCTGAGTAATTAAAATTTCTTCAAAACGGATACAATGACACAAATCTTATTTAAATTAATTCATTATTGAACTATGTACTCTGATTTCACCTTTTAATGAAAAGATTTCTTGACAAAATATTATAGAAAATGAATATTCCCTCTTTTGCTTTAATTCAAATTTAATAAACACAAGCTAATTAAAATGTTTACCTAATATTTGAGACGCATAATGCGTATATTCATTTTACGGCTGTTTAAAAATATTGCACAATTTAAGTCTTTTGTACTGCTATTCGTTAATTCAATGTTCCAGTTGAGGAAATGAACACATTAATGCAGCTGTCATAATTATATGAAAAGTAAATACATTACGCAAGCCTTCTATGATGAAAGCATTAATTAATTAAGTATTATTCATCCTACTACAGGTTTCGTAGCTTAAAAAAACAGCTCATTACTTTCAAATCTGACACTGGAAAAAGCTGGAAAAAATTTGAGAGAGTATTATGCTACTTTTCTCTTATACTGAAATGTAGATATTAGTCATTACTGAAAACTATATCTTTTTGAATATTTTAGATATCATTTCTTGGACTGACGCTTTTACGTCCTTATACGAAGTAAAGTAAGTGTTGTAATTTAAAAAAAATTCGGGTGCCATATTTCAACGAAAATATCCATTTCTACCGATTTCCAATACATTTGAACAATGTTTTTGCTTCGTGTCTGCACGTACGGACAAAATAAAAGAATTCGTTTTCCAAAATGGAACTAAAATGAATTCAGAAGATCGTTTCGTATATATATATATACATATACACTGGTGTGCAAAACTTAAGCAACAATGTACAAATTTAGCAGATAGCCATGAAATTGCAGAAAAGGAGGTCTGGAAATCAGTACAATGAACACGTAAGTCAGTAGAAACGTCATGCATATGCAAATATCAGGAACAAAACGTCAGAGGCGACGTGAGCGTACACAAACGCGTGATGTCGGCGCGCGCAGCTCAACAGTAGAATAAAAGGAAGGACGGAGACGTAATTCATTATATTCGCTGCAAGTGCCAGTGAGTCAGTTCGTGAAATATGGCTAGACGAAATCACCTGGATGACTTCACACTTGAAAGAATGATCGGAAAGCTGGAGGAGGGACGTACTGTCAACAGTGTAGCTGCAGATTTCGGAATCAACAAAAGTGTCGTTTCGCGCACTTGGAAAGCGTTCCAAACCACAGGTACAGACAGCTGTTAGAAAGGTTGGTGGTGGCCGCCCGAGGACGACATCTGCAGGGGATGACCGATATATCGTCCTGCAGGCGAAAAGAGGTCGACAGCAGTCAGTAAGCGCCATTGCTCAGCAACTCTGTACAGCAACGGGGCGACAAGTACCGCGGTTTACTGTGGCCAGACGCCTTCACGAAGGCCTATTCGCCGGTCGTCTCCAACGCTGCCTTCCTTTGAAAGTTGGCCACCGTTTACAGTGGAGCAGAGAGCACACAAACTGGACAACTGATCAATGGAGTCGTGTCCTCTTTACGGATGAGAGTCGATTCAGTACCATAAGCGATTCTCAACGCGTTTGATTTGGAGAGAGGTCGAGACCCGGTTTTTTCCCAGTAACATCAAGGAAAGACACCGTAACGGTGGTCCTGGAGTTCTTGTCTGGGGAGGCATTATGCTGAACGGCCGAACTGGGGGACTGCTATTGTGAGGAGATACTCCTTCCCCATGTGCGTCTGTTCCGAGGTGCCATTGGCCCAAACTCAATTTTTATGGATGACAGTGCACGGCCAAATCGGACTCTTGCTGTTGAGGAGCTACTGGAACGTGAAGATATCACTCGAATGGATTGGAAAGCGTACTCCCCAGATTTAAATCCCATCTAACATGTGTGGGATGCTTTGGGGAGACGCATTGCAGCACGCTTACATCCTCCGGAGAACACCCAACAACTCAAACAGATGCTGATTGAGGAATGGGCACTCCTACCGCAAGAAATGTTGCACCAGCTGGTTCTGAGTATGCGGAGACGGGGCGAAGCAACCATTGCAGTGAGGGGAGGGCATAGCCCATATTAAGGAACATCTGCTTGTTGTTCTTCCTCTTGGATAGACAATCATGAGTCACGATACTATGCTTTCAATAAAGCTTGTTTTTGTTTGATTCCATACCGTATGCATTTTATTCCTTTTTCAGCTCCGATGCTTTCGTTATTCTTTACGTGCATAATACTCTCTTTCATTTCTGCATTTCATGTCTCTCAGTTGATTTCTCGTGGAGTTATGGCAAAAAACCCTGCTGTTGCTTAAGTTTTGCACACCAGTGTATATACGAAACGATTCTTCTAAAATATTTGACCTGCAGGTCACTTGTTCATCTACTATTCCCTTTAACTATATATATACGAATATATAGATCATATATATGTAATAATAAAAAAAAAGTCTGATGTAAATGACGAGCAGGAAATTTTAACGTCGTAGAAGTGTTGATCTATAACGAATAGGAAATTAAGAGGCGAAGGCAGATTAAATCTTCATTTTTTATTTCCGCTTGTTGTGGCCACAATCAACTTGGCACATGAAATGTGCCTATTCCAAAATAACTCACATTTTAGATTAAATTTCAATAAGAAAGAAGAAAGTAGCAGACAGCAGTGCAATCAGACCGAAGCATAAAGAGCAAGTGCGTTACGTTCAGAGTGAAATCCCAATTCAGACTGAGTTAGTTTTGGTTTACAATGCATTTTGATTGGATAGTAATACTTCTGTAAAATTATTATTGGTTACTTGACTTTTAGTTCCATTTAACATCATCAGAATTATGTAACTGCCATATGGCATGGATCAATCTAGAAATGACGCAGTGCAGAGAAAGGTTATTTTTAGAATTGAGAAGAGAAATTTACGTTGTTAATTTAATCTTAGACATATTCTTTATTTTTCTTACATATCCCCCCCCGTCAAAGAAAGAAAGGCGTAGTGACAAAGAAGCAAGAGTCCTTTAAAAATTCAGTCCAAACGTTTTTGTAATTTGCAGTCCACATAATTAAATTTCTTCAGAGAAGTCTTTGTAAAGCTTTGAACACAATATATCACAGTTGAAAAACCTTTGCACACATATTACTGATTTTGAATAATCAAAATAATTTTCAAAATTTTCAGAACACATCTAATTTTCATTCTTATAACTTATATTTTAACATCATAATTTTGATAATAATATTGCTAAAATTATGGTTGTACCAATATTGTCTTTCCTTTGCAATTTCTGAATTTAACAAACTGAAAGGCCTCGCAATACTTCTAAACAAACGTATCCATCATTAGGGCTAGCCTCTTGAGCTAACCAGTGTGTTTTGCACTGGTGGCTCAGGGTGCCTAGGCAGTTGCTTGAAAAAGCCTCCGTTCCTTACATAAGGTAACTGGCCTTTGAGAACTGCACTACTACATTCCATAATAAAAAAATATAATAATAATATAAAAAAATTACACTCAATCATGAAATGAGAGCCGTCAACATTATCTTATATGAAGAGGGTAAAAGGAACGACTGTACAGAGGTAATAATATGCCTCTGTTTCGGAACCAGTACTTCCTCAACATACTTTATAGTTTACAGCAACCCATAAATTTTTAGCATGCATTAACCATAATTTCATATTACTTATCTGTACTAATTTCACTTATTTTTTGTATCTACTTCATTTTTAGAATAATTATAAAATTCTTATTCAAAATTTTCAACACCAATTTCAAAATATATTAATTTAACAGCCTCCCTAAAATAATTACAAATTTTCTTTACTTACTCCCTACATTATTAGAATTCGAATTTTTAATGCCACTTTTTATAAAACAATACTACACTTTTAAGAAACAGCAATATGTACTCAGATTTTCAATATAATAATCATGATTAGTAATTTCAATATGATATTTTTAGTTGCACTAAATAAAATCTTTAGAAAAAATCCAGACCACAGACTTAGAAATGAGACGATGAACAAATCTTGGAAGAAAAATCATTCCCAATTCACTAAAATGTTTTCACATTTGGAAAAACACCATAATTGAAGACTGAGACACTTGAAGATATTTTTCAAGTACACACTAAAATTACGAGAATGCACAGCACAGCATTAGTAGAATAGAGATGTCGTTACACTACGGCCTTGAAACAGAAGAAACGCAGATCACAGCACCCGAACATCAGCGATCGTTGAAACTTTCAACATAAGGCATTAAATCAAATTGCTAATTTTTATTTCGCAGTTCCGCACTGGAAACGGTAGAGTGTTCATTGGAGTAAACTTTCGCACATCACTTGAAAAGAGCCTGTACACATCCATTGGGGTTAGCAGCGGAGATCTATCCTACCGGCTCATTAATAACTGTAATATTTCAGTTATTTTAACACATCGTGATTGAGTGGTGAGGCTATTCCATTACACGTTTTGGCAGATGTTTTGACGAAGCTGGGATGATTGAACCATGGAGAAAAATACAACTCAGGACTTTCACTTTTAACATCTTTATTTTAATTTAGAGCAGATTATTCAGTAATTGAACTACTAGATATGACTGACTTTAATACGTTATAACGTTCTAGTAAGAAGGAGGAGCATTGCGAAAGTGTTAACAGGATGAAGGCGAGAAGGCATCTGGTATAGAAAAACTTATGACGCAGCATTTATATGAGGAGGTTTTGTAACAGGCGCGAATGTTCTAGAAGGTACTGGTCTAGGGGAAGATCCTGAATTGCATAGATTTAATTAAAGGTTGCTAGTTCGCATAGAGCAAAGCCATCGAATATATATATATAGATCGCTTTCGTGATATCAGTATGTACGTGTGTAATACTGATTGTTTTCGTTATATCAGTGATCAATGCGTTAATTTCGCACACACTGATTTCCTGATATCAGTGTGTACGGAATTAAAATGAATTCAGGATATATATATATATTCGTATATATATATATATACAGATCGTTTTCGTGATATCAGTATGTACGTGCGTATGTATCTCACGTAACTCTAAAACGAGTAACCTCAGAACGTTGAAATTTTGTATATGGGATCACTATAGCATGTACTTGGGCGGCTCTCTTTTTGGCTGCAAACGGTCTCACAAAACGTGTACACACACACACACATATATATATATATATATATATATATACACACTGCCACTCTGTAACTAGACTTGGTCAGCACAGTTTTTTTATTCTTATATGTTTGTAAATTGTGCACTTTGTGCTTTGAAAAAGCTTGCATTATGTTGCTCTTATGTTCCGGTGAAGGTTTTTATGGTTTCAGTTAATCTGTATACAATAATTGAAGAATTATCAGCAATTTGAAGTTATTTAAGTGTTAATAAGCCTAATGTAGCTGTCATTTGTTTACGTTTGAAATTCTTAGTAGAGCAGTGAATTATACCAACTTCAGGGTCTTTCTGCCGAAACCTTTCAATTTTGTGCACCGAACGTTTTGCCTTCTTACGCTCTTTTCAGCTTGCTTGTTTTTCCGTAGAATCTCTAAATTTGTTTTGTAAAATTTTTTCTAACTGTTTTTAACCATGTTTGGTCTTTAATGCTTTTCTGCGTTTTGCAATTTTCAATGAAGGTATTTTGAGTTTTTATACATTTTTGCTTTCCCGAGAAATAAGAACTTAATTAATTGAATGAGAAATATATCTGTAATGAAATTCGACGATATAAGATTATATCAAGCGCAGCAAAAAATATGCCTGATTTAACAGGCCACACAAGGGAAATTATGTGGTGCCCACATTACATTTTTTATTCTAGAAATTACGCTTCATACATGTTTATGAAATGCTCCAACATAATTAAAAATATCCTTTTCTGCGTTATTGATTCATTCGTTAAATTAAAATGTTCCTTCTACACCTATAATTAAAAATATTTAAATCTGCAATCTTCGTAAACCTTGCTGAGCAGTGTTATTAGTACTAATAACACAAAAAGAAATATAATAATTTGAAGTCATAATATTGCATGGATTTAACTCTTTCTTTTAAAACGTAATAATAATTCAGTAGTAGCAGAACATATGCCAAAAAGATATTATACTATTTGAAAATGATTGTATTCCTTACAAGAGAAATATTTAAACAAGTGTCTGCAATTTTGGAAACGAATACAGACGTTCCCAAATTTTCAATATCCCATATTCGTCTGACTGCTTTTTTGATACTTCTCATTTAAAAGACGGATCTATCTTCAGCGCCCTAGTTAATTCTTTCATTCTTTTGCCAAGTTACATAAACCTGATTTTTAACTTCTATTCTATTCACTGTATTTGTACACAAAACCTGAAAGTTTCGCAATTAATGCAAGAGCTATTTGTGTATAACTCATTTTTTAAAGCATTCACAAAATTGACATGATGAATATATGTTACGACGATTTCTTACTTACAAGAAAACTAGAGTACGTATGTTAATGAATATTGATAGAAATTTGATACGTCGGAGGCATCTTTGCATTTAGTTATATATTAGTGAAAATATAGTATCTATTCATTAGTAAAGTTTACAGTTGTTTTCAAAAAACTATCAATACCTTTTTGAACTTTGAATGTAAAAATAATAACATTCTTGCAGCTTATTAAAGTGTAATGAATTGATTAAAAGGAAAAACTACGTTTTAGATTTAAAGAAGAGCAGCACTACAAATGTAGTATCAAATTGCTTTACATTGCTTTTTCCTCAAGCTATTTATCTATTTATTTATTTTGAATGAAATGCATAAATCCAGTTTTATTGAAAATATCATTAGTCTTATCAAAATGTTGTTATATGACATGCCAAATGTTTAAAATAAGTTAAAATTGTTGAAAATTGTTTATATGCATAAAATTATTATAATCTGATTCATGTAATGAGAATTCTCATCTATCGCAGCTCTTTAAATACATTCATTTTCATTGGAGTGCTGTTTGCTATTAAATAAGTCCATCTCCAAATCTGGAAAGGTAATAAAATCACACATACAAATGTGAACAAAAAATACATTTCTCAAAAACGCAATTTTGTATTACAAACATTTTCGAGAAGTATTAACAAAATACATTTTGAATTCTATTAAATTTAATCATACCGGTTGTATAGATTTAAATGCTTTAAACTGTCTTCATTTTGATTAATACAACAAAAAATATTGCGTACTTTCAGATTATTAAGTAAATAATAGAAATCCGCAATCTATTGGTGAGACCAGTAAATAACGTTGCGAATTTTGTAGTTAGATAGGTAATTTTGGTAGAATTATAAGTAAAATTGTTGTATTTTTCTTTGCAAGATAGCGTTAGACAAACTTTAAAAGAAAGCTGTGCCTGGAAAGTAAAATTACAGGAGCAAGTGCATTTAACGTTGAGTAAATGAGTATCTCGGTAATTTGGCGAGATATCGCCAAGATGGCAATGGTTTTTGTGACTTATTTTGTTGTCAAATTTGGCGATAAGTTGCCAAAAGTTGCCAAATTTGGCAAATATTTGTGTCCGGTAGGTTTATCACCATAATACGTATTGTAAATGAACAAATGTTATGTTAGCCATTAGGTTAGTTGTAACCATAATTCCACCCTCGCATTGCTTTCCGATAGTTTTGAGAAGCAGAAAGTATTAGAAATATCTCGCGGCCGGTTGAAAACTACTTAAGGCCGCAGAGAGAGCACCTGCTCTTAGTTGCTTAGTTATTCTTGTTGAGATTTGTTAGCTCTGCGTGAACTTAGATATCCAAGTTAGCTTTCTCACTTGATGCGCTTTGCATTGCGTTGTGTTTAACGTTCTTAGTAATTTCAAGTGCAACTACTGATTATACTACTCGATACTGTGAACACTTATACGAATATATCTGTGAAAAATTCCTGAGCTCTCAAGTACCTTTTTGATATAAATAAATTTTATTAACCTATAATTGAACTTGTGCATTCAATCCATTACGAACCCATACGCACGCAACAATAGAAAATTATAGATCTTTTCAAGTAGTAGATTTTTCAAGCACTTTCAAGTAGCAGTTTCAAACCATTACAATCATCTGTTTTGTCAGTTATTTCATTTTAACTTTCCGCATACCTCGGAAATAACGAATACAGAAAACTAATTGCAAAATAGTTACATTTATATCAAAAAAGAATAAAAACATAGCAGTTAAAAATAATGCTACAGGCTACGCAGCTCTTCAAGGAACTGCTTTCTAGGTTATATGATAAATGTATTTCTTCTTTAGGAGCCACTAAAAGGAAATTTTTACGTACATTTTAAAAAATTAAGATTTGAAGCGACGCTTTAATTAGATATATGCTTCAAGATTTTTAATGCAAGACGCAAATTGCAGCTAACATTTTGCCTTGAAGCGAGGGATTATTTTGCTGCATAGGAAAGAATTTGCAGAACAGATGGGAATCAATTAGTAGTGTCTGCAGAAATATTAATTTTTTTTCATACTGCATTTCGCAAGTCTATTTCCTGTTGGAATTCTGAATAAATGCTATTCGTATCACTTAACAATTAGCTTTAAATGTAGGAAACTTAATAATTTCTTTCTATTTTATCGCATTAAATTTGCTTTCAGTTTAATATCCGAATATAAAACGGGTTTCAAAAAGAAATCGAAACTTAACGCTGGGTGACAAATTAAGCCATACGTAAACCTAATTAGAATTCCCAATTTTTTATTATGCTGTATTATGTAGCACAAATTCGAATACCCTCATTAAGCATCTAAGAGGTTCTACAAGTTTTCTTGGAAATTCACAAGATAATACAAATGAATAATCACTTAAGGCACACAGATCATTAAGTTATGCATACAATAAATATTATATCATTTCATTTATCACAATTTACTTACATTTTATTTTTTTACTACATGATATCTTTAATTTAAAATATTTTATTTTGCTTATGTCCGAAGAGAACTCAAGAGAAAAATTAGAAATTTCATGTTATTGGAACCACTGAACCAGTTTCACTTATATAATTCCATATGAGTTAATTTACGAAAACTGGCAATACATAAATTTACCTTTTCTTCAAATACAGTGTTTAAGGTAGGTCATATATTCTACATTCATTTCAAGAAATGCCATGAAATATATTTTAGTCATGATGTAAGAAACCATCAGGATCGTAATGTGATATTCTTTTCCAAACTATTTAAGATTTGGTTAAATTTCGTCAGAACATTATATTCAGTTTGCGCTATCTTACGTATATTTTACTTTCTGATTCAGAATTTTGACTTCATAGGTATAGTGCGTCTCGAAAAGGTAATCTAGAAGGTGTGTCTATTGAATTAAACAGGAAGAAGCCTGTCTGTAACTTGGTTGTTTGACCTTAACAAAGCCGCTTGATTAGCGTAAAAGTTTACTTTAAGAGAAAAGAATCCTTAGCACGGTTAAGGCAAGGATAGTAATTAGATAATATTATTAGGACTGTACTTTGCTAACAGACTGGCGTTGTTATGTTTACGAGCTATTACAATGCTGCAGTTCGAACAAAGAAGAAAAGTTGAATTTAAACATTAAGCGAGATTAAACATATTTTTAACTTGAACTTTTAATCGCTTTCTTTAAACAGAGAGGAGAGCATAAATTTTTACACCATTATTTCAGATTTATTTAGAACATGATTACCTCGACTGATTAGTATCAGATGATCTATGACAGGTACAGGCAAAAGTATGGCGGACATCAGCGATGTACCATGGGTCAACTGGTAGTGCTTTTCCATATATATAGTTTTTAAAAATACAGGCTTTATAAGAATTTACAAAGAAAGGCTGAGGAAATGAGCAACTGAAGCTTTTCAAAAGATCTACAGTTTACCCATTATAGTACACTGCCCACACACACACACACAAAAGGGCAGTTCTATATCCCCCGTTCTGCTGGGCACTTTAAAAAAAACTATAAAAGCACTTTAAAATACAATAACTGTTATAAAATTAAAATATACCTTACAATGAAATAAAATCTGCAATTTACATGCAAGCTTGAATCTGCTTTTTAATCGCGAGAAATAATACTATATTAATCAGAATTAAAAAATTATTATTTTTTTTTCACTTTTCTTTCTTTTAATGGAATGATGTGAGAAATATTTACGTATTTAAATTTTTATATAATATTTTATATACTTATTAAAATAAATCAGTGTTCGATATGGTTGCGAAATAACTCAAACAATGAAGTGCATACTTTATACAATATGTTTGGTGTAAATTTGTAATGCTTGTTTTTTAATTATTTCTTTGAGCTAAAACAAAAATAGAGTATACGATTTCCTAATAACTTTGCTCATGATCATGTTCTTGCCGCCCAGACAGTGTAGTGGTTAGGGAAGCCAAATACAATACCGAAGAACCCGAGTTTGAATCTCAGAAAAGACATGTATGTAAATTGTCTGTCCTCTCATAGGAGATAATGGTGGCCGCCTATTAGGTATGCCCATAGGAGTGGCAAAGGCTTAGACAAGGCGCATGCCCGCCGTTTGATTTAAAAGAAAGGGGTCGTATTCTTTCTGTTGCAAATGGTTTTTATATCCATACATTAATTTAAATTAAAACATAATAAAGAAATTGACTTCTACGCATTACATTCGTTCCAAAGAAATATGCACTGTTTTACAACAAATATCTCATAAAAACGGTATCATCTAACATACACGTTTAAAATAATGCAATTTTACAAGCTTAAAGAAAGAAATGCTAATTTAAAGACACGAACTACCAGTTCATAAACATTTACGTATAAGTAAATATCTGTCTGATTCATACATGTATATTAATGATATAACATAAGTTGAATGAGTTAAAAATCGATCTGTATTTTGTAGAAGATAAATTACCCATAGCGGTCATAAAAATACGTTGACTTTTGACTTTATTTAAAAAATATTTAGCTCAAACGGCGTTAGCACACGACTACTAATTTCAATTAGACATTTTGCGTTGAAAACTTTATATGTTGGTTCCCTTTTTAAACTGTTGCCAAAAAATGTTACAGCCCTTATTCATATTTAAAGGAATTAAATAATGAAGAATCTGCATAAATGTATATATATTTTTTACATTGTGATAAAACAACGGTACCTAGAGCCATCTAATTTTGAATAACGTACGTTTCCACCCAAATATCGGGAACTGGAAGCCCAAATTTGGAATTTGCTTTAATATCTATTTCTATTTAGTAAAACTTTAACGAATTTTTGATTCAGAGATTCAACGATTTCAAAGCGAGCAATGGCAACACTGTACGAAAATTAAACAATTATTGTCTCCAGAGCGCGAGGCTGCGTATCGGAAATTCAAAAGATATGCTTATTTTAAAATTATTTTGAGATATTGCTAGTTGAATTTTATGGTTTAAGTGCGAAGAACGTAATACTTAATAAATAAGGACAACCCACAAAACTTCAAATAAACTCCCCTTTGGGCGTAATGTAAAATCTGAAAGCTTTCAGATTTTTTTTATTCATTTAATCATTCTTTCCTGCTTATATTAATGATTTTATAAAACTCTGAACGATTAGTGGAAATGCCAAATTAGAAATTCTGCTCAGAGCACACCAAAGGTACTCCTAAATTTCTTACAATATATATAAGAGGCAATTTAAAAATGTAAATATATTTTACATAGTTTTCTTTGTCTTCGTTTCTCTGTTTTGGTCATGTCTTAAATTTATTGTACAGCATCTCTCTCTGCGAAGCTAGTTTTCTTTATTTTTTTCACATTCATTTAATAATTCTTTCCTGTAACTACGAATGATTCCAGAAATCTCTGAAACATTCGTGGAAATGCTAAAGTAAAAATTCCGCTTAGAGCAAACACATCAGAGGTACTCCTTAATTTCTTACAATATATATATATATATACATACATATATAAGGCAATTAGAAATGAGAATATAATTTATACATTTTTAATTGTCGCCAATATAATGTTCAAAGGGATATGTTTATCTTAAAAATTTGAAATAGTCACAATTTTTTATTTAGTTTGAATTTTTCTCACTATTTTTTTTATCAAACTAGTTTTGAACTTTACAATGCCTGCGAATACAATCTTGTAAATACAGTTTGATAAAATTTCAAACAATAAATTATTAAATTGTAAGGTACCCGGTAAACCTTCACCGAAAAATTCTAAAAACCTTCACCATTTTAGAATTATGAGGCTTTCTAAATATTGTTCAAATATATTTACTAATCAATCATTGCTAGATAACCAGTTATTTTAATGGATGATGAAATTGGATATTTGAATGAAAAAGGATTAAATTAACTGAACTTAAAATGTAGAAGTATGTGAAATTAGAAAAGTGATTTTCTTTCTTTCTTTATTTTCTACAGATTATAAGCTGTAACATTATATATATATATATATATGTATGCATATAGATAGATAGAAAAATAGACTGGTGTATATACACACACACACACATATATATATATATATATAAACCATTACATAAATTTATTTAAATGTGCTAAAAACTAAAAAATAGCAATGACAGCACTTCCTTACTAAACATTCACCAAGACACTCAAGACAAGACATACTTTGCCACTTGGTGACTAATAAATAACATTGTGGGTCAATGCATGAATTGCTTAATGACTCAGAATTACCGAGTAATGTCGCAAATGGTCTGGTATAAGTACGTTTCCGCGCGGTATAATCCGTCTCTGACAGTGGATTTTGGATGAATGATGCAAAATAGAGTATTAAAAGTAATCTGCAATGAGTGTTGAATGATTGTTTGAAAGTCGAAGTATTTTTCGACCGTCGTCTTAACAGTGATTCTTTTCTTTTCATCATTTCTTTTTAGAAATATGCTCTCGTAATTTGATAGCCGCATTGTGCACGTAAGCATGAAATAAGACTAGAGGTTAAGAACGTCGGTCAGCAGCGGCAATTATTTATTTAAGAAAAATCTCAATCTCCGAACTTCCAGGGTAGGAGAGAGTGCTTTTTGGACGCCTTTGAAATTTGAATAACCAATTATTATAAGGTTCACGAAAGCTACCTGGATTACTTTGAGATATTATGCTTAAGCTCTTTAATAGCAAGAACAGAGAAATATCTCTGTTATACATTTCATGTTCCATTGTTCATAAAAGTGTTAGAATTTTAAGGAAAATAACAAGCTTTAATTACACGTTTAAAAAGCCAAAAATTAATTAATTGTTAATTTCTTCTCCGGAGAAACAAAGCAATGACAAAAATATATGCTATGCTATTTCCATAAACGATAATTCGAAAACGTTGCGTGATAATTTCGTGAAAATTATAGGGATCGAAAACGTTATTGACAGGCGTAGTGCAAACACGTATTCAGGTAAGTAAAAGAATAAAAAAAGAAAAATAGAATAGAATTAAATTAAAGAAAATTTAAAAATAAGTTTGTTAATTACGAGTATATGATGCTTTTCAATATTTTATATATCACATGTATTATATAGGCTGAAACTGAAATCAATTAAAAATATATTATGAAAAAAGTAAAGATATAAATTGATAAGAAATACGCATACTTGTCAAATCGCACAGCTAAGCAATGCAATTGTTTTAATTTGCAAGATAAATTAATCCTCATTTAAATAACAAATGATAATCTATGCGAAAACTGGCTATGTGCCAAGCAGCGTAGTTAGTAAAGGAAAAGTCTTTTACTTTTTTGACTAACAACAGCTGCTAATTCACGTGAGAAACAAGTATCATGCTATATCAACGTAAGGTATCAGTGATATTTTTGTTTAATTAATCATGATAAAGCAAGCGAGTACAGCTAACTTAACAGTGATCTTCTCTTCCCTCCAAAAATGATAACATAATTTCCAGTCAGTGTAAATTGAAACTTTGTTTTAGAAACTATATTCTTATGCCTAAAACCTTTGCCTTCCTGAAGCTAGTTTCTTTTTTCTTCTTCAAAATATATTATTGTATTATTTTCACCTATCCTGTTTACTTGATCCTCAGCTGCGACAATTTAAAGCCGATTTTCTATTACGAAACCTCCGAGAAAAAAAGATTCACACTCCTCTCTTGTTTATTAACAAGAGCATACTTAAACTATAAACGAATCTCAACCAACTGACACCATTTCTCTTGGAATTCTCTGAAAATGGCAGTCTATATTAACATTACATTAGGTTATCTTATAATTTGGAATTCAAGATAATTCACAGAAAAAGGCCTTTTTATATATAGCGATGAAAAAATTAATATCAGCAAAATATGTCAAACTATATGTTGTATTTTACACAGAAATCCTCGAAATTCTTGTTGTTCTTTCAAATTACAAAATTAAGAAACTAACGAAAGAACTGAGAGTTATAACAGTTCAATGACTGTTAAGTTCTGATATTGATCTTTTGCAGCAATACATCAAGAAGACCATAATGCTGCCATTTTCTGCATTGAATGTCAGATTTAAATTTGCTTATGCGCAATCAAAATGCTGGAAAGCATAAGGTTAATTTCATTAAAAAGAGCAAAGGTAACTCTGAAAGATAAACATATGCATGTTATTTTTGTACTTTTAGCTTCATATTTAAAGCAGAATTGAATAAGGTAGTTACTAACTTATTCTAACATATTAGCTAAGTACTGCATAGGTATTTATTCTAAGGAAAATTGAATTATTCAATAAAAGTATTTTTATTGAGTAACCCAATTTTGAACGTGTTTTATTGAATTATTCACCCTAACACTAACACGTTTCTAAAATATTATCTTCATCATTTCCGTCTTCTTAAATCTTAAAAATTAAATTGCAGATATCTGGGAAAGTGGCCTTTTTTCGATCAAAATATGATTGCCTCTAATTTTCACAACTAATCGAGAAATTTACAAAGTTTATATATAAAGTGTATTTTTCTCATTCTTTTATGAAGAAACGCTTTATAAAATATCTTCTTCTTAACCACTGAAAGTTTTATCTAAAGAAGTGAGGTTAAAATCGCGTAGATGCACTTCTAAGGATGCAGAATAACTTTAAAAGAATAAACAAATATCCTTTTGTAATGCGTGATAAAATCTCTGCTTCCACAGTTTCTTCGGGAACGCCCTTCATAGAAAATTGTCTCCTACTGATAGCTTTTTGTTGCAAAATGAGAAACAAAATATAGTACGGAGCAACTGCGTTTCTTTTAGGTTTCATATATACTTCTTTATTCATTTATAAACCAGAAACGTTTCATTTACGTAGTAAATAATATTAAAAATGCACCACTTCTTTATTTATACATATATTTAAGTTTTGTAATTAATAAGTTAAACAATAATTGCACTTAACCAATAAACAAATAACAAATAAAAATATTTAAGTAAAATTAAACCATAGCGTATTAAGGTTTAAGACAGTCAATTTATGAAAATGGTTAACACTATTTTAAACATATTAATCCTTTTATTACACACACACACACACACATATATATATATATATTATAAATAAAAAAAATTAATAAGTTTAATCTTAATCCTTAATACATTCTTGTTCCAACTTTTGCTTTACTTGCCAAAAAGACGATAACTTCTTAAATCACACAAAATTATTTGTTTAATTTCTAAGAGCAGACATGTGTATTAAAAGTCATGAAATATTCTCTCTGTGTTTTTTTTTTCATTGTTTTCCTCTTGAAAGTTTATATCGGAAAATTAAAATAGCAAATCGAATTTTTATAAACTTTTCCATTAATTAAAACAAAATAAATATGATAACACACTTTAATCATAAAGTTATATTTTTATATGCTTTCATAATAAACGAATAATGTATATAATAAAATAGCAATTAAATTCATTATTGAAATAAATTACATTTTCATCAATATATGAGTACTTTATCATATTTTCATCTAAAAGTACTGATTTGGTATAAGTTTATCTTTCTTTAGAAAATTGTTTCTATTTCATATTTAAAGATTAATATAATTTTCGGTTTTCTAATTCAGCTTTTTTATTAATACAAATTTAAGGTTTTAATTTAAGAAAATCTATTATTAGATTTATTTCAAAAGTACGTGTTGAAAAGAGAGCCAAAAATGTTTTATTTATTTATTTATTTATGTAAAACTTTAAGTTTCGAGACTTCTTTGTCGAAAACATTCATTACCTTTGAGAAGTAAGACACGCGTCCATCACAAAATACCGCTATGAATTTAAATGCGTAGCCAGATAAAAGATCATTACATACATCATTGTCAGGCATTTAAATAAACTACTTAGCATTATTATATACGAAACGTTCACGCTCACATTATAATTTGCACTTTTTAAATAATGCATATCATAAGTACATAATTTACAAAACAGAATACCATTTCACCAAGTAATTTCAAAATGGAAGTTGTAATTTTCAAGGAAAGTCATACACCTTTTCAATTAGACATAAAAACTTGAAATTTGGTATAAGCAATTTTGCAATTTTAATACATAATAAAAGTATAAAATTTTAAACAAAGAGAAGTAGAAAAAGTATTTTCAGAAGTAAGTAAAAGTAGAAAAATCTTCTAAAGATCCAAACTCATCTATTAAAATATTAATAAATAGTTTAAAATATAGTAATAAAACAACTATTAAAAATAAATTGGATCTTCTGAACTTTAAAAAAATAATATTTTACGCATTTGCAAATAGTATTTGCAATACTGGAAATATTAAGATATCAAAAGATATGAAGCATCATTCCAACTTCAGAGAGCGAGCTGACATTGATCTAAAACAGTAAAGGTATCTTTACGTTCTTACAAACTAAGCGAGAGGGGGGGGGGAAATGCAAGATGGGGGGAAAATACTGTGCACAAGGAAATTACCTACAAGAGGAGAAAAAAATCAATCTTTACTCACCTTCACTGTCTTTTTCTTCGTCAGCAGAGCTTGTTATCAGAAGACTCGCACATATCACGAAACTCACTGCAAAGTTGAAACACATCAAATCCAAACCCATTGGTGTCAATATAAACGAAAGAAAATTTCACTTTCGATGTCTCTCAGCCGGAGAATTAACCATTAGTGGAAAACTTAAAAATAAAAAAAAAACACAATTTTCACAAAAAAGAAATATTTAAAAAATCGTCAAAATCGACCTAAAGTATAAAACTCCAAGAATTGTTTCGAGAAGAATCTCCACAAGTCAAGTGAACAGTCGAACTTTTCACCAAGCCATCACTATACCAGTAGCTACTTTTTAATTCTTTTTTCCCCACAAATGCAAGCAAGATTTAAAGTTAAGGATTCCGCAAGAATGCCGTTGGCTGTCCGAAACAGGGCACAACTGCAATCTCTCTGGCTGCTGAATAGCTTCCGAGGTGTGCAGCCACTAGCGCCTCCTGGTGGAAGATTTGACATCAATTCTTTCTGAGTGGCGTGACGATTTTGAGCAGAGGAAGGCTACGGATCTTGGGCGTTCCCAAGGCGCCCACTATTAAATCTAAGAAAAGGTGGGCTAATAAACAAAGAGTAGTTCTCGCTTTAAAATTGTTCAAACTTTCATCTAACGCATCATTTTAGTAATATTTTTCCAGACATTTCCTTTCCATTTTATCCATAATCACATAACACCTGAAAAGGCCTCTGCACCGTCTTTAGCTAGAGTTAGCTTACTTCCTATAATGTTCCAGCTTTTTTTCGAAAAAGGCTTTAATTTCAATTAGAAGGAAGTGATACAAATTTAGCCTAGATGAACTCATCTCTACCGACATGAGATATTTTGATATTTGCATTAAATTCATAAATAAAATAAGAGAAATCTTAGTCTCGAATTAAAGCTGCTGTGATTGTTAAATAAAATATATCCAATACATTCTTATGATATAATTTTTTATTTGTCAGTAAAGAATAGATATTAGAATTTTAACGCATGTGAAACTGAATATACAATTCGTTAAAAACATTTATATTGAACGAACAAATATAGCACAATATAGCAAACTTCAAGAATGTAATAGAGAGGAGCAACAATTATGGGAAGAATCAATTAAAAAAGCAATGTTAAGAAGAATATTCCTTTATGTGACAAGTCATTAGTAAAATGCATCCTCTCATTAGATATCAACAAATGGAACTGAATTTATTTTTATTAATTCAAATGCCAGCAACGTATTTATTTATTTGTTGAATCGCGCATGCGTATGAGTATTTTAAGCATAATAAATGCATCATTTCTTATTTGTCATTTCATATCATCTACACATAATATCACACAATTATTCCAAAGTATTTGTAAATTATTACATTTATGAGTTCTTTTCAGGTAAGGAAAAATGTAAATAGGGACATAACATGCAAAACGGCATCAGGCAATGTACATAACGGTATTAGGCATCATTAATATTTTGCGTAATTATTAATGCTTATTTCATTATTTTTAATTTTTATTCTATATGAGACAGATTTTCTGTGCTACAAAACAAGGCAAAACCTCTTTAAATAATCTAATGATTTTATCGGAACCTACACCTAGTGAGTTTTTATTTGCAGTGATTATGAAGAAAATTCAAGATTAAAATTAATGAATCCAACTTTGTAGTATAAAGAAAAACTGGCTTTATTGGATATACGCTGCATTTACGCTGTACAGACGCTGCCAATATGTACGACATATATGTTGTATATACACCTTGTACAGTCGTTGCATTTAATATAGATTATAAAGACTTCAGAAATATTCTAACATTTGTGTCAGACAAATTTAGTTCTGAATCCTTAAAAATCTTAAAATACTGCCTTAAGAATGGTATTTGGATTAGCATAATTGCGTTTTCTGTACGAAATGTGAAAACAAAAATAATAATTAATGTGAAAAATTTCTTTTTGAGTTTCGAAAACAAGAAAATAATTCTTATACATATGCTTACTTCTAAATGGAAATATCGAAGCCTAAATAAATTCAATTGATACCATAATTTAGTTAATTAAATTACGTTGACGCAGTAACATATCTCGTAACGGCACCCAATTAAGCACTATAATCAAAATAGCCGTATATTTGAAGATTTAAACTTAAATCCGAAATTTCGCTTATGCCATAAAACTCTGTAATGAGTAGTAAATAATATGAGAAATTAAATGAGGAACTTATTTGTGCGATATTTTTTCTCGTATACCGTAACAAACCTCATTCACGCAACGAACTAAAGGGTTCTCCAGAATAAAAATTCGAAATATCTATTCCTTTTTATGGTTGGATGTGTGAACGCTGAAGAAAGTATTCATGATTTACAGAAACAATTCACATTGGAAAACGCCATATTTGATTTTCTTCTTTCATAGAAAGATACAAAGAATATTACTTTTGCTTTTGATATAAATTGTAGCATGCGATGAGTCATATTGAAAATGTCAAACATGTCATGAGTTAGTATCATTGAAACATGTCATGAGTCAGTATCTGACATCTTAGATTTAGTAGCTTGTTAGGAGAAATTTGGTGTTAGTGTAGAGAAGGTGCAGACTTAACCTTTGTCAGGGGGCTGAGACATATATGTCCCATATGTTCACTACTTTAAATGTTTCTATAAATTTATAGTGAATTATGGCGATTTATAATTTGCTCTTGAATAGTAGGAAGTATAAGACCCTGTTGACTTTTGTTTTTCTGCTGCTTCCTGTAAAAGCACCTGACTAAATGTGCCTAATACTCAACAATTAGTCCCTAGGGAAACGTATCCCAAAGGAAAAGGTTAGGTGTATGTAGATATTTTCATTCCCAAGTCGTCTAAGGGTGCAACTCTTACAAGATGATTGATGAAATAATCGAATATAGGTTGGGAAACGCGCATGATGAAGAAGAAGACGGGGGAGATGAAACCGACTTGCAGAGCAAGAATGGGCAAAAACTGTGTAAGGATTGAAAATTTGCATATGATCTACTAAGGTACATTTCTTCTCTGCTGGCACATTTTGTTACGAAGGTGCATTATATGCACGGGGAATTTTTAAATCTCCGGTGATAATCTTGGCTGATATTCGAAGTTATACATCATCACAGTAAACCTTTGCACGTTCCACGTGATAATATATATGATAATTTTAAAATTTATTTAAATTTTGTTGAATGCGCTTTAAAAAATATTCAGTTGCCGATGGTATTTATTTAACCGCAAAGGATAGGTCGAAAAAAAACGTCAACGGGAATTTCTTAATGCTGTCTCTACAGATGGTATCACAAAACATGAAAATTTAAGTCCTGGAAATAAAATACAGTTATCCGAAAAAATTTATTATTTGGAATATGTGAAGTTCTGTTGCTGCCGATTATAAGAGATTCTACTGTATATTCCATAAGTGTCATCTGCCGCACAAGATAGTTAATCAATCAACAAAATCTGTATTTTCAGTTAGATAGTTGCAGAGTATAAAACGTTTTGCCAACTTAATTTGCTTTTTCTAAAATTTTCTAAATGAACAAAACATTTCGGTAAGTATGAGAATGTGCGTACGTATAGTAGCTAACATAAATCAGAAATATTTGCAGAATATTTCCAAAAAAACATGTTAGGAGAAAAATGGTGTGATTCCATACTGAGAATGGAATTTTAAAATATGCATGATATACTAGAAAACCTTTGAAAAATCACATACTATGCGTACCCGCAAGCTGTTTCCCACGTTCATATTAAAAATAATAGATTAACGAAATTACATAATATTCCGAATGATTTTTTAAGCTTCAGAAGGATACTGTTAACTCCTTGTATGAACTAAATTCATGAAAGCAATAAAAGATTAAATTATAGCGTTTTTATTTTTTAAATTGCGGAGAAGGATCCGGGCCTTTTAATTCAGATTTCCAATTACCTTTCCGTGAAAATTTCGAAAAGGAGAATATTTCCATTAAAATAAAGCCGTAAATTTGATTTCCAGAATTCCCTGTTACAAACAAAAGAAAATGCAGAACATATGCAAAAAATTTCTTCTACTATATTTCTATATTACCTACAAGAATGTGTAATCAAACAATGGGATTCAATAATAGCAACAAAAGGTAATACAAGCAGTATTGAAAAACTTTGAATAACAACAAATCTGTAAAACATGTTTCCTTGTAGATATAACAATGTTGCAGAAAAGCAAACTCTTGTCACATGCTGGTAGATTCGTCACCGTCAGCATTTTTTCAGGTAAAATGGAGTCCACGGTAAGTGAGTCTGCGCTGTTTCTAATTGTGTAAAAATTTAAACATTTATACGTAATTAGCAAAGACTGGGACTCACTTATAGGTTTACATCGTAACTAAGTTTTTATTTAAATTAGCATTAGACAATTAGATAATAAGAAATAAAAATAGAAAAAATCCGAAAGAATTTTACGGTCGCCCAACAGGAGTTTGTTAAGGTTTTTCTACGCTTCCGCTGAGCTCGCAGTCTACCAGTCTATTAACGTACTCACTCCTGCTAACCCATTTCTTTTGCCTTTATTATTAAGCACAAAGTGTTTCTCAATTACGCCATATACAATTTAAGAGCAAAATTACAAAAAAATTTAAAATCAACATGTGTTTAGAATTCCTGATGAAGTGTTAAATTTTGGTATATTTTTTTTCTATTGTTTTCAGTGCTTTTTCAGTTCATGATATCAATGTACTGTTTTCTTAACCAGATAGCTTGCAAACGTTTTTTCCGCCTTTTTATTACTAACGTTTTCTGTGTTAAACGTATTAATTAAATATAATGGACTTCACGCTTGCGCCACATAAAGTTCAGATGAATAGTGAAATCACAAAATAAATTAAAGCTGCAAAACTTTAGAATTTCCACTATAGAGTGTCGCACGCTGAAGACAACTGCTTTAATGCGTACAGTTTTGCCACTCCTAGCTTTCAGATCGTAGAGATTGTTAAAAATTCCATAAAGTTTCGGAAATTATAAAATATAAAATTCGAATTTAAAAATTCGAGTTTCCAGGTGCACATCTTCTGGTTAAGAATTACACTATTCAAACTTTTATGACAATAGATACGGTAATGTTTTCACAGTACCAGAAACATACGTACATTTATGCGGATTCTTTAACACCTAAACGCTAATATAATTTCACAAAAAAAATACGGTGGGACACTTGAGATAAAATAAGAACCTTTTAATTAAACATTCAATTAATTAATATTTTTTAAAAATGAGACACAGTTACTGTTTGTTGTATAAGGCATGTAAGCTAAAACAAAGAATGGAAATAAAATAGAATGCCAACAGCATATGTTTCATCAACATTTCCTGATTACGTAACATTATGGAGAGTCTGTTGATAATTTCGCCATATTAATTGATGATATATCTTTGATACTTACATCTGTTTTTATATTGGCACTTTGCATCTTTTAGTGCGCTTAGCAAATTTAAATCGGACGGAAAAGGGACCTGAAACGTAAACAGTCAAACAGCTGAGTTCCTGTAATTAGATAACAATGATAATCTAAGAATTAAAATGAGATATTTTATCTCTCTATATTCTTAGCATATCCTGATGAGATGAGCTGGTATGTCTTTAGACAAGAACGCACTAGAAGCTGATTTAATTCCGGTGACATCTCTCACGACGGATTAGACAGACATAGAGAGAGAGATCGAAATCTACGGCACGGAATCTTTAAATTAATGACACTGAATAAAATAAAAGAGATACCAAACATTTAATACACAAAATGAGGCAAAACAGCTCATAAATTTAATGCATTCAAACATTATATGTTACGAATTATGCAAATATCTTTATCACGTTTAATGATAAGCTTCTGAAATTGTCGCCATTTATTTTTTAGATTCCTGCTTCCAGAGTACACGTGCGATTGGATAAGAGTCCATTCTATTGAATTTTCCACAGTGTAGTTCATAATTTATGACTGAACTACTTTCGTCTTAAGAGGATTGAAGACTTTCATGATTTGGAGCCTTTAATCATAGAAAGAAGTGAAGTGAGTTGTCCTATGACTAACCTGGTTTCCTTCAGTTTCAGAAGAGCTATAGCATGATTTCTCTTGCTTGCAAAGGAAAGGCTGTGGGTATTCATAGGGTCCGCATACTTTTTGGCACATTGATCAGCTTGTATTTGGCATGAATTAAAACTTGCAATAAATATATTCCTACGGTTGACATATTCATTCATTTCTGATTAGGGCTTTTCACGTGTTCTTGATTCGTGGTTACTGCAATGCTTGACAGAATTTTGTGAATGTTTGTATCCCCAGTGTGCGTAATGATAGTCTGGCAGCAGAAGCACTGAGCGAGTCTGGGCCAAATTCTGTAGGATTGTACGTGTTCCTTCAGATTTATAAACTATTTCAGACTGAAGATGGTACTAGCGTTTTTATTTCTACTAAGGGCGATGAAGAATAAAGACATCCTAATACTCTCCTTCTAGTCAATTGGTCAATTCTCAAGAAGAGAAATTTAAGCGAGCAATGCATCTTAAATGACAAAAATATCGATATATGGAAGAAGACGCCGTTAAAACCACATGAAGGTTTTTAATATTCAGCACAAAATAAGTATGGATATTAACGTCGTTGTTGTATAACATTGGGAGTTGCTTGCGAACATTTGTCTCAAAGATTCTAACGGAAAACTCTATGCCACAGTAAACTTTTCTTTTAGTATCTTTTAAAATGGAATTCTTTGATAATTTTGAGTACATATGTGTTTTTCTGTCGATCTTGAAATTTGGGAGAGATCCTGACAAACTTGCATCACCTATACCGACGAAACTATGAAGGAGCAGATTATATAGTTACATACTCAAAGATCATTGTATGTTTCATTAGGTAATCAACAGACACAAAGCACTGTCATTGTATATAAAAACACTTAAAATTATGAGATCAATCTTTAAGATTATCTGACAAACAAAGTGATTGAAACAAGTATAAATCATTCCAGTGTTTAAAGTGCTTTAATGCCGTTTAGAACAGGAAAAAAACGTCATTCCTGAGAACTCAATATCCCATAAATTACCTCAAATACGAATGGAAGTATTATCGCGAACTTTGGTGCTATCTTTTATTGAGCCATTTTGCTAAAAGCCACAGTCTTCCGATGTTTTGTGCACCGCACAAATATAATTACTACCTTAACTTTGAAAATACTTCATTACTTTCCAATCTGTAAAAAGATGCCAAATTTAGTTATTCTTTCAAATGCAATACTGGAAGCATAATATTTTATTTCTACTCTTCTTCGCATAAACTAAATTAGCCTATTGAAGA
This sequence comes from Stegodyphus mimosarum, assembly GCA_000611955.2. NCBI lineage: Eukaryota > Metazoa > Arthropoda > Arachnida > Araneae > Eresidae > Stegodyphus > Stegodyphus mimosarum. The sequence continues at coordinate 495,745 of KK115686.1, forward strand.
TAAAGGTTACATGATATCAAAGCGACAGTCTTAAGAATCTCCATTATTGGAGATAAACTTAACGTTTTATTTGTCGAAAATAGTCGACTGTAAAATACGTAAATACTCAATTTCCTTAGTTAATCCCATGTATATCTGAAAGCCTCGAAAACTGTGAGAAATCTAAGCGCTTCTTCAGAAATCAAAACTTCCGGTAACTTAAGTGAACATCCTGTTCGTCATTTGAAGATGGTAATTTCGTGTGAGAAGCTTGTACTGAGAAACCTTCACTTGGAGAAAATTCTGGAAATTCTTCCTGTTGTGTAGGCTATGTTTCATTCACTTTGTTCGCTGGCGTATTTTTATAACATTTAGAATTCATGTTTGATTACTTGGTCATTCGCAGTTACGTCGAATGAACCTTGACAATGAGGTTAGGACACTTTTGAGGGTTGTTTTACATTTGCATTATCAGCTTCTCCGAGGATATATTATTTGCGTCACCTCATTAATGCGTTCAGTTTTCATTTTACTGAACACTAGCAGGGATTCTCTGATGTGCATGATGGAAGAAAAATATGTTCCGGTTTTTAGTAACAGACAACCTAAGAAGAATCTGATATAAGATCTGGAAAGGCGTTTTACAGTACACATGAATTTAAAGGTGAACGTACCGGCCTTATAAAAAACAATAAGAAGAGTCAAGTTGTGTCAAGATATGCCTATCAAAATAAGACATTTCGACTTTTGTGCACTTATAGCACATGTATCCCTTGGACTGGCAAAGTCTTTAACGGGAATGCAAATGTTGCATTTTTCCATTCATTACAGACAGTTGCAACTTCTTACAAAACTGAGTAAAATGGAATAAAAATTTTTAATTAAATATATTGTTAACAAATTTAATAAAACATGTCTAATTATAAATACATATCGTTTTATAAACCGTGTCTTGAAACATGTATATAACATTATTAACCATTCATTTGCAAACTAATAATTTCACAAATGAGTTTATCAACCTTCACTTTCAAATAAATTATAAATGATTGTAAATGAAACTGATTTTACCAATGAAAGTTAATGAAAAGATGTAATAAACTGCAAGACAAGAGTTCCATTTCATAGGCTACTCGTTGCAGTAAATGGTTTACTATATTTTATTAGACAACTAGCTAAACGAAAAAATCACCATCATGGATCACGCAATATATGTTTAAATTGATTCTGCTATTAAAGAAGTTGATACATGAAAATGAACAAACGAATTTCAGAAGAAAGTAATGTAATATCTTATAAATAATTTTTAAAAAGATTAGTTTTTATTCGAAGATATAAGTGTAGCTTAGAGATGTAACCACGAAAAGCCTATTTTCAGGGCTTTCTAAGAGAAACTGCGAAGTATTTCCTTCACCCGAGATAAATCCTCTGCTTCTAACCCATTAATCCGCCGCACCGAGAGTAAACTCATGAAGCAAATATTTAGTGTTTAGAGAATTTAACCTCTCAATCTAGCAATGGCTCTAATGCAGAAGAAACTTTAATTTTAAGAATGGTTTTCTAAATCTGGAGAAGAGTAATGCTATGAGGCGAATATTTGAGTCAAAGAAATGATCGAAACTGTTAAATTTATTTAATTTAAAATACGATCAAAATTGGAAAATTGAAATCCATCATACGAATAATTAACAGCCTCGGACTAAGTAATACATTTCCCTAAATAAATATACAGGGAATCAGGAAGTCATTCCCGTGTGTATTATTCTAGACAATAAATTATCTACATGAAGAATTGCCAAAGAAAGTATGTGGTCACTCAAGGAAATCGTGAATGTCAAGGAATCGTTCTTTTCGGTCTTCAAAGCTCAGCTAATGGCCTCCAAATCCAGCGTTCCGTCACTGACATAGAGTGATGCTTCATGATGTGTCGACAGATTTGTAGAGAAGTTTGGTACAGATTCTACACTTTAGTTCCTGAATATTTGCTGGAGACTCTTCCGCAGTTGTACGACCAAGGCAAGAATTAATGGAAGTAATACAAATATCAAATTAAAGAAGTAAAAATCAATTTGCAAACGAGGTATTAAATAATTATTTTGTTTAGTGCAATGCACGAACTCATCCATATTAAACGTTTATTTACCGTGACGCTATTCTTATAATTTTAAAAGCTATTTTCTTAAAAATAATTCCCTTTGGTATTTCAAGAAATGAGTAAGCATTTGTATTTCTGTTTCTTAAAATCATATAAGAATAATAAAAATATTCATTTAGCAAGACTTTTATTTATATTTTTTCAAAAAAGTTTTCCTAAAATAATTCATGTTGGTGTTTGCAAAAATGTGTAAGCTTTTGTGTTGTTTGTATTTGCATTGTTTTCGAAATTTAAATAAGAATAATTAGTCATGTAAATGTAGTTGAAGCGAGGTTTTAAGAACAATAATCTAGTTTAGTAGTGTAACGTCTTAAAATGAAGCTTCCTACTTGCTTTGCATGATGTATATTAATTGAAATGAAAAGTTATATATAATGAAAAAGAGATTCATTTAAAATCATTTTTAAATTTGTAGATTCTTTTAAAGGGCTTGATTTGAGTTTTATCTGGGAAAAATATGATAATTTTAAACCTTTCCTGCAAACGCTTCTGTTCAGTTAGTATTTATTTACAAAACATGTGGAATAAAAGAAACTGCAAATTTAATCTAATATCTCGAATATCTGACAATTAACGTTTCAAGATGAAAAATCATTACATTAAAAACAAATTGCGTTCATATGGTGCTACGCAGATCTTATGTTAACACCAGAAACAATTTTAAGCTAGGTGTAATGAAAATGAATTTCAGAATTAGCCCTACCTAGAAATTAAAGAGCATAAAATCTTACAATTAAAATCATTTGGGCAAAATTTCAAAGCGAAATGGTACATCAAAAAGTTTTTATAATATTTAATGGGGATTTTTCCATTAGACTAGAAAAGGAAACATTTATGCATGGCTGTGCATTAATTTTGCTGAACAGTTTGAGCACGAAAAAATTACTTGGAAAAATGCATATACATATTTGAAAAAAATTTTTTTTTTCTCAAGCGGCAGTCTTGCGCTTTTCCAAGACATTTAAGTAAAATAAAAAACACTTCTGACAGATTTTCTGCTAGGTGTTTTTAGATTCAGAAAAGTTACAGATTTATACAATGTTGATAATAATAACCTATATGAATGTTAGTGTATTATCGCAACTGCAATAAGAAACAGAGTACATAACATCCACTTCCATTGTTTGGAAAAAGAGGATTCCATTATTTAATTTTGTTTTGCTCATTCTAGCTGCAAGGGCTGCTCTGTAAAAGATGTTAGTTCATTGCGCAGGGCTGTTTTATTAACTAATTAATAGGTACGCCTGATGATTTCCTGTAGAGTTAGAAAACCGTGGTTTGCCGCTAAACATAAATGGGCTTTTAAAGAAATAAAAACGAACTGAGAAAATACGTCTGTACCTAAAACGTGAGATAATGATTAATTTTACGTTAAAAATTATAAAAAAAAATCTTCAAACGAATTCTTGATACGAAAATTCCAATATACAGGGAACCTTTGTACTTTAAGTTATTTTTATAATGTTAGAATGCTTAAATCTATTTTAAGTACTTTATATACACATACTGATATGTACAAAAAATGAGCATTAATTATACATTGCTATATATTTTAGAAAGTAATTATTTTAAACATTTTATTAGATGTTTGAAATAAGACGCAAAACAAACACTTCTAAGAAAGACTAAGAGACTAAGACTTCTAAGATGACTACTATCCTTAAGTTATAAATTTATTTTTTTTTATTTAAGGATATTTTAAACCTGTGAAAATTCTCTCTTTTTAATTCTAGAAAATGTGGCTAAGTTCGCTCAAAAATCAGCGTTATATTTCTTCTCGACAAAAAGTACCATAATTTAGAATTAGATCGATAGAATATCAATTCGTATGTATGTTTGAAAATATCATTTCAAAAGATATAAAATGAAAGTCAAGAAGGTTAATTAACATGTAATAAGGAATTTTAACTCAATAAGAGGCTGAAGATTCAGTGCGAGTTTTCTTGCTACCGACATGCAAAGACGAACTTCTTGAAGAAAGCATTGCCGCACAATTAGAATTATTACCTGAAATATACACATTTGCATTGTATTTATCTCTTGATTTACTTTGTGGTAAATTTCGATACAGTTTCGTATATTTTTCCGCGATAGATCCCTGAATGATGAGGCTTGAAATTAGCATATAACCTTCTTTCGATAAGAATTTTAAGACAAAATTTCTAAAAGTATTTTTACCTTTATTTCTAAGAGTACCTTTCTACGGAGAACATAATAAAGGTTTAATGTACACTCTGCAAAAAATATGGGGGAATATCTTCCGTTCTTCTGAACCAATTGAGAAAATTTAACTTGTATTCTTCATGTCTCGAAAGCGCTACTTAGGGTATATATCAGATTTATGTATAGCTTTGTTCTGACATAGGTGTTTTGACACAAAATTGGGAGTTTACTGTAAATATTCTCACATTATGCCTAAATTTAAATTTACAACTAAAATACAAATTTGTGTACAATGCCCTTCAAATATTATCTAAAGCAACTTATTTTATTTTAGTTCTGATAAGGGAAAAGGGTTTGATTAAGAAAAAATTTCTTTTCTTATTCTAAAGTTTATTTAAGGTTGAAAGGTATTTTAGACACTCACAGTACAGCAATGAAAAGGCGGTCACACAGAAAGCTTGAGCGACTCTAAATCCAGAGGTGTCTAAATTTAAAAAAAGAGATTTATTCATTTTTTAAGTTTTAAATAATTGAGAAATTTCAGAAAACGTAATAAAATTAAACTCCATCACAGCAATGCAAGATACAGAGATCTAAAATTTCAATTTACTTTGGCAGCTGCTGCGGTTCCAGTGTAAAGCTTTGGAATGCGAAGCTTAACACTAGGTACATAAACAAAATGTAGAACTCCATTTCTTAGATTTCCGAATAAAACTAAGTAACGAATAAACTAAACTGATACCTATATAAAAGAGAGTTATTTTTTTATATTTAACTAAATTCATAATTGCCGTTGAAACGTTATGGGAGCTAATGAGCTCTTTTTTCACGCCGACTGATACACTGATAAATTTCCTCAATGGGTCATTAAATTAACTGAATTGTATTACTAGGAACCTAGATGAAATGAACTTGCTGGAGAGGAGTTTGTGAGTAAGTAAATCATATTGCTTAGGGCAGTTATTCTGAACCACTGTACCGCGGCACTTTTGTGTGCCGAAAATTCTTAAAGTGTGCCGTCACATTTTAGAAATGTATACAGTAAAATTTATAATGGGTTTAATCGTTGTATGAAAATTGGTGAAATTCGGTTTTTAAGACATTAATAAGCGCGCCAATTGTGGTAACCAGGCCGATTTTGATGCTCTGGAGGAGAGCGTAATTCGGAGCATTTTCGCTCATGTTCAGTATATAATTTAAATTGAGGAGTTCTGATTGGTGCAGATAGGAGACTAGCTTACTCATGAATCATTTTTGTTATTTTTAATAACATAAATTCAAGTATAGGGCAGAAAAGAAAATGTATTAAACTCAGCAGATGAACTGGTGGGATTCAAAAAACAAATAACTTTATAGAAAAATAAAGTTCAGGAAGACAATTTGGAAAAGTTTGTGTCAGTCCCAAAAGATTTTAATAAACTATTAAAAAATTGTTATTGAGCATTTGACAACATCAGAAGAGATACCGTTTTCATTATTTCTCAAATTTAGATATACAAAAATTTGATAGGTTTGGTAATCCATTTGTGATAACGAATACCTCTGCATTTGAATTAACTTTGAATGAAGAGGAAGAACTAATTCTGCTTTCTAATAATCAAACTTTAATTTTAAAATATTCAGAAGAACCAATTAATTCATTTTGCGTTACATTAAATGCGTTTATTCCATGATGGCCAAAAAAGCTTGAAAAATAGTATTGCAATTTTATACATCTTATTTGTGTGAATTCGGATTAACCAACATAAAAGCGAATAAAAGATCGAGACTGTTAAATTTAGAAGACGATATGAGAGTAGCATTGGCATTTCTACGACCAAATATAAATGATATTATCAGAAAATATCAAGCCTAAATTTCTCATTAAAAGTATTCTTATTATTAACTTGTAATTAATTCCTGAATAAACGTACTGCTTTTCTGTAGTACATATTATTTTATTTCACATCCAAAATTATTTCCATAAAATATTATACACAGTTGGTAAGGAAACAACTCTTAAACTTATCTTTCTTTTTGTTTGTTTCAAATTTTGAAATCGTTAAAAGTGCCGCGACAGAAAAAGCTTCAGAATCACAGGCTTGGAGTACACAGAAAATATCACTTTCTATAAACGGGGGTTCACTTTTCAGTTTAGTAGGATGTCCAGATTTTACAATTGCTTTTAGAGCTCAGCGAATTTAAAATCAAAGAATTAGGTATTAACAACAGCCAAACGAATTATCATAAGCGATCTTACGGTTTTTTTCAAGCCAAACTAGATTGCTCATATCACAAGCAAGCTCAAAGTTATTCTTGTGGAGCCCTTGCCAAGTAAGAATTGCTGTTGTAATGCATCACTTCGAAAGCTTGCCAGATTTGTAACTCGGATGCTGCTGCAAATCTAACGTCTTGACGTCACTGTCACTTCTGGAGCACTCTGTTCAGAACTCTGGAGTTGCTTCATCGTTAGTAGCACACAAAAATCACAGTAATACTTGTGCTCTGTTTGTAGGACGCACAACTCCAGGTTCGTTGAAATATTACAACGTAGATAATTCCGCTTGGTTTTACGGTCCGCTTGTATTTATTTAATTCCGCTTGGCTTGATGGTCTAAGCAATGTTTTTCTGATTTTTTTTTAATTTTGTAAACCTTTTCTACATGTAGCAGACAACTGAAAATTTACCCAATATTTTTCAAAAAGTCGATTCAACGATTTTCAACGATTCGTGTAAATAACACAAATGTGTTGCTTTTAAAAATTGTTTGTGAGGTGTTTCTTTATATGATTCACAGATCTAGACGACTGGAACACGAATCTAGCTGTAAAGTGTACCGGTGAATTACAGCGACTTCTACTAAGTTTTCTGCTAAGTAAGTCTCCTACTAAGGTGGAAATTTTCCTAATTTTAGCTTACAATTCCTTACCAGAATGAGTTTTAAATATCGCGTTAAATGCAAATGAGTGGTTGATAATATTTAAGTTCCACTGACTTCGGAAAGGAGAATTAGGATTCATGAATAGCGAGCGTTTGCCTTTTAGCTACGTCTCTGTAATCCTTTACTATACTCGGTCGTATTACGTGCCTTTGATAGTTTCGCTAGTTAATTTAATATTACGGGCCACTAGTTTAGAAATTGTGTTAGTTTCGGTTAAATCTCCTTAGTTAGTCATTAGGCAAGTTCTTATTTCTTACATTTTTGAGTTTAAGCCCAAGTGGAGATTTTGTTGTACTGTCTGAGAAAGGGGCCAACTGTGCATCTTTATTTTAAGCAATAAAGGTGAATTAACCCTTCTTGAGTTTACGTCTCTGTTTTTTAACTTAAACAATTATTCGCTCAGATGTTCACTAGGTTCCTCAACACTTATTTAAAAGTGAGGATCTCTACAAGTCTACTTTATTTAGTCTTACTGCCTTTAGCCTAGTCTACTCATTCTAGTCTTACGAAGCAGACCAGGAGCAATAAACTCATTGGAGCTTTTGCGAAGCATTTGGGAATTGATTTCGTGACAGTTGAGTTTGCGAATGCGTAATGTCTTCAGTACTGATTTTAAAAATGCATATACATAACTTGATTCATAAAGATTTTTCTCAAATAGGCGAAATCCATTGCACATCATTAACTACAAGAGGTAGCACAAAGCATTTTTAAATAATTATTAAAATCCGTACTTGAAGAATCCAGAGAGTTATCAAAATGAAAAATATGGTAATGTCGATTTAATTCAACAGACGGCACTTGAGGAACCATTACATCATTTCAAACAATCGGTTGATTTTTTTTATCATGAAAGACGATAGCCAAACAGCACTGTGAACATAATAATACAAAAAATGGTATATATATTCTTGTGGATGACTAGGTCATTGGGAGAAAGAGATTTAGCTGAACGTTATCCAAAAATACAATTTTATTGTAATGGTCGTATATATGTTTTCGAAATGTTGCCAAACTGGAGAAAATTTAGAAAAATAAAAATTGAAGTAGCCCATGTATTTGGATTTTATGACAGGGCAGACAGATGACTGTACGTGTTCGGTGCCAATAATGTAGACCAAACAATAAATGTTAGTTAGCAATTTTGACAAGTTAATTGATAACCGTATTCATCCGATGGATTTCCGACCTATATATAAAATGGCTCTTTCTGGCAAGGTAGGTTTTTGTACATGCACCTTTTTAACAGTTCATCTTATGTAAATCCGTACGACATAGTATACTAAAGAAACACCGCTTGTATTCTGTAATAAAGACCTGACAGCAGAATACATTTTACTGAAAAATCCGTTTATGTTAAGTGTGTGATTGACTACATTTGTGTATTTGAGATAACCCAAAAATGTGTTTCAGATACGTCAATGATCTCAAAAAGGAGGAGCTTAGGTTGATCACTTCTTAGGATCATTTACACCTGTTATTGTTTTCAACAGCCATGTTACGTGAGTTCATATTTACAGGAATATCATACGAATTTATTTGCAAAGATCTCTGGGAGATTTTGTTCTTGAACTAAGTTTTCAAGAATCCATACCTTTCTAGCTCCAGTTGGTTTTGGGCTCCAGCTCTATTTGGGTTTTGAGGTTGTAACATATATAAAATTATGTTATAATATTAATATATGTTAATTATATTTTATATATGTTAATTATATTTTATATATGTTAGTTATATTATATATGTTAATTATATTTTTTCTAATTTAACAGTCTGATCATTTATGAGTTGTTATCGATCATTGTGCTGAAACATGGAAACTTATCTGTTAAAGAGTTGGATTACATATCTCAGAAGCTGTAGAGGGGCATTTTGAACAATAGATCTAAACGATATATAACATATGCAAGCATTCAGGATTAATCCTACTCAGAATTGAATCCTTCTGTAACAACAAGGGTGAAGTTGAGAAATTACGATAGACGATTATATTACGATAGACTCTTTGTGCATTCTTTTCCACTTCTGTTATTGTGAATTGTCGGAGATTTTGTCTTTATTTGTAATATCCATCCTCTTTTCTTGTAGCTACTACAGCTGGATTAAGTTGAACACAGCTGCTTAGATAAACAGACTAAATTACCACAGAGTATAAACGCTCGTTACACAGCAAATTTAACACAAACAGAATAACTTACTGCATTATGCAAAAGTGCATTAAAATTTTAACTAAAACCTGAAATTACCTCTGGCTTCCTGCCTGCCTTTGGCTCCCAGTCTTATTCCTAAATACACTAAATTACTCGAGTTATTTACCCTCCTCAAAACCTTAAAATGCTGTAGGGATAATTCAACTGTGGCTGTAGTCACAAGGCAAGTTAAGTAGGCCAAAAGCTTATGACAGCATTGTCAGTGTTACTGCGACTGACTGGCGCATAACGTAAGGTATCTCTCCATGTCGTACATTGCATTCAAACAGTGTGCTTCTATAAGCAGCAGTAACTATCCAATTGAAATCAAATGCTAATTTACCTGGCTTTATTATACTATGAAGAGTTTTTTTTATTATAATTCTTTAAATAATGCTTTTCCGACATTCATATTCGTAAAAGAGTTTTAAACAATAGTGTATGATAACACAGTAGTCTGAAAGTATATAGTAGCTTGAGGGCCCCATGCGCCACCTGAAGCACGTTTGCAAGGCCTATGATTTACATTTCAACTACGTAGTTATTGTAAATACAGAGCGTTTACATTTAGAGGTATAGAGATATGAATTTAGTTTATACGCGCGACTGTTTTTGAATGACAAAGAGGCAAAATTAATAGTCTATGGTTTTGTCACTGTATAGTTACGTAACTGGAATAAGGATGTAAGGTACTTTATGTTAATCAACCAGTTATTATGATTTAAGCATTTACTTTATCTTCTCCTTTCGGTAGCCCTCATCAAAAGGGCAATTAAGTGTATATAATTTGAAGGGTTTAAATAGTTTAGAAAAAAGCCTTTAACAGCGGTGCTCGCAGTTTATTGTCAACCGACTTGTTCTATCCCCCATATTCCGGCGTTAGCTATTTTGCTAACCGGATTTAATATGTGCTCTTAAAGTACTGAGCCAACTGAAGTAGGCCAATTTGTTTAGTCTCATACTATGATATTTTTAATTTCAAATGTGAAATTTGTTATTTTAAATGCACTCATAAAGATTTTTTGTAAGCACAAGTTGTGTTTCTGTACATTTTAAGAGTTAACATAAAGGTTATTTAAAATATTGAGATTTTTTATAATGTATCAGACCGAACGTTAACTCGCTTATCACTCTAATAGGAAGTTGAGATAATATTATGCAATGAGAACATTATAATTATCGCTCACCTGTCCAGAACCATTTTGTGTGATGCTGCCAATGTCTTCCTTCCCCACTCCAAAGACTCCAAGTTTATACAACTCCAGTTAACTGTATGGAAACTTATGGATATTATTTAGGTACCCCATGAGCGTTAATGAAACCGTACAGTAGTTTGGACGGTAGAAGTTCGGTTTTGACTTTTACGGAATGCTTAAACGCACTTTCCATACCCGGTTGGAGGAGTAAAGTCATTGGAAAATTTCTGTTAGGTGAATTTATATGTTTGACGTATTCAAAGCTGTATTTTTGAGAACATTTCCTGTGGTTGAGAAAAGGCGAAATTAGATCACAGCTGCCCGATAAATTTAAGACGAATGGACATGAATTTGTCTGATTTTATATCGAGGAAATTTCCGTATATGAAAATGTTACATGAGAGGAACCATATGCAAACAATATTGACGTATTGGTTACCGCATATCCAAGACTTTGTACAGTTGACAAGTGCTAGTACGTTATAACAACTGTTTGAGTTGGCTGTCAAATTTGAATGTACGCGTGTTTCAGCGAAGATGGTTAGGCGACTTATGATTAAATATTTAGCTGAGGCTCTGATCCGTCTGTAACCGGAAGAGGTGTTAAATTTAACGGGAAAAATGTTTTGCTTGCCAACAGAATTCTTTGTTTGTTAATGGAGATCGTCAAGAGAAAACAAAATTAGTTTCATTAAAAGGAAAAGGATAGTTGACAAGGAGAAACCTTTAAACTATTTATTAGTACTACTGGTTACAGAGATCCGTCACCTCAGAATAATGAAAAAAATCTAAATCTATCAGTTTCACTCAAATACGATTTTAGTTAAAATTGTCCAGTTTCTAAACAAATCGCCTTGAAAAAGATTACGTCAGCGCGTTCGGTCTTAGACGCCTGGGCGCAGAGTACTGTTTGGCGAAAATGTTTTTTTTTAGAAAAAGAATTTTAGAAAATACAGGCTTTTTGCTTTTACAAGAAGAATATCGCAAGGAAAACACTGTGAAGACAGAAGGCGTATGACTTCAAATTAAAAATGAACAGTATAAATTAGTATTATTCGCGGTTAAAAATTTGCTGGCAAATGTAATTTTAAGTGTGAAAAAAGCTGGTACAAGAACTGATTTTCAGGTAGAGGTGGTACAGTTGGATATGAGTAGGTTAAAGACGAAAGAGGTACAGCCGTCATCTTTAGGCTTGACTGAAGCGAATTCGGTAAAGAAGAAAAAGTTGGAACAGTTCGTAAGAAATTGTTTTGATTTATTTGATGAGACCCCAGATTTAAACCCATGTGATGAGTTATGATGATCGAAAGGAGAAATAACCTCGCGTTTAGAGTGAAAGCCCACAGCTGCGATGAACTTTAAGAGGAAATACTAGAAACGTATATTTCGAAAATGTTATAAAACAAAATTATAACTTTCTCTGCGTTAGCCCTATAGTTCTATGCAGAAAGAAAACCGTTTTATTTCCCACCGATTTTAAGGACTAGCTTTACTCTGTCGACTGGAGAAAATTAAATAGTATATCAAAGTATCCGGTTTACATTTTATCAATAATTGAAAACATAATTGAAGAAACTAAATTCACAAAACATAGGACCATACTAGATCTCAGGTGTGGTTGTCTCCAGTTATATGTGGGGCATGATGATATGCCAAAAACGGCATTTATTAGCAAATCAGGAGCATATAGTTTCTTTAAGATGCCATTTGGCTATGCGGGGCTCCTGCTCCATTTCACAGGACAATGCACATAATGTTAGGGTCCGTACTTGGCAAATCAATATTGATATACTTAAAAGACATATTAGTCACGAGTTACACTATTGATTTACACAGTGAAGATTAACACAGATTTTCTTTTACCCTTATAAAAGCAGCATGTGTAAAATTGAATGCAACAGAAATTTCCAGATTTCCAGCCGAAGAACGCCGGTAAGTGGGATATAAAATATCAGAGCGTGGAATAGAAACCGAAGATTAAAAAATTTCAGTGATTAAAAGTTACCCACCGCTTAGCATAGCAAAGGTATTATCATCTTTTTTGAGCTTGTGCTCTTATTTTTGAACTTTCTTTAAATATTTTGCTTATAAAAGTTCTTATTGAATTTAATAAAGTCAAGATTCACTTGGTTGGAATAAGCAAGCAGATAATATGAGTGACAGCAATTTTTTTGTTATAAATTAGAATTAAATATACTCCAAAGTTTAGTATTATGAATATATTATGCATGAATAATGTAATGTTAGGAATTTTGCATAAGGAAAAATCTGAGAAGCTGAAGCTGTGACGGAAAAATAAGATCACAGAGACATGCCTATTCAGCATTGAGGTATATAAATAGTTATTGTTTAAATTGGTGAAATATCGCCAAATTTGGCATGGTTCCGGAGACATTTTGCTTCAGTTTCTGCATAACTGTAATTGGTACTGCATTTGAATAACTGTAACTGGTTTCTATATTTAACCAGTAATTTTAAGAAAGAGAAAGCACTGAAAACTTCCCAGCTGCCGGGAAACACTATATAAGACCGGACAGAGCATCAGTTCTGAGTTTTTAGCTCATAGCTAGATCAGCGGGAGAGCTTTTTTTCTCTTTACATGCGCCTTGTATTGAGTTCTCTTTAATGTTCTTAGTAGTTTAAATTGGAAACTCTTATTGTGCTGTGTCTTACTGAGAAGAGTTGTACGAATACTTTTGTGGAAAGTTCTGTAAGTATAAAGCGTTTCTTTTGTGAAAATAAATTTTATCAAGCTATCATGGGGTTCAGTCTGCACCGAATCCACTAGGAACCGGTAGGCATGCAACAATTATGTTAAAAATTAATGTATCATAAAAGCGACATTTGTTGTGGATAGCGTGTATATTAAATGTAAATATTTAAATATGGTATATTGTAAATGCACCTATCTAGAACGCTAATTCTCAAAGGGTGCGTCTCGACATACTATCATGTCGCAAGAATTTGGACTGTGTCGTGAAAAAGATATTATGATTTAATATTTCCGAGTGAGAAAACAAAGCAATAAAATATTACTAGCGACAGAGAAAGAAACACTGACCATTTATGTATCCTCCGGATCCCGCAACTGTCCAGAAAACGAATATTGCAAATAAGGGCAAATGGTGGAAGACAGACTTTTTGCGGGTTCTTACAATACCAATACTTATTATACAATATACAGATATTTACATCAAAATGTGCAGTTGCTACTCAATTACCACAGTAGTAATACATCGTTATACATTAATAGTATACTATTATAATAGTCGATGCAGGGACGATATATTAATTCATACGATAATAATACTTCCTAAACTCTACAGTCATACTGCAGAGCAGTATCAATGCGCAATGTATAACCTATTACTATATATATATATATATATATGTATAATATACATATATGTTATACATTAATTATACATACATACATACATTACATTAATACATACATAACATAAAAGGTGCATTCGATATACTAATACATTATAAATTAATAATACACTCGATATATTAAAACATACAATAACAAAAGTTCCTAAACTATACAGACATATTGGAGAGCAATGCCAGTGAGCATTATGCAACTTATAATTATATACATTAATAACACACGCTTTCGTCCATTACGTTCATACATATATAACATAAAAGGTGCATTCAATATACCAATACATCATACATAATGTATTACACATTAATAGTGCACTCTATATATTAATACATACAATAATAAATGTATTAATAATACCTATATGCATATATTACATTAATATATAAGTAACATAAAAAGTCATTCGATATATTAATACATTATACATTAATAGTGAACTCGATGTATTAACATCTACGCTACTATAAGTTCTTGAACTCTACTCAGGGCAGATTGTGCAACCTATAACTATATACTTCATTATACATTATACATTATACAAAAATAATACATGCTGTGTTAGTATACAAGCAATTGCTATTTCCTTCGGTCTTCCCCTATCGTCTGGTAGATCTTGATTAAGAACAATTCACACCCATACCGTTAGCATCGCATGCAATTACTGCAACTTGATGATCACTCGCCGAGAGTGCTTGCAGAACAGACGTCTGTGGCAATTTCTTATTCATTATTCCATTTACAGTCACATCAAACGATTTTGTACTTAACACGGACACTGCGTATAAAAGGACAGTTCTATACTCGGCTGATTGACGAAATTCGAATTGCGTTTTTCACGTCTTGAAAGCGCAACTTTGGATATACGTTAGATTGTTCGATTATACGATAGATATACTTTAGATTATACGATAGATATAGCATTGTTCGAACATAGGTATTTTGATACAAAATCTGGCTTTTTCTGAAATGGCATGCCAATTTGTTTTCCATATTTCGATTCTACGCCTCAAATTATGCCTAAATATTAAATTTTGTAAACGTTGATGCGAAATTTACGGAGAAATTAAAAATTTATCTTGGAGCCATTTTTCCAGTTTGCACTAAGAATAATTCGCTTGGTGAACTTCTTAAAATAAGCCAACCTATTTTTCTTTCCCTTTTTCCATTGTGCATAAGAGAAAAAAAAGTCACATCATTCCTACTTTCAAATAATTTCAACAAAGTGCCTAAACCATATTTGATGTGATTATAGCTTTCAACAAATATGCCAAATTTCACAACGCGCCAATGTATAAATTCACGTATATCTTAGAAAACTTTGAATAAGAAAATCTAATTTTTTGCAGGTGTGCTTAAAAATACACCTACATTTAAATCATGGTAAAACTTTCATACTTTATATTTTAAAATTTTTTCGAAAATTTTATGAATGTTATTTAAAAATACAAATTTAAAAAATAAATCATAAGAAATGGGCTAATTTTATCATGAATGAACATAAAGTTCGAAATGTGAAAGGAAGAATCAAATTAGTTTAATAAAAAATAGAGATTATAAATATATACCAAACTTAATTAACACTGAGGGACTTGAAATTTGAGAGCTATTTATTTTAAATCTACTCGTGTGATTTTTACAAATGTTGACAGTTTGGCAAAATTTGAGTCATGGAATCGAAATATGGAAAAAACAATGGCATGCCGTTTCCCAAAAAGCCCCAATTTGTGTCAAAATACCCATATTAGAACAATGATATATATCAGTCTAACACATATCCTAAACCGCGCTTACAAGTCATGAAAAACGAAAGTTGAATTTCGTCAATCAGGCCTGTAGAACGGGAGATATATATAATGTCCAATTATTTCTTTGCGCAGTGTATGTGTATATATATGCGTGAATTATCTTGTTAACCCTCTAAATTGCGTGGAGCATTTTGTTAACGATTTAGCACAGTGTATGAAGTATACTTGCTTTAAAAACTGATATCGTACGGAGTTACATGCAATTGCTTTTTTTAAATACAAGAGTTAAAATGTTATTCAGAATCCAACACCTACTTCAATTCTTTTTGCTTTGTTCATAACAATTTTATTGCAATTTTAAACAGATATTTAAGGTTACACGTTCTATTCTGTATTTTTGCATAATCAGATTATTTATTAAAAGGTAAGCTCTTATTTTAAAATTGAATGTCATTTTAAAGCTGAATGTCAATGAATTGGGTATTGAAGAAATAATTAAATCTCAAAATTAATATGTCTGCAAAGAGGCTCTTTTCTGTGTTGAAAGCAAAAAAAAAAAAATATATATATAGAATTAAAAGGTTAATGCGTTTTAAAAATTATAAGTAAACATTTCATTATCATCGTTGCATATCTTTAGAGTGAAATATTATCTGCAATTCATGAAGTAGGAGAAAATAAAAATATTGTTTGAAAACCTGAAGGAAAATGTATTCCAAAATTTAAATTAAATTGCTGTATAGTTTCTTTAATACTGTAAGTGAACCGAACATATCAGTATTTTAATCGGTTTAATAAGACATTTTACGTAAAGGAATATGACTTTAAAGTTTATCGTAGTAATGGTAACTGAAGATATTAAATTTATATTTATTACGTCTGGAATTCCGTTTACCCTTTCAAGGAAAAGTCAGTAGAAATGATTCATTTTCAATTAATAAAATCCTACCATATAGTAATGTTTAAATGTACATATAATCAGTATACAATTAAGAAGTGAAGAAGGTGCATTGGGTAAATTTTAAGATATGTATATTTCAAGTATTGCAGATAATATCTAGCAACTCCGACTGATGCTGTTTTCTCGTATAACTATAATTTCCTATGTAAGTGATTAAAAATAGATTGCTTCGAAACTGATATGAACTTTGCAATAAAGTAAAACAATTATACAATGGGATATACAATTATGCAATGATTTAAAATCTGTTGTTTTCCTGAAGAATCATGTATTTATAAATAACTGAAATGTTAATAATACACAAACCAGTTACTGCAGAGTTGAACCAAGTTAAACTGTATCAGTAACTATGATAATTCGTAGTTAAAATGAGCACTAAGCTATCTGCTTGAGAGAAACAGTACTTGGTTGAGCACTTCGTAATGAAATTTGATTTGGCTTTCAAGAAGAATACAAAAAGTACATAGAATTTGCCTCGCCTAACCTCTGTGTATAGAATTCGAACTCATCTCTGACAGAAAGAATTTCTTTCTTGCCAGTCGCCCATTAATCGGTTGGGAGCCAAATAACTTTCACTTTTACAATTAAAGATCTGATTCTTACACAGCTTGACTTTCCTTGTACGGAATATTAAATTATACGCATTTTTTCTTCCATTTAATTTAAACTTACTGGATTAAATTAAATCTACCTCGTCGATACGGCATAAACCCTAATAGAATTAATGCACTCTTTAAAATTCACTATATTTGTTTACCATAGCGACAGTTTGGCGCTAGGTTCACTTAACAGCGTTAAATCTCACTCATTTTATAACTCAGAGTGCACAAAAATTATGTATATCATCTGAAGAATTACCTAATCCTTGCCACATGTTCTATTTAAATACTGTAATAAATCTAAAACCATGTATAAAAGTAGTATTCAGTATTTCTCATTTAATTAATTCAGTTCTCACTTCGCGACAGGCAAAAACACATAAAAGATCAAACTATCTATATTAAAAATTACGGAGTAAATCTTAAACACTTATTTCCTCGAATAAATTCTAGAATGAATTAAGCATGATTTAATTCGAAATAATAAAAGAAGACGTTTTCTTTGTTGTTGAGAAGCTTAGTTTCTCTAGACTGGCAACAAATCGACTATTCTCCTATGTTTCAAAAATAAACAAATATGGCCGTCATGAGGACAATAATTAGACTTAGCCGCACTTAAACAACTTTTGAATTGTTGATAATACTACAAATCTTGCATGCAGATTTACTAAAGGCATAAATACCTTAAACAGAAGATAAGAACAACATAAGTCGATCATTTTTAAATCACAAAATGCACACTTTACCAACATATAAGAATAAAAAACTGAGCTCACTGAGCCGAGTAACAGAGTGGATATATATATGCATATATTTACATATGTTTGCTGAGGCGGATTACAACCAAAATAGGAGGTGCACATGTACATGTTATAGCAGTCTTATATACAAAATTTCAAAGTTCTGAGGCTATTCTATTTTGAGTTATGCGTGGTGCATACATACATACGTACGCACAGATGCCACAAAAAAAATCCCCAGAATCCATTTTAAATCAGTTTTGCAATTTTTTGGTGGAAACAGAGTCTTTTATTCTGTCCTTACGTTCCGATGTCACGCAGAAACATCGTTAAATTGCATTCGATAGCGGTCAAACTAGATATTTTCGTTGAAATATGACACTCGAAATTTTTCGCTACTACAGTATTTCCTTTTTACTTCTTTCTGAGTAAATGGTGAATACAATATATTATAGGTATACGCATAATTTCTCAAATGAACAACAGTATCCTTTAGAAGGCCGTTTAAAGAATGCATCGCTCGCGTTACGTAGCTATTGTTCACGTGTTTTGACATATCAGTAATTCCACCTTAATTATCGAACTTGAATTTTATAGTCAATACATGATTTCCCAAACAAACTGAAATATTCAGTTTTCGAAATGCAAATTCGTGCCTAATTTTAGGAAGACAAGATTCAGATTATTGTTATTTACGGTATTAAAAATAAAATGATATTAAATGAAAACGCCTGCAAAGAGATTAATTGAAAACAAACCAAGTATTTATTTCAATATATTAAGTAATTTATGCGAAGTGTGCTGATAATGCACTACCTTCTTCACAACACTCTACATAAGGACATTGGCAAATGTTTTGACTGCAGGCCAAAATCAACCAAAATGTGTGCAATAAGAAGATGTTACAGATTAGAACAGTCATTAAGATTAGAATAGTCTTTCTTGGTGAAAAATACACTAAATTTTCTTTTAAAATTTATTATAACATCTTTTAAATTAAAACCTAAGAATTATAATTATAAGTGTTATAAAAACAAATTTAACTGAATTAACTTTGTAAGCTTTATCTTAATTTTATAACAGTCATTTTACGTTTATGCATGTTTCCTATCTCTTCCAGCATCAGCATACAATTTCCTACCAGAATGTATTTTCAGAAACGCGTTTAATGCAAATGAGTAAGAGAAGTATTTAAGTCGATGTTTTACTGATTTTGTTAGAGAGCCAGAGTTTCTGACTAGCGTGAGTTTTCCTTCGGGCTACGTCTCTCTCTAAGCTATTACTACGCTCGACCGTACTTCAGGCCCTTGATAGCTTCGCCTACTTAATTGAGATTTAGAGGCCAGCTACGTAGCATCCTGATAGCTTCAGCTATATCTTTTAGTTAAATATTGGTTAAGTTTTAATTCTTATTAATTTGAGTTCAAGCCCAAGTGCATGCTTTGCTGTACACTCTGAGATAGGAGCCGACTGTGTTGATTCTTCGACTGTGATGAGAAGTAAAGAGTTATTGACCCTTCTTCCGTCTTATTGTCTCTGTGTACACACTTAAGCAATTATTCGCTTATCGCGGTACAAGGTTGTTCACATTGAATTTTGAAATAAAAGGGTAGAACCTCACAACTTTATGTTTCGTATCTACATAAATGGGGTTCTCTTGATGCTAAACTTCTGACATCAGTTTGGTCAAGTCTCCATCATAGTTAGTCGCCTTAAAATGAAGAGAATGCAAGCATCTAAATTTTCGGTGGTTTAGGATCCTCCAGTTGTTACGTAAAATAAATTTTATGTGTGAAAATATTTTTCGCATTTTTAAATTAAAGCAAATGTGGACAAAACTGTGAGACCATTTTTTTGGAATTATAGGTTACGAAATTTTTTGAATTATAGAACGCCATTGCCAAACGTATTGTTTTCTCCTGAAAATTTTGCTACAGATTTTATTTTAAGTCCTTGTACGAAGGAAATTGATCGGAATAAATTGCGGTTTTTCGATTTCACCGGGAATATCTATTCCTACTGCTCCTGAATGCATTTTGACTGGATCAGACAAAACGTCTATACGTACATATAACGTATAGCTCAAAAACGGTTCACCACAACATGTTGAAATTTTGTGTTTGGCAATTTTTGCTACTTGCACGTGACGACTGCCCAGTTACATAAATGTACGTATATATATGTATATCGCATAACTCAAAAACAATTAACAGTAGAATATTGAAATTTTGTATGAGATGGCTATATCCTACTATATTGCACTTCTCATTTTTATTCTAATCGGGACAATCGGGAGTGCCGAAGAGGCATTCTGAATTGGAAGAACTATCTCACTTTCAAACGAAACAAGTTTAAATGAAATGTAGCAAAATATGTGCATAATTTAATAAGGCTCAAATAAATGAATTTTACTTTGCAAATTAAAAATTTTGTTACTTAATGCGGAGCAGGAAATAGCCGATTTGTTCTCTGCTCTTTGCTTAAGGAATGGTTGACAAAATGGCTTCATTAAAAAAAGAAAGAAAGAAAGAAAAGCAACTGAATATTTCAAATTATGTCCAAACAGGCGTTTTTTTTAACATTTTATGTGTTACCTTATTTTCTTCGCACTTAAACCATAAAATTCAATTCAAGAGAAATAACGCAAAATAATTTTAAAATGAGCACCTCTCTAGAATTCCCGATACATAGTCTCGGGCGGTGGAGATAAAAATGTTTTTTCTGCACAACGTTGCTTTTAACTCTTTGAGTTTGTTAATCAAAAATTCGTTAAAGATTTACAGAATATGAATTCGATAATAAAACGAATTCCAAATTTCAAATTTGGGCCGCCTGTTGCCCATATTTGGAGGAGGATTACGTTATTCCAAATTTGGTGGCTTTAGGTAACATTGTTTTATGACAACGCATACATTTATGAAGATGCTTCATTACTTAATTTCTTTAAATATACACTGCTTGACATTGAAAATGAGACACCAAGAAGGAGTGGTCAGAAAGTGACGAAATTTGGAAAAACGACTGGGACAGCAAGCAGAAATAAGTGATCTTTATTTCAAAATGATAGTCAAAATACAGAACGAGAAAGGCGTCGGCTCAGTAGGATGTAAAACCACCGCGTACAGCGATGCACGAAGAAACACGTCTAGACACAGAGTCAATAAGAGTGCGGATGGTGTCCTGAGGGATGGCTCTCCATTCCTTTTCATCCGTTTGCCACAGTTCGTCTTCTGAATGAGGCAGGGCAGAGTCTTCAAACGGCGTCCAATCACATCCCACACATGTTCGACTGGTGACAGGTCAGGAGAGTACAGCGGCCAGGGAGGCATCTGTATACCTAGCAGAGCATGTTGGCAGATGCGAGCACTGTGTGGTCGGGCGTTATCCTGCACAGCTCCTGAAGGTACGGGATTGCCACCGGCCGCAGTACATGATCCAAGTATCGTTGGACCGTCATAGTGCCCTGAATACGAACTAGAGGTGACTTGGAATCGTACACAATAGCGCCCCAAACCATTATGCCATGTTGTCGCGCGGTAGGGCGTTCCACAGTTAGTGCCGGATTAGATCTGTCTCCACGTCTACACCACACAAGTATGCGGCGATTGTCACTGGATAAACAAAAGCGTGACTCATCTGAGAACACGACGTTTCGCCATTCTGTCATCCACATCGCTCCAGTCCGGCACCATTATAAACGTTGGCGTCTATGCTGTAGGGTCAATGGCAGTCTTTTCAACGGACGCCGTGAGTGCAGGCCACGTTCAACCAATCGACGAAAAATGGTTCACGTCGACACGAGAAGATCCAGGTTATCTTGCACATGCTGCAGAATCGCGGTACAAGTGACTTGCGGGACCGCCACAGCTTGTCGGCGGATGCATCAATCGACGCGTGCTGACGTCACTCTGGCTGCACCTGAACCCCTCCTTCTTCCCCCATCCCTTGTTCCTACCATGTTCGCCATAGCCGATGCACCGTATCCATGTGGGTATCAGCTGCGATTTGACGTAAGGACCAACCCACCCTTCTCAGTCCGATCACCATACCCCTCGTAAAATCGTCTATCTGCTGGAAGCGTCTTCGTTGACGGCGGCCTGGCATTCTCTCCTATTACATTTATCCTCCAGGACAAAAACCAACTGTTTTCGATAATTCGTCTGGCAGAAATAATGACACAAATACTGCCCATTCTCTACGTTCCTTCCCGTATATCTTACTTCATTTGCGTCGGAGTGCAGCGTATTTCACATCATTCGCATAACTCAGTGACGTGCGTCTACTCGAAAATTTGCATAAATTTCTGACCGCTCCTTCTTGGCTTTGCATTTCAGTGTCGAGCAATGTAATACAGGGCGATAATATTTGGTGGCAACAATTTGAAAAGTAAAACAATGCTTTTAGTGAATCGACGCAAAATGCCAAAACGGAATTAATAGTCCTGGG
This sequence comes from Stegodyphus mimosarum, assembly GCA_000611955.2. NCBI lineage: Eukaryota > Metazoa > Arthropoda > Arachnida > Araneae > Eresidae > Stegodyphus > Stegodyphus mimosarum. The sequence goes on from KK115686.1 coordinate 518,233, forward strand.
CAAATTGCCCCTTTGGACTAAAACGTTTTCTGTATAGCCTACGCAAAATGGTTAATGTAAAGTAATGTTTTTCAAAAGTTATTTTACAAGTTGTTATACTTTATTTTATCCTACTATCGTAAACTACAACAATTAAATTAATATCCAATTGCTAAATTAATGTGATGTAAATACTTTCCCGTAATTTTGAAATATATGAAAGGGTAAACTATCTAAGTCTTCATTAAGAGCTCACGCATTCTTATTGCTCTCTATTTCAAGTAATTGCGGATCCAAAAAAGTAATTCCTTTGGCAATTTGGAAGATCGAAATAAATTTTTTTAACATTAAGTGCGTCTAATTACATGATCAGTAATAAGAATTAAATTCTACGACAAAAGCGCCCTATTTGCAAGTAAATAAAAAAGGCGAATGTGAAATAAAAAATGACTTTTAAAGGTGGTACTTACTTATTTGCCCTTAAAATTGTTTCTAAAATGCTACGAGCCTAGCATTTTCAGGAAATGTCTGAAAATAGTTGGAAAAAATCGAGCCAAATGAGGCGTAACTGAGAACATAATAATATGCTGTTTTAGACTGATTTATTACGATCTCCGCCGTGTGGCAAAAAGTTCACTATTTAAAAACAGGAAAAAAATTAGGAGAAAGAGATTCTGTCACCAGGAAAATAAGGATTATTAAACAACGAAAAGTTTCGTACATTCTTTGCTATTGAAGTGCAAGAAAAATGTATTCTTTTTAAATTTCAGAGTCCTCTCAAGATCACTTATTTTGGTAGTTTTTATGTATTTCTATTCAGAAAACATCCTCTGTCGAGCCGGAAAAAATTCTTTTACAATTTATTAAACGCAAGCAGAGCGGTGAAATGATTTCTTTTGTTATGTTTTGCATCAGTAAAACTTTCATTCTTTCTGAGTTTCCATATTTCACAGTCCTTTCGCATATATGATTTTAAAAGGAGAAGTAAATGCCGATATATACAAAGCAAATAAATAAATAGACAGTTGATGGATATGTAAATATAATAGACTACGCGTAATGTAAAGAGGAAGAAAACTAAAAGTTCTTTATTCCCATAAATATACAGATAAAGAAAAAATCATGAATGGATAAAAGTGCACTTGCTTCAGTTTACTATATAGACATGATATTCAAAGCTTCTATTAATAGGAATTACGCATTATTCAAAGCCAGATATGAAGTTGAGTGCACAATTTTGTTTAAAATTTTTAAAAGGACATTCCGCTTTCAAGGTTATTGATAGAAGAACGCAAAACTGCTTTGCAATAACACAGTTTTATTTGAGATCCTCTATAACATGCAAAATATATTTTAAAAAAACATCCTTTATTAGCTACAGTTTTAGAATGAACACAGTCATTTAACTGTAGATGAATCAAACGAAACTTTTAACTATCTGTTATGGTGCAAAAAATAAAATCAGATGAATTATGTGTACACCCTTTTTAGTGCACTTTCCATGGTGTACAATGCACGAATTCCCCAGCAAAAATGCATGAATATCTCGGAGAAGACGTTTTTTTGTTCCAACTATCCAGTGTGGAGTTGCAACTATGTGCCGAACTTTTTTTCCCTGCAAAATCCGAGCTTGGTGGTTTTAAATACACGGTTACCCATGTTGAATGGAATTTATCATGCAAGAATATGGAAAGTTCAGTGGAATTCAACATGGAAAATACAAATTCTGTAACTGATTTATTAACCCGAAACACATTACTACTGAAACTTGAATTTTGCAAGTTTTATCTGGTAAAAGAGAAAAATCTTCCAGTTACGAAATTTTGCTGGGGCTACTGTTATCAAAATGGCACCATCCATGCAGGAAAAACATTATAAAGTATTTATCCTACCTTCTTCGGATGCCTTCGTGGTGTAGTGGTCAGCACACTCGGCGCGTATTCGAGAGGTATGTGGTTCGAGTCCCGTTGAGGACGTTGCTCATTTTTCATTGCTCTTGCTTTCAAAGATATCCTAATTTCTCTACAGTGGCACCCGGACTAAAGACAATGGTGGATGATGATTCTACACCACCGGGATTTGGGATTGGGTCTCCTAATCCCCAGTCGCCCTTTTAAAGTGGGAATATATAAGGTATTTCTTCCGTATTCTTCCATTGCCTTCTCGGTGTAGTGGTCAGCAGGCTCGGTCCTTTATTCAAAAGGTCCGTGGTTCGAGTCCGCCGAGGGCATTGCAAATTATTCATCTCTCCTGCTTCTAAATAATCTAATGACTCTACAATGTATTGTGTTTTGGAAAACACCGAAACATCATTGTTTATCATCGGTCAAAGATTATTTCGCAAGAAATTTGGTAAAGAAACACTACATCAAACGATTCATGATGCAGTTTCAGGACTTGGGCTGTTTATGTAAGAAAGCAGCCAGGGCCGAACAGGAGCTAAAGCAGAAGAAGTGGCTGAAAAAATTCGAGAAGTGTTCTTACGAAGTCCTAAAAAATGCCTTACGTAAGGGTGTGGCGTTTATTACGGAAACGTCTACAATTCCAGCCATATATCTTTCAGATGGTGCAAACATTAAAACTTTCCGATAAACTGTTGGGTAATCCTTTCTGTGAGAATTTGCATGAAAAGCTGGAAGTTAAGTGTTTCGCAAATAGATTTGCATTTACGGATGATCAAAGATGCGGTTTACATTTCTAGCAAAGTTAATCACCACAATTTACGATTTTGGTGCACAAAATCCGTTACACCAAGCGATGCTTCGTGTAACGGAACATGAGCGTGATTCTCCAGATGTGAAAGTTTCTTGAATCATTTCTAATAGTTGTGTTTTGGTCCTTTTTTTCTTTGCAGGGAAATAGATTAACGGATGCTTTTCCAAGATGTGCTGTCATAATGGTTTTTCCTCAGGTCGACGAAGCAATTCCCGGTTTCATTCTGTAGAACATGATGCTACATCATAATGGCATACAAACGTACGCCAGAATGATAGTCTACCCCATCCCTCGTTTGGCCATACTAGGTCAAACGACATGCCATTGTTTGCTGCCCATCGAGCTCCCCAAATGTGAATTTTTCTATGGGGTTTTGTTAAAGACAAAGTGCTCTTGTCTCCATTTCCCCCGGACTGATAGCAACTGAAATAGCATATAACTGAAGTGCTTAAAACATTAACAAAGGATATTCTATTACGAATACAACATAGATATCTGTCGTGTCATTAGAGGGGCCACATGTAGAACATCTATAGAAGTTGGCTAACTACAATTTCACTACCAATTTGATTTATCAAAATACTAGCCGAAGTGGCGAAGTCAGTTAAGTTACATTGAGAGTAATGTATCTACCAACAATGGTGTAATCCATCTCTAATAGCAATGCAAACAATACAACGATTCATAGTCATACATTTTCTAGTCTGATGCGATAGGGAACCCACAAAAAAATTTATAAGAAAATAAACTAATTCTCTCTCACTATATCAGCAATAATAGCGCGCAGTTTTTAAAGATTTTGTCTTTGTAATTCAATGCTCGTAAAAGTTCGAGTTTCATCCAATATTTGATTAATATTCAATTTTATTCGATTAAATGTGGCAAAATATTTTTCATAATTTATCGGAAATCAATAACGCGAGTACACAAACAGATATTCTTCTTTATATATGTAGATTTACTATATATTCTTTATATGTACAGATTTACTGTACTGATATATATGTATAGATTTAAAAGTTACAAATGTTTAATTAGCAAACTGCGATTTGAAAGCGAGCAGTAGCAACACTTTTCGAAATCATTTCTATCTCCGACGCGCGAGACTGTTGCCACTTGAAAAATGAGTGGGAAAATTAGCGTTTTCAAAGTTCTTAATAAATATTTCAGCAGATTAAAGTCGTACGAAGATGGGAATAGTCGAAATGGCTTTCCACGAATGTTCGGAATCGGAATTAATGTATTTATTGTTTGGCAATGCTATTTTTATTTCATCGTAAAACTTCGAAATTTTTTATTAACAAACTCTGGGATTTGAAAGCGAGCAGTGGCAACAACTTTCGAAATAAAGCAGATTTCCATCTCCAGCTTGCGAGACTGTTGCCACTCGGAAAAATGAAACAATTCTGCAATTATTGTTTTTCGGAGTGTTTAATTAATATTACGGATTTTAGCTACTTTTGTTTGGCAAAAAGTGGACGTCGACCTTTTTCAGAACCCAGAAAAAAATTGCAGAAAGTTTGGTGACGATAGCCGTAGTAGTGGCTGAGTTATTAGTGAACAAACACACACACTGACTTTCTTCTTTATGTACAAGATCTGTTCCAAATGCAATGCGCCCATTGTTTTAAGAAATTGAACCGATTTGTAAAATTACTCAAAATTCTTCCAAACATATCCCTCCTGCTTTAACTCTTTTTACAACGCAATTTTCTAGATTTTTATGCGTCCTGGAAGTTCGTCACAGGGATGTACTTTAGTAACCTCATTGTAGCTACTTTGTTGTACTCCAGCGTCCTCAAATGCTGTCCTTTGGGTGATTTTTTTTAATTTTCGGGAACAAAAAGAAGTCGGTCGGGGACAAATCAGGACAGAAGCAAAGTCTCCGACGGGGTCTTCTGAAGTTAAACGAACTTTGCGTATTGCTGCTCGAGAGTTTTTTCCATCTTGATTTCGACAGAACACTCACACAAGGGTTCAATGAAACAGGCACTGTGACTCTCCTGGAGCTCGGAGTCGAGTGGCGCTGGTCGTGTTGTGTTCCCAAGACTCCACCCACCCTTCCGTGCAAGCGGCAACGCTGTGCGATGGATAGTCGAGGCAGAAGACAATAGGGAGCATTACTTTCCGGACAGACCTTGTATATAGATTACTTGCAGATATGCTTTATTTTAGTCCCATTCAATATGAAAGTGTCTGTACTTCAGAACGTTTTGCCTGTCGTCGCCTTTCACCATCAAAAGGCGTGAAATTGACTTAAGGTGATATCTAAGGAATATGGTTAGATGTCTGAGACATTCAGATTTCATATTACGGCTTGTGCTAATATACGGTGGTTCATTATTAGGCTGAGATAATAAATCTGAAGAAAAATCTAGTTTATAGGCTAACGTAAATTTACGTATAAGAAATACAGGTTACTATCATTTACTTTTCCATGCACTGTTCCAGTATTACTCAACTGCATCCGAGAATAGAGTAATTATGGATTTTCTTGCTGAGGGGATGAACTCTCTATGCATTGTACGCCCCGTTTAAACCTGACTTATTTCGCATCCGTTAGTCCTATTCATATACTAGTACCTACAAATGTGTTTTAAATGACGAAGACATTCATGTTTTGACAATACCAAATTTTAAAAAAAAATCAGTTTTTGAAAAAAAATGCAACTTAGCTTTTAATGCGGTCTCCAGTGCCCGATACTTATATTTGGGAACGTTCTCTAGTAGTTGTGAAAAAAATATAAGGTGTTTGACTTCCGACGACAAAAACTGAGCGGAATATCTAATTTCAAAACTGCAATTTTTTATGTTATTATCAATTTTTCTTTAGGAATCGGTTAATTAATTTAGAATAACTCGGCGGAATGAGTTTAAATGAAGTGCAGCAAAGAATATGGACAATTTAGTAGGCCATACAAGGAGGTCATGTGTGGTGTCCACATCATATTACCGAAAACGTTGGTTTTGTCAATATTAATATTTTTTCAAACATTGAGAACTATATGACGTCATCCTTTGCTGCCATTTTGGTTTTAAAATTCATACTCATCTAAACTAATTTATTCTAACCATAAATGACGTGTGATAGCTCCTTGTTAAACGTTTGGAGTGACAGCTAAAGTAAATGCAGAAACTAGGCAGGAGAAGGGTTATTAACCCTTCTAGTTTAAAACGTTTTAATAAAGGTAACCCTTTATTAAAACTTTTTTAAATTCACAGTGCGTCGACTTGATGCTAACAAACTACACCTCGCTTGGGCAGTAACTCAACTAACGAGAATTAAACTAAAAATTCGAAGGTATTAACAGACAGTGTAGTTTTTTTTAACCCTGACTCAGATAATGCTGTTACCCAAAACCACATCTAAGTCTTGTGGCAACAATGTAATAGCTGTTACGCCAGCAATAAATGCAGAATCAGAAGCTCACGCTACAGGGTAAAGTGCTTGCCCACACTCTATTCTTTCACTTTGTTCTAGAACTCAGTATTTAAACCTTTTCTCCTAAAGGTAGAATTTGCATTCCTTCTTGCGCGCTACCAAATCTAAATATTCTGGCATTTACAATTAAGGGAATGAAGGCTTATAGGAAAGCGTAAACTTAATTCGTTAGTGAAAATAATTATAGATCCCTATAGACCTATTACACTATGCAACTTTAACGAGTTTCCACTTTGTAAATAAAAACTAGCCAGAATTTGAAACTAGCCAGAAATTCACACTATTCCAACAATATAAACATTTTCAAATGCATTTCAGTTCGATATATATCGTACTTATATATATATGGTTCTTATACTCAGTGTATATATGTTATATTAATGCATTAGTGCCTAAGTGCGTTGATAGGCAATACTTTCATGCCCTCTTCTTCTGACAATTAATTAAAAATGTATTTAAATATGCACGTAAATAATAAAGCAAAATATAGGCATAAATTGTAATAAAATTCAAGAAGATATATTTTCTAAATTTTACTGCAACAATTAAAAGACGGCAAAAATATGAAAATAATTGCAAAGCTTGGTTTTGAAATAAATTACTCTGAATATGATCTCAAATAACAGAATTTAAAAATAATTTTCATTTTTCATTCAGCATTAAATCCTTTCAGATGTTAATAGTTCAATGAATACTTCAGTAAATATATAAAGTAACAATTTGTATTACAACGTGTATACACGAAACTACAGAATGATACACTAAAACGGTTTCGTGAATAATATGACTAAATAATATATGAAGATTTTAAGGTTATAAAATTCAATGGAAAATTTTTATTCTAGAATTTTATTTCGGTTTTCAGTTCCAAACGTCTGAGTGTTTCGGATAGAAAATAAAAAGAAGTATTTTAAATATTGAATTTGCAATCATCAAAATTGCAAATCAAACGTACGACGCAAAAAAAAGCTTAAGTTTAGAAAAAATGAGTCTTTCTAAAGCATTCCTTAAAAAGAAGTGTATTTATATTTAATTTTATTTAAACTGTTCGAAATACATAAGTATAACGAAATCATATATATATGCACATGGTTTCCTTCCTTTTAACATATGGAAATACTTAAATATTTTTTAACATTTATTAAAAATCAAAATTATTCTCCAGAGAAATATTGAATATAAAATCAGGAACAGAAATGTTGAATGTAGTGAATTTTTTTTAACGCAAATGTTGGCCGCTTTTCACTTGTATCATGTTAAGCATCAAAGTAACAAGTCTCATTTATTATTTTCTGCCAAAAGAATGGATAATTTGGGGATAATTTCCACTGACGGTTCATAACAGTTTTTTATCATACCATATAAATATTTTATGATTCATTACTAGCACCGGCTGGCATTTCGTAAAATATATATAGATAAAACTTCATCATTCAAGGTATAATTCAAATGCACTTTCTTCACTTGATGACTCAAATTATTGTATTTGTATGCTCATAAGCATTGACTACTAATTAAAACCTGTTTTCCAGTATATTTAATTAGGCATATACTATATCGCATTATATCCCATTATGTAAATTTAAAAAACTGGGAGGTTTCAGATTTTAACCGTTTCCAAAAAAGTTTGTTAAGGTTTTTACGCTCTTGCGGAACTCCCAGTCTATCAGTCTGTTGTTACACTGGATCTTGCTAGACCGCTTCTTCTGCCTTTTCAGCTTTATTATTAAACATAGTTTTCTTTGCACTTCACAACAATATAAAAAAGCGATAAACAATTCAACAGCAAAATTACAAAAAATTAAAAGCAGCATAGCGGTATACGTTTACAAAAACCCATGCATCTTTACGTGTTGGCATACATTTTTCAGTTTGTTTCATTCTTTTCTCACGTCGTCATATCAATGTTCAGTTTTCGTATTAAGACAGCTTTACAAAACTGCGTTATTATTACTATTAAGGTTTTGTTTATTTACCTTATTTATTAAATATCAAGTTCTTGGCGCTTACCACCATAAACATTCGATGCAACAGTAATTTTCTATGGACTGTTTCTTGAGCTGGAGATGGAAAATGTTTTTTCTCCGTACATTTATCCACCAATATCTTCAGCAGCTCACTGTTTATGCACTTTAAGATTGCCAGAAATGTTCGTGTTTCTGGCTTCTTCCTGGAATTAACGCGTTTATAAAGATATGTTCAACTGAAGTCCAAACATGACTGAAGTGGAGACTTCACTCAAGGGAAAACTTCAAAGACACCATGTATTAGACTCAAGCTGAAGTTCTGAACACCAGGTCAGGCAACAAATCCTTTGTTATAAATTCGATCAAACCGAAATGCTTGGGTTTCGACTGTAAAGTCCTTTCTTTTTAAAATTCATGCTTACAATTTATCGCGTGGCAAAACGCTCATTAGAGGCTACAAGGTATGAACTAAGCTGCCTAATAGTCATGTTCCCTTTGCAAATGACAGTTACGGATTGAAAAAATATGTTAAAAACTGTTTTCTAAGGCCTCTTCTTGGCATTTTTTCGTAACATTTTCCATATTATTTAAATTATCTCACAGTACCCGCAGTGGCTGTTTTAGACGATTGAACTGTTTTTTGCAGTTGTGGCTTTTACCTCTGAAGGATTTGTATTTCTCTATTCCAAAGATTTCTTTTAAATGGTAGTTTGCGAAAAAAATATGATTATATAAAGACAAAAATAATAAACAACATTTCAGATTTTAAAGGAGAAACAGACTTTGCGCAAAGCACGTTTTAATGATGGCATCGCATTATTTGGGTATTAATATGCTGTGAAATTACGGATCAATAAGTTTTATTTTTCCTCGGAATTTTTATAAAAAATAAACTGATTGCTTTATTATTTTATAGCATATTATCAGTTTTATGTATGAAACTAATTCAGAATACTAGTATATACACTGCGAAAAAAAGAGGCATTTCTACATCTCCCTTTCTACTGGGCCGATTGATGAAATTAAACTTGCATTTTTCATGTCTCGAGAGCACGGCTTAGGATATATATTAGATTTATATACAGCATTGTTCAATAACATGTATTTTAACACAAAATTAGACTTTTTTCTGAAAACTCATGCCTTCCCTATTTCGATTCCAAGACTCAAATTATGCTAAACTGCCAAGTATTATAAAAATCACATTAGTAGGTTTTAAAAAAATAGCTCCCAAACGTTTAGAATCTCAGTGTTAATTAAATTGGATATATATTTACTAATATATCTTTCTTTATCAAACTTATTTTGTTCTTTCTTCCAGAATTTTAAATTTAGGCTTAATCCAAATATAATTGGCAAATTTTGTATGATTTTTTTTAAAATTTGTATTTTTAAATATTTTTATAAAATTTTCGAAAAACATTTTGTGTTATAACCCATAAAACCTTTAACATCGTCTTAAAGTAGATGTATTTCTAGACGTAGCTGGAAAAAAATTAGATTTTTTTTTATTCAGTTTCCTAAGATACACGTGAATCTACATTTTGGCGCGTTTTGAAATTTGGCGTATTTATTATAACCGATAATAACGAAAATGTTGTTTATGTACTCCGTTAAAATGATTTGACAGTACGAACGATGAATTTTTTTTTCCGCTTGTGGACAATCGAAAAAAGGAAAGGAGAATAGGTTGCTATAAATTAAGAAGTTCGAGAAGGGAATTATTCTTTGCACAAACTGAAAAAAAATGCGCCAAAGTAAGTTTTTAAGTTTCTCAGCAAAAATTACAAAATTTAATATCCAGCCATAATTTGAGTCGTAGAAACGAAATATGGAAAACAAAATTGGCATGTTTCTTAAGTCCAATTTTGTGTCAAAATACCTATGTTAGAACAGGTCTATATTTAAATCTAATATATATCCTATGTCCCGTTTTCGAGCAATGGAAAAAGCAATTCGAGTTTCGTCAATCGGCCCAGTAGAACGGGAAATATAGAACTGTCCCACTTTTCTTTCTCTGTGTTCGTTAGTGGATCTAAGAAAAAGTTTACGATAATTAACATTTGAAAAGTAATTATAGTAGAGGGAATACTTTACCCCTAGATTGTAGGTAGATGGCGCTAGTTTTCTAGCAGCGTTAGTGCGAGTAAGTGGTGTAAGGTCACAGACGCGTCAGAGCTATTGAAATGACAAGCCGTTTAGAAGACAGGTCGCGCTTGAAGACGCGATTCAATCTCCTGATCGAGTATCTGGAGGGCCACCTTACCGTTATTGCCGATTGTTATTATGTCGATTAGCCAAGGTTACGTAAAGCCATTTGAGGCAACGGTTCTGGCATGTTGAGTGAGGGTGTCATCCTCGTGCATGGCAATGACCGGCCACGTACTGCTCGCCAATCTAAAGAATTGCTGTAAAATTTAAGCGGGAAATCTGGAGTCACACTCCCATATAACCCAAGTTTAGCACCCAGTGACTATTTTCTTTTTCCGAAATTGACAAACATTTTTCTTTAAAGAGGTCTTATGAGACAGTGATGTGAAAACAGCCACCGAGAACTGGCTCAACGGGCAGTGACGTGGTTTCTACAAAGCCGGGTAAAACACGTGAACATAAATAGATTTGCTGATTATGTGGAAAGATGATAGTCAATTATACCTCTTAAATCACTTTTGTATTTTCTATCTATTGTTAATAAATAATTTTTTATTACCCCTGTAACCTTTTTTTTCTTCCACCCTAGTGTATAAAGAAGAGAATAACAAAGAATGCCTAAAACAAAGTTCAGGTAATAAAAGTATGCCGCAATATATATTGCAATTTCGACTTTCAATATATATTACAATTTCGGCAATATCGTCGGATTTGCGTGTATAGAGCTGTAATCAAAATTAAGCCGGAAGATGAATAATAGAAATTTAATATAAATGGCTACATAATTTCTATCTTGGAAAATTTATATGCATGTGCCTTAAATTAAATTGGTATCTTTTAGTGTCAATAACTTAGAGAATTGTTTATTGAGCAATAGCCTGTGTTTCATACATAAATGTTACCACCCAGCTATCAGGATCAGTAGAACATAAGCAAAGAATGTACATTAAAATTTTAAAGTACCCTTTAAACATGTAATAATTTATTAAGTTTTAAACAATATTGTTGAACATGTCAGAAATGCTCTGATAACCGTAACTGCTTCGCATTATTGTACAGTTTATCAAACAGTACTTTCATGAGATTTCTATTGAAATTTGAATTAATTTACTTCAAAAACAATTCACTTGGGTAATATATTAAGTGTGAAATTCAAATATTAATTTTAATTGCATTTTGATCTAATGTAAGTATAATCGAATAAATAAATTTTCTGACCTTAAAATGTAATGGAAAAGTTAGTTCCTTGTTTATTTAATTATTACAGTAGCGTCTAAATTTTTCTGTTACATATATGATTTTTACATTAAAATATTAAATGTGCCAGTGTGTTCATCACTTGAAATAATTTCCAAGAAACAGTTTGCTTGCTTCGTTAACGATTTTGTAATGAGCTAGATTCGTATTTTTGACCGGTTATCGGAACATACTTAAAAAAGGCCATAAAATGTTTGGCTATAAAAAAATGAGCTGCCCGCGGAAACGGTCACTCCAAGCTTTGTGTCCCGGTGCCGTGTGCAGTTTAAACATTCCACGGGAAGGTTCCGACCCTGGTCCGGGTCGGATCCGGTGGAGGCCACACCCGTTTTCACGGCCAGTCCCGGTGGAGTGCCACACCCGCTTCAGACCTCAGCCCGACGGGCCCAGTCCCCAGAGCCAACCCTTGTCCGGAAGTTCCGGATGGAACTTGCTGATTTCCCTTACCAACATTGTTCTTTCGGCTGTCGCTAGGGGGCACTCACATTGGAGACTTGATGCGGATATGAGTCCTGTTCGGCACGAAAATTATAATGTCCCTCGGATTTGCAAGGTTCAACTTCAGGAAGGATTGAAAACAAAACCAGCGGCACTAGAAAAATTTACTGAAATTTAATAAACGCATTTCTTTAAAATTCCGGCACTTATCCCGTCGACGATTTTCGTACTTTGCGATTATCCCGTTGACCATTTTCGCTAAACCCGATATTATCTCCCAAAGGTAGCTTCTGCGCCAATAACCGCAAATAACTCTAATCCTCCAAAGGTAGCTTCTGCACCAATAACCGCAAATAACTCTAATCCTTGACTACGAGAGTTAGTTTTCTTTAGCGTGTTGAAATAAACTGTTTTTTTTTACTCCGTTCCACAATGATTCAAACTGGGAATTGTCTAACACCGAAGAGAGTGCATGGGCATATTTTCTAGAGTATGGAATCATTTCTTCTATGAAATTTGCGCTAATGACCACAATATAGCGTTGTATATCAAAACTGATAAGCAATGGCGGTGCAATGTAAAGAGGGGAGATAAGCGAGTATCTATTCGAAAAGACACGTGATTGGAGGGCTCAAAACTCCCGTTTCTGACTGCCCTCCGGTTTACTTACTGCTGGTCTCAAGAATTAACATTAATTGAATGAGGAGAAAAACAGGTGGATTTAACAGAAAAAACAATTGTTGATTGGAAAATTATATGAGGGAAATGTGCACTCATGCCCTTCTACAACGTGATTCGAAACAAATAGAAGGTTCGATCAAAATTTTAGAGACAGATGTGAGCCTTTTTAAAAAGCACAAAGACCAAGTCCGTTTTATACTTTTAGAACAATAGATATTTGGGGAACTATGCAGAGAGACCAACAGGTGTTTCATCGTAAAGGTTCCCAATCGAAATGCAGTAATTCGAAACAACATCGCAGAAGAAACTATAATTTTCTCAGAGTCGTGGAAAATTTACAAAAACTGATGAATTGGAAGCAGCGGGAGTTTTAGCAATTTAAAGTGAATCAACAATATAATTTTGTGGATCCTAAATCTGATATACATACACAAAATATAGAGCGAGTGTGGTGTAGTGGCCGAAACCGCTACACAAAAACACGGTTGTGTTAAAATCAATTTCTAACGCAAGTTTTAACAATAACATGAATTTTAATAAGTAAAAACATCAACGTTCGCAGTTTATGACAATGTGGAACTTTGATGCATTCAGTCCCTTAGATTCCGATATTTGTAAACAGGAAAATACACTGTCGCCATTAACATTACACACACGGATTGATAGTTCTAGTGGGCCAATATGCCCAGCGCTCCAGCCGATCCTCGATCTTCTCACTGAAAACACCTTCCTCTCTCCCTGCTCCAAACCTTAATGTCTCCCAGTGTCTTTACCTGCGCTGAACTTCTGGGGGGAGCGGTATTCCTTCAATCATACATAACATAGGTGTCCATATTCTGACACTGATGAAAATACTTCTTTATTCCTTTGTCTCTTGGAGTGACTTTCGAGTCTGCAACCGGAATCATTAACAAAGGCACGTAGTGGCAACAAGATTTCTCCTGTGGTCTGTAAGAGGTACCAATATTCGTAAATCATTCAGTCTAGACAAAGAACCACTATACGACCTTATCACAGGGGTTTTGGCAAAATGGAGAAACAAGAAAAATTGCTATCCGAAACTGAACTATCCGAAAACACTTGGATTCTTATTTAAACAAATTTATGTGACGGAGAGTGAACTAGTATAATGACTTGTTTTTTTAACTTTAGAAGCTATCAAGGATATTTGGCCTCCGAAATGATTTATAATGATATATATATATATGGTTAGATTCAAGAATAATTCAATGCGTACTTATAAGAAAAAATTACAGGTTTTTATTTTTTGATTCTTTTTACGCTTCTAGTAAACTTAAATTTTTTGTTATTATTATTTCAGTACTATTATTATTTGATAAATTCCATGCGTTTAGAATGTGGAATATGCTTTTCGTTATGATGGCGCCAATGATTTGTGCATTTTCGCGAGCGTTTACAGGTTGACGGGATAATCGCAAAGTAACAAAATTCCTATTTTACTTTTAATAACGTCACAAAAAGATTTTTTATTAACTGCTTTTTTCATAAAATGAAGGATTACATTTATAACTTCAAATAAAATTAAAAACTGAAAACCAAAACATACATTTAAAGTTTAATATGTTCAATCGTCAAAAAGAAACGCAAAAAAATCAATGTTTTCTCTTAAAAGAAGGCAGTTTTTTGTTATAAAAATTAATATTTTTCTCCTTCACAGTAGTCTACTTTTTTAAGAATGGATTTGTGGGACGACCACTAAAAATCATTCTAAAGAAATCCTATTTTAAACTACATTTCCCCCAAGATCATTCGTTATGTTGTCCGCTTATCCGCGCCCTTATCCTGCAGAGAGGAAAGGTTTCATCATTTATTGTGAATCAAGAACAAAAATACCAATTTATCCTCTCCATTGTACGAACAGTTATACATCAGGCATAGTTACAGCCAAACTTCACTTTCCAACACAATACGCTTCACAAAGGCAAGATAGAAAGAAGAATAGAGGAAAGCAATGCTTTGGGACTGACCTGTCCGGTCATGGACAAAGGCTGCAGCAGAGATAACTCTTTATTTTAGAAAATGTTCTGAGTAGTGGCAGCCGTTTCCTTTTTAGGATGGAGGAAACAACACAGATGGTTTTACTTCTTCCGCCTGATTCTCTAATAGCGATGTTTTATTTGCAGAAGCTTTGTTTTTACTTCATAGTTATCTGGGATAACGAAAAGCATGACAGAGCTAAAAAGTTGGTGCTTCACGAATTTGACGTGGCTTGAGAAATATGGTCACGGCATTTATATTTTCTGAACGAAAACATCTGATACGCAAAAATAATACGGATTCTTGGAATCAAATATCTGTATTATAGCTGAAAAAAGCAGGCTTGTAACGGTACATTTTCCGCCGTTTTTTTATTTATCCCTTTTTGCTTTTTTTTCTTTTGTTTGTTTATTAAAATGGAATATTAAATCTAGATTTCTGTCATTTCATAAACTAGATTCAATTGATTTTTCGATGCTCTGTATGTTATACATGCTACTCATACATGCTGCAAGATTTATCCTAAGTTTTTAACAGTTTATATGTCTTTAGTTTAAGCTACTTTGCCGTCCATTCTAATTTCAGCTTACAATTTCCTACCAGAATGTGTTTTTAGAATTGCGTTTAATGCAACTGATTAAGAGTATTACTTAAGTCGAAGTTCCACTGACTTCCATTGATCAGTTTAAATAATGTATATATTTTACTTTTTTTCTTATTTTCATTCAATTTTCTACTTAGTTCTTTTACTCCTGGCAAAGCAGGATAGAGACTTTGCACCCGTCAAAGCGGGTATTAACTTTGATTTTGTATTATGTATGTGCAATCAGAAATACTATTTTCTGATTGTTCGAAAGAAAGACCAGTCGCTTCAAAGCACCGCCCACTTCTTTTACTGCATGCTTAACATTACGATATCTAGACCTCGACGAGACTTCGGAACAGATGGACGCTGCTGCAGTAGCGCTTCAGGATTTGTCAATATATTGCTTATAACTGCTATACTGCCACAGAATTAGATCCAACGTAACATTGGAGACGCAATACGACTGCGTACAAGTATTCCTAATTTCTGGTTTTCAATTTTGTCATTTAGGATGTCAAAAAGACAAAATAGAGTGGTAAAGACGTCCGGGTCGTACACCACTTATATGAATATGACCTAAGACTTCGAGAGAGAGCCTCAGAGTTTCTGACTAGCACGCCTTTTCCTTTTTGCTACGACTCTCTAAGCTGTTACTACGTTCAGCCATATTACAGGCCCTGGGTAACTTCGCTAGCTTATTTGATATTTAGGGACCAACTACTTAGAATTTTGATAACTTCGGCTATATGTCTTTAGATAAGCATTAGTTAAGTCTTATTTCTTATTATTTTGAGTTCAAGGTCAAGTGGATACTTTACTAAACGTCCTGAGAAAGGGGTCATCTGTTAATTTTTATTTTGAGCAATAAATGGTAATTAATCATTCTCGAGTTTACGTCTCTGTTCCTGAACTAAAGCGAATATTCGCTTAGCTTTTCATTAG
The DNA here is from genome assembly GCA_000611955.2 of Stegodyphus mimosarum. Lineage (NCBI taxonomy): Eukaryota > Metazoa > Arthropoda > Arachnida > Araneae > Eresidae > Stegodyphus > Stegodyphus mimosarum. The sequence continues at coordinate 534,389 of KK115686.1, forward strand.
GTTCTTCATATTTAGTTGTTAGATAAACGGGTGGACTTTACAATGCTAATATATGTTATGCATTTATAACTCAGATATGTGGTACGCATGTTACGTGTTTTAAGCAGCTTAGTATAACAAATATATAGTCATCTATTGATAACATTTTCAACTATCATTTTTCTATTCCGCCAGACACATTCCCATTGCGTCATATATGTTCAGGTGTCATTTCAGATAATTCTCATCAATGGTTCCTTTTTTTTCACCAGCTTTGAAAAAATCATCTTGTATAATTACATATTCAACGACAATTTCACTGGGCAGTCAGCAACAGAAAAAAAAATATTTCGTATATTGGTGAGAATATGGGCATTGAATTTATTTAAAATACTAAAATATATACTCATATCTGCTCAAAACAAATAAATATATAAGAATATTAAAATCCACTCTTTAAAGCAACCGATGCATACTTTCATACGTTTTTTAAACAAACTTACACTTCGATATTTCTTTTCTTTCCAACCAACACGTTGAGCATACACAAAACACAAATCATACAAAAATCTCATACATCAGAAGCATTCATCAGTTTTAAAGTTATGCAGTATATATATATATACGTATGTGGGTGTGTTCATGTATATGTATTACATTTTAATCTTTTTTTATTTATAGCATTCTTACATCTTAAAATTACATTTAGCTTAATATTGTACTACACAAATATTTTAATATATTAATTTATTTCATTGGGTACTTAAAATTTAATATAATTGAACATATTCTTATAAATGTGTCGTAATACTATCTCCCTGTATTGTAAATAATTAATTGAGCCTAGATTTAGATTTTTGATAATTTGGTGTGCTGCAGGGCTTTCATGTAATTCTTTTAAATGATTGCTTCTTTCCCCAATTTCCATCAGTAAACATTTTGTATTTATGGTAAGGTGTTAGTTACATGTTGCACCATTTTACTTTTTCTCTGTAGTTATAAAAGAACCACAAATCTTAGCTTTAGGTATTGCGCTAATGGAAATTTTTAAATCACTTAATTATTTAATATTTTAAAAATTACTTTTGAATTTAATAAATTTACTGCATAGGCTCTAACTCGGCTATCCTGTTTAACTGTAGCGACAGCAACCCCCTCCCAATGATATGTTACTATCGACGATATGTTACTATGAGATTAAACTTTCTGTATCTGAATTGAAAGCCTTGCTTTCTTTCTAACATTCTATGTATTAAGTGAAAGGGCAATATTTTTTTTTGATTTTTTCACCGTTTTGCAGAATTATTTTCGTTCTGCGCCAAATTTATTACCAATTTATTCACTATACTATTTTATTGTATACATGTACCCATATATACAAATATAGGATGTATTATTCTGGGGCTATAACATCCTTTTGTCCTGCATATATATCCTTTTGTCCTGCATATATATCCTTTTGTCCTACATATACCCTACATATAGTTGGTTAAAAAATCTTGTTTACATACCTCAGAACAAACATACAATTTTGTTTCTTTCTACAATCCTAATAAAAACTGTCCATCAAAATGGTTGAAGCAAGACAGTTTTACAGACGTTTTACTACTATAAGCTATTTTCTCCCTCCTTTCTGCATGTCTTCGTGGTGTAACGGTTGGCACACTCGGCGCGTATCCAAGAGGTTCAGGTTCGAGTACCGGTGTGAGTAATGGACATTTTTCATATCTACCTGCTTCAAAAATTCCTGATGAACCTAGTCGGTAACCAGTTCAAGGAGTTTGAAGCAAGATAATTTTATCGACGTTTTACTACTCCATTTTAAATTTTTGACGTTCATTTGTTACAGTTGTGAAGCAGGATTAGAGAAAGCCTTAAATACGCCGTCCTTTTCTTAAACCTAGTGGGTAACCAGTTCAAGGCGTTTGAAGCCAGATAATTTTATAGACGTTTTCTTCTACATTTTAAGTTTTTATGAAAGGTAACAGAAAGGGCGCATATTGTAGGGTTTCTCTTACCTTGCATAACAAATTTATTTTAAGTTTCATAAAACTGGATCCTATAATAAGTAGATATAACGAAAATTTTCTGCATGCATCAATGTGACTAGCCAAAAGAGCAAAAAAATTAAAATTTAAGATTTATATCATTTGTTTCTTAGGAAAAAACTCAGTAAGCAAAGGACAGACTGAAACCAAATAAAAACAACTGACTGAATGTGAATTGTGACAGCTTTTAACACGTTATTTAGGTTAACACTTAAAATTTACTGGTTAGAAAACCCGAAATGTTCATTGCACATAAAACCATGAAAGTACCCCATTTGGAGGATTATGGTTTTCCTTGGTGAGATTAAACTTTCTGTATTTGATTCGAAAGGTTTGTTTTCTTTTTACCATTTTATAGAAAACGTGATAAATTTAATTTATTAATTTCAAGAAACGATGTTTTCAAGTTTGTAAATGCTGCATTGTTAATTATACTGACATAGTTGACAAAGTTTAACAATATAAAGATTTAATATATTAGCTTTATATTGTTTGTGTATATTACATATATAAGCTTATAACAATGTAAAGTTTAACAAACCAGAAAGCTTTAACAGTAAAAATTAAAGCAAGAGTGAGATCTTTCACTGAAAATCACACTCACGTTTTAAAAAAAAAACTTATGTTAATATTTTCATTGATTTTGAATTTTTTTCTGCATATGTAAAATGTTTTCTGTTTAGTTATAGTTAGCATTTTCTACGATGACATTTTATTCGATATTTGTTTTCTATCTTTCTTCAAGTTTTAGACAGATTATTTTTTAAATAAAAAATAAAAAATCTGAAAGCTTTCATATTTTATATTACGCCCAAAGGGGAGTTTTTATTGTTTTGTGTGTTACCGGTATTTATTAAATATCATGTTCTTCTCACTTAAACCATATAATCCAATTCAACATCAGTATCACAAAGTATTTAAAAGAGCATATCTTTAGAATTTCTGATACACACTCTCGTACACTGGAGATAAAAATGCTTTTTTTCCCGTATAGTGTTGCGATTGCTCGCGAAATCGTTGAGTTTCTTAATCAAAAACTCATAAATTATTTACAAAATACGGAATAGATAATGAAACGAATTCCACATTTGGGCTTCCAGATGCCCATATTGGGGTGGAAACGTACGTTATTCAAAATTTGATGGCTCTGGGTACCGTTGTTTTATCACAATGCGAGAAATGTTCACACATTTATGCAGATTCTTCATTATTTAATTTCTTTAAATATAATACAGGGCTTTAATATTTAGTGGCAACAATTTAAAAAGTGATTCACCGTTTGTAATGAATCAACGCAAAATGCCAAAACGAAATTAATAGCCCTTTTGGGCAAATTGCCTCTTTGGACTAAAAGAAAACTTACGTTACCTGCGAATTTAAATTTTCTTTCTTTTTATGTAAAATAGTTTTTTATTTAAGCACAAAACAATCGATACAGATAACATTTTCTACGATGTCATTCTATTTAGTCCTTTTTTTGTTCTTGGAGATCTTTCACTTATTATCTCTTTTTTTTCATAAATAACTTACATTGATGTTTACTATAAATTTAAATATTTTCTCCTATGTAAAATATTTTCTATTTACATAAAGACAGCATGCCATTACATTTGGTATTTTTTTCTGCCTTCTTTCTTCTTCTTCGCTTTCTCTTGTTGTTTACGGAAGTGACGTATGTGTGTACATCAGTTAAGAAAGAAATGGAATAAACTGCAAACTAAAAAATAATAAAATCGAAACAAATTTAAAGCCATCTTCAGCTTCAAATCAAGTAGAAATTAGTCATCTATAATTCATTTCCTAGAAATCTTTCACAAATTCAAATTTCATAGATCCGTGTCAATCATAACTATTCCATCAGTCACGTTGTAATTCTATCTACAGACAATGTTTATTACGATTTATATCTCAAAATATATTTAAATTCCTGCCATTTTTCATGAATAAATTGTTGCAATGGGAAATAACAACGCGTTCAAAATTTAAATTGTAAAACTTCATAGCTGACAGAAGTCTCCTGCATTATTTCTAACTGCAATCAATTATTTAGACACAATATGACATTATTTCTTCCCTGGAAAATTATCATTCCCCTTAGGAAGAAGAATAATCAGTTTGTGCTAAAAATTAATATTAATGAAGCTTTCTTTGCTGTAAATAATGAGCTCACTGATTAACTTGGCAAGTATGACTGCCTGATTGCTAACGGCTGACTGTTAAATGAGTGGGAAACTTTTGTTAAAACGTCAAATATCTGGATTATTTATCACATAGATTTATATAAAGAGATACATTTTACTAGACCAAATGGCGTTAGCCAAGATGGGTATCAGTCTCGAAACGGAATTTTACGTTAATTCACTACAAAAGTCTGAATCTCTTCTCAAATTGTTGCAACCAAATATCATGTCGCTTTATTATACATAAAAACATTAAATAATAAAGAATCTTCATAAACATATGTATGGGAAAATTAACGGTACCTAGAGCCATCCAATTTTGAGAAACGTGGCCCTCCACACGTATATGAGCATATGGAAGTCTGAATTTGAACTTAGGAATTTGTTATATTTTGTCTATTTCACATTTTATAAAACTTAAACGAATTTTTAACTTAAAAACTCAACGACTTCATAGCGAGCAGTGGCAAAATTTTTGTTGAAAAAATAGGAAGCAAATTCGAAAATCGAAAATGAGTCGAAACATTATGCTAGGTAAAGTAATTAATTAAAACTTAAACTTAATCATTATATAATTAACTAATGAAGGTCATTTATTATTTTAGCTCTTTTATAAAATTCTGCTGGTAATTTTTTATACAAAATGTAATCTAAAAAGATTAGAAAAAGAAAGTTGAGGAACTATATGTGGTAACCACTATTAAAATTTCTTAATTAATTATTAAACTATAAAACTCTGTCAAGTAGCATTAGTTTTTTATTCATTTTCAATGTCTGAATGCTTAAGTATCCTTCTTAATTTTCCAGAAAAAAAGGATTAATTAATATAACAACTAAAATATTCCGTATTCCTTCTTGCGCTTACAAAGCATTATGCGAATATATTGTTACGAATTTTTCATTTAGACAGCTACTTTTAGTAGAATTAAAATAAAAATTGTTGTATTTCCCTATGTAATGCAGCGCGAGACAAATTTTAAGAGAAAGTTACGCCGGAAAAGTAAGAATAAAGGCTCGTACATTTAACTTTGAGTAAATGCATATGTCGTTAATTTGTATTGATATTAAATAAAAGTAATTGACCACTACTGCTAGCTGTAAACGTAATTCCATCCTCTTTTTTTCTTTCCAGTAACTTTGAGAAACAAAAATTGCTAGAAAAACCTCGCGATCGGTTAAAAGCTATAAAAGGCCGGAAAGAGAGTGTTCTGAATTCAGTTGTTTAGTTTCTGTTATTGCGAGTCGTTTAGTTCCACTCGAATTGTGATATCAGATTTAGCTTTCTCTTTAGATACGCTTTGCATTGCGTTTATTTTAATGTTTTTAGTAGTTTGAAGTGTAACTACTGATTGAACTGTGTAATATTGTGAACACTTGTATGAATATCTCTGAGGAAAATTCCAGCTTTCTGATATATTTCTATTGGTAGGAACATATTTTATTAACCTAGTATCTGCCTTGTGCATTCAATCTATTATGAACCCGTACGCACGCAACGATACGTTTACAGCTTTCAAAACATTGAAAACGGTTGTCTACGATGTTATCGTCATGCGATGATTTGTAGGTACGTCATTTTTTGTCGCGATATTTTCGACGACAATATTTTTACTCAGCCAAGTTTTTTAATAGCTTTATTTTCAATGACGGTGCTCTGTATTACGATGTTTTAGAACTGCGATGTTTTGTCGTTGTTTTGTTTTCTCTCACAATGGTTTGCACAGCGACGTTTCCTCGTTGCATTTTTTTTTCTCTGCGACGTTTTCATCTGCGATGTTTTTGCCGAGGTATTTTCGCCTGTAACCGAGTAATAATAATAACCGAATAATTACCGAATAATTTAATAAATTTGTACAGATATTTCGGCAAACAAACTTTTTTAATTTCTTACGAACAATATCACAGTTGCAAAACGTACTCTGAGCAAAGTAAGCCACAAGTGTACAGCAGAAACTGCTCACATATTGCGAAGCACATTCGAAACTCCTTCAAAACATAAAGGGCATCCTAAGAAACCTAGCAAGATATTTTGGAGTATGGAAAGAATCTGAAGCACGTGGGAATGTGAAAATTGTTTGAGGACTTTGAACACTGCACTTGATAAAGCAGCTTATAACATTTTGAGGTTAAACAGGATATAAAATTATATAGAAGCTCTTGATACACTAATTTTTGCTTGTTTGCTCAAAATGTTACAGATTTTTGTACGATGTGAAATAGCAATAACACGTTCTCAAATTATTAGTTAATAGTTCTTTCTACGACCTTTCATCTTTTAATGTGCTTTAAAGTTATGTTATATCTGAAAATATACCTTGAGTGGCTTTTGATTATTAGGACAAACTTTGAGCATTTCGGGCCATGAATTTCATGATTAACGGTTTTAATTGGATTCAGCGTGTTATTTAACAAATAACATTTTTCTGTTGATAACAAAATAAATTTCATGCATAATATCTTTGTTGGAGACATAAAGAACTTGCATAGTAATTTGAATAAAAATCATATTTCCGCTTCATAAAGAGCTGATTGAGTAGAGCAAAACAAAATGTCCATTGAATGCTCAAAGACAGCTTACGTTAAATTTACCCATTGACGAAAGAGGCTTCATTTAAATTCTATCTCTTCTTTCCATTAGTCAGGACTTGACGAAAATTATTACACAGTGCCCGAAATATATTTTTAGTGGTATAAATTATAGCCTATCCAAAATACCAAATTTTATGAAACTGCGGCATTTTTGACCACAGTGTATTTCATAGGTACATAGCTTTCCACTATACGAAATACATACTATAAGCGACCCTGGACTTTAGCACATTATTGGTTGTTGAAAATGTATGCGATATTTGTTTCATTGATCCAAAATAGAAGGATGTAAATCTATATAAGCAAGGGAATAAGTAAACTGCAGTTTAAGCCATATTTCCTCATTGTCCTAAAAATAGGACAGCACACATAAATGCTCTTAGTATGAAATCTTTGAAATAATTTTGTTCAAATTAAAGACTATTTATTATTTAAGACTTATTTAAGTATACATTTGTCTTTATCGCAAGTTAGAATTAATATAGATATTTTTTATAATTTTTTTAAATGGAGATTTTCGCAGTTTTTCTCCCTTACGTTTTTAATGTACATTTTTTTTAAAGTTTTGAGCTCCAAGTAAAATATACGTATAGATTTATTGAGGTAATATTCTATACTTTTATACCAGTAAAAAACATTGTCAAAACATTTTATCTAAAAGATAAATTTTCTTAGCATTTTTAACCGTCCTAAAAATTGTACGACGGTAAAATCCACTACTACGTACCAAAGGTTCTTTGTACGTACCCCATTAGTTTGTTATGGAGATAATTCTTTCTTTCTCTATTGTATTCTAAACATTGCTGTTATACAACTAACTCAGGCACTTTCTTCTAGCTGGCAGGTGCATATCACGTGTCAGACAGGTTTGTGAAATGTGGGAGAGGAAGCGGAGTGAATGTTTTAAGCACTGACGCATGAAAGTCAGTTTGTATTCTGAAATTCATCAAAGTAGACTAAATTTCTCTCGTTTCTACACGCTTGAATTTTGTGTTTTCTTTCGGAAAATTATTTTAATGTTAGTACTATGTCGCGTAAATTTTTAACTGCACAAGAAGCCTTTTTAACTGCTTTTTTATATTTTTGTGGTCTCCAGTTCACAGTGATTTAGTCGACATAGACAATCAAATCGTAATTTTAACCCCGGATTCCGATACACTGAGTAATACAGAGGAGACTGATGATTTATCTACAAGAGAGATGAAAGTAATGTGTGATGAAGGGAGTCTTGAAGAGGTTGTGGGCGCTATTGAAATTCTAGTTTCAAATAGCATTGAAGCATATGCGATGCTTCAATGCAATAAAATTCAGAGTATTGCAAGATCACTATGCGAACTTACGTACTCGTATTTCAAGCCTTTTGTATTCCTTTTTGTTCAGCGTCCTGGTATTCAATAAGAGCACGTCTAGTGAAATAAAGCATCTTATATTTACATATTTTACAATATGTAAATCCCAAATGGGTACAATGTGAACCTAAATTCGAAAGCATCGCGAGGGCTTTTCCTCATGAGACAGCATTTGCTGTTTCATGGAAGGTCAAACACTTATTAAGTGATGATAGTATGAGCCTGCTTGGTTTTCAAAGACACATAACTGTTGCCTGTTTGGGAGTTACCATTCCAAGAAATCCATCTTGCAGAAAACTGGGTGTTCAACAAGTTAATGATAATTGTCTAAAGCTTCGAAATGAACAAGTTATTGCGAAAAAGCCAGAAAATAGACAAGGAAGATGCCAGTTAAAGGTCTGCGCCGCAAACAAAACCGACAAATATCTGTAAAAAATGTAACGTTATACTATGTTTAAAATGCTTTCTCCCATTCGACCTACGTAAGTATGATTAGAAGTGGATTATACCATTGTCCTATTTTCAGGACAGGGTGTATTGATCAAACTGATAAAAATTTGGTAAGATTTTTGGTTTTATATTTATACATGAACAAAGAGAAACATATACTTAATTTATAAAAAAATATTAATTTCTTCAATACTTGATGTGACATGGGTTAAAATATTTATTTATCGATATTATTATTTATTTGCCAATCCATGTAATTAAGTTAACAAATCATGTTAAGTGCTTTTATGTGTTTTCGTGAAAAACTAGTCAATATTTAGTTAAACACTTTTTTTTTGGTCATCCATTAAAAAATCACATGATTGTTTTCGCCTGCAGACAGGCTTTTCTTTCCCATTTCCAATTCCGAATTTGAACCTTGAATATTAGTCCTGCAAATTTATAGCTAATTCTTGTTTTCTCTGTATAACCAATAATCATTATCCGGCTTGTTATTTTAACTCAGATCGCATCCCCTATACTCTCCCAAAACCTTCCATTTGTCATTATTTCACATGTTTGACAGCAACTTCAGAATAAGCCCACGAAATTCATCGTGGCAAGCAGTGCTTTGCTCTTGTCGTTGGCAAGAGCCTTATTCACCATACAGGTGACAGTACTTTGTTCAGTTTCAGTTCCGCCCCTAGTTTTGATGGAGAGCATCCCGGAGGAGACGCGTCCGAGGATTTACCACCCCTTTCTCCTACCAGCAACCTCCCGAGAGGACTTTCGGCTCTCCGAAGATTTAGAGGGCCCCCATGCTGCACAGTCATTTTACATTTATAAACATGTATGCCTTGTCCGGGGCTCAAACCAAGACCATTCTGTATGGCAATCAGAATCTCTAACCGATATCCCGGTTGCGTGTCAAAACTTATATTTAAAATGATCTGCTGAATTTTGCAAATCCAAGTTTTAAAACAAAATTAAATCCTTGAGATTTAAATGTGTTTCTGAATAGATTGAAAATGAAATTCAATTATGAGCTTAATGTATCAATTGTTATATTACAAGAGAAAAAGGAGAACGGATTATAATTCTTAAATATATGCTGCAAAACATACACAAAAAGGCAGTCAAGGTGGTTTCGTTTCAAAATAATTAAACTTTTAGGTCACTGATAAAGGTACAAAACTTTCCACTTCATAATCTCTCAAAGACAGAAGAGGAATAACATTATTAGTTCGTTTTAATGACAAGATGGCAAGCCTTTAAATTAACCACCCCTATTTGGATAAGCTGCTTAGTTTTTCCTTTCTTTCTTGTTTCATTCTGGGGATTGATCTTTGAAGTTTAGTTAGTAAAAAGGTCCCATATCCTGATGTGTATCGAAAAGGAACTGTAAATAAGAATACGGAAAGAAACGAATTTGTAAACCAAAAACGAAATAAACTAACAAATTTGCCATTAGAGATAAGTGATGAAAAAATTTTCCTTTATTTATTCTAAAGCCAGTTTTGTTGGTTTATTCCTTTGATTTTATTGAGTTTACTTTTCGACCCATTCTTCATCAAGAAATCACTTGTTGAATTAAAAGAAACTTAAAGGGAATGTATCTTTGAATGAAAATAGTTTGTCTTTGCAAGAAACAATCCTTATTTCTGCTTGTATAAACTAAGTGCGGAAACGACATGTCGCAGGAAATGTTTTGAGTAGAACTAAATCCATCTTCTTTTGAGTTTAACGAAAAAACGTAAAACGTCATAGTCTCAGTTGTGTAAAAATGTATAGTAAATGTTTCTCGACCTAAATTGAATTTTATTAAATCTCGCGAGGAAAGAGAAACCTGAAAGAGGTAAATCACGCTATTCCCTAATGTATTAACTGTTGTTACTAATTTTGTAGGTATGCAAATAAGTTTAGTGGAATTATACGGAAATTGTGCTATCTCACGTATGATACAACACGATAAATTGCCTTAGGATGTAAACCATGGCCAGAAAAATAAAGTTGCCGACATAATTCCATTTAATATTGAGGTAATTGAGTATCTCATAAATTTAACAGGATAGCGCCAAGCTGGTAATGATGTTTGAAACTAAGTTTTGTCTCCAAATTTTCGGATAAATAGCTAAAAAATCGTAAAACTTTACGATCATTTGGTCCATCCCTTTGTAACTGGAACTGGTGCGACCGATTTGTAATTGTAAGTGAATCCAACTCTATGTAACTGTAACTATATATACCTTCTAGTAATTTGAAAAAGTTAAAGGTGCTGAAAATTTATCGGCGAACGGGAAAATCTTTACAAGATGGGAGAATATCAGTCTTCAGTAGAGTTCAGAGTATTGCGAGATCACTATGCGAACTTACGTACTCGTATTTCAAGCCTTTTGTATTCCTTTGTGTTCAACGTACTGGTATTCAATAAGAGCACGTCTAGTGAAATAAAGCAAGGACTGATGAGCAAAGTTATTCCAATCTTGCAAAAGCAGTGCAAGCCGGAAATGACTGAAGAAACGCATCCGACGAAATACATTTTGAACGCATCGCCTGTGATATCTTGAACTTTAGACACCATCTGTTGATGGCAACAAATACATTCTCGTTTTCACTAGTTACTTTCCAAAGTGGCCTGCAGCGTATCCTATCTCTGATCAAGAGGCCGTCTTGATTGCAGTAATGATACAATGTTCTGTTTCCAGGTTTGGAGTGCCTCTTCAGTTACATTCCGATTAAGAAAAGAATTTTATCTCAGCTGTAATTAAAGAACTCTGTAAACTACTCGGCGTAGACAAAACCCAAAAGATACCTTTACATCCTCAGTCAGACGGCATGGTAGAGCCGTTTAATCTAGCAATAGCTAATGGTTTCCAAAAGAAATAAGCCTGGAAACAGAAGCGACCTCTATTGTTACTGGCCTATTGCAGTGATATCCACAAAACTACCGACTATTCCGCATCCCAAATGCTCTTCGTTCATTACCTTCATCTGCCTTGGGGGCTGTCGTATGATCGCCCTCCTGTTACCTGTTCATTCTCTGGGAAATACATTTAGTACATCAAGGCACGGTTTGAAGTGATGCACGGAGAGCGAGTCGACTTTGTAATGGAGAAAATGAAGATCCGATATGAGAGCTATATGACATCGATTCAGCGTAGGTGACAAAGACTGATTCTCTTGCAATAATTTTCTCTTAAACCACAGTCACTCTAGGACGGAACTTATGCATTCATAAACAGGTTGAATGACGTCGTAGCTCAGATTCGTAAGTGATCAGATTCTAAGCCAATAATTTTTTTCACCTAACTAAGAACTAACACCTTACTATGCCTGCAGACTCACACCGTACTATGGCCACAGTATGTCGTCCCCATGGTGCACGTAATGTAAATGGTATAGTAAGATCATCGTCCTACCTGTACATAAATTTGTAAATACATGCATTTATTTATTGATTTGATATTTGACTTCGTGTATGTAATTTATTGAGGTAATTATTTTATCATTGCATTTTCTGTTCAGTTATTGATTTTCTTTAATTGCAACAACTTCTTGACAGGGAATGTACAGCTCAGGACATGGAATCTTTGGAAAGGTGGCAATGCTACGAATTTTATATATAAGTTAATAATTTTACTGGCAGCACAAGTAAATTATAGTATCTCTTATATAATGTATGATGGCAGGTATGAGGATGCGAAGCCTCATTGGCAAAATAAGTCTATAGATAAAGGCCAAACTATTTCATTCAAACATCTGAAAAGTCCGTTTGTACAAATATTTGTTGGATTGAATTTTCTTCCCCCATTGCAAGAGTAATGCTACAGAGATGACAATAATTTAATTAATGAAAAAGATTACTTCTCTCTTTATGATTTGTGTGCGGTTTCACAATCAATGGATTTGGCTACCACCTTTTGTCCCCAAATTTTGAGAGAAATCTGCAAAAGTGGCCACACTTGACGACTATTGGGTAATATTATGCACTGATGAATGTGTAACTGCAACTAATTAGTTCCCTGTGTACCTCCGACTGTAATACTTTACACAACTGCATCCGGTCCTGTAACTGTATATGTCTTCCAGCAGGTTTGAAAAATCGAAGGTACTGGACGTTTCCCTGCGGGCTGGGGAAAATTATGTAAGACTGGAAACTGACATCATGTTTAGATTTAGTTCAGAGTTTAACTAAGAATATTGAAATTTCAGAGTACTGAGGGCTCGGCGTGCAAGATTACGCAGTGAGACTTTCTGTAGTGCCATTTCTTCATTCATCAAGCTATCAGTGTTAGTTCTGTGTGCATTCAATGAGTTTACGAATCCGTAGACAAGTAACAGTATACTCTTTCTACTTAAAAACGTGTCTTAAAGGTATAAATCCCTTTATTTATTATAAGTAAACTGTGGAAAAAAAACAATGGGACAGTTCTATACCTCCAATTCTATTGGGCCGATTGATGAAATTCAAATTGCATTTTTCATGTCTCGAAAGCGCGACTTGGAATATTTACTAGATTTATATATAGCCTCATGCTAACATCGGCATTTGGACACAATATCGGACTTTTCTCAAATGACATGCCATTGTTTTTCCATATTTCGATTCTACGACTAAATATTAAATTTTGTAAAATTTGGTGAGAAATTTACGGAGAAATTAAAAAAAAAACTTATTTTGGCGTATTTTTTCAGTTTTCGCCAAGAATAATGTACTTCGTAAACTTCTAAATTTATAACAACCTATTTTCCTTTTTATTTTTCATTGCGAACGAGCGGAAAAAAAGGTATCGTTCATACTTTCAAATAATTTTAACAAACTTCGTAAACCACATTTGTGTTATTATCGCTTTTAAGGAATATGCCAAATTTCAAAGCGCGCCAATACATAAATTCACGTATTCATGTATATCTCAGGAAATTTTTAATAAAAAACTAATTTTTTGCTGGTATGCTTAGAAATACATCTACTTTAAGATGATGGTAAAACTTTTATAAATTAAAATTCAAAATATTTTTTGAAAAATTTATAAAAAATGTTTAAAAATATAAATTTTAAAAATAAGTCATAAAAAAGGGGATTTTATTTGGAATGAACCTAAATTTCGAATTGTGAAAGAAGGAATCGAGTAAGTTTAATAAAAAAATAGATATTAATAAATATATATATCAAATTCAATTAACACTGAGGAGCTAAACTTTTAAAGCTACATTTTTAAAAACTACTCGAGCGATTTTTACAACATTTAGTAGTTTGGCATAATTTGAGTCGTAGACTCGAAATAGGGAAAAACAATTGTAATGTCTTTTCAGAAAAAGTCCGATTTTGTGTCAAAATACTTATATTAGAACAAAGCTATATATAAATCTAATGCATATCATAAGTCGCGCTTTCGAGACATGAAAAATGCAATTTGAATTTTGTCAATCCGACCGGTAGAACGGTAGATATACAACTGTGCCCTACTTTTTTTCCTCAGTTTACAATTAAACACGTTGGTAGATTTTCAGATTTTCAAAATCACATCTGGTCATTTCACTGCAGCACGAGTAGTGACCAATACTATTAGGTCTCATAGTGTAATCTTATGCTGAACAACGTCTAGCCGAAATCCAAATGTAAGAAAAATAATTAAGACATAGAGTACAGTCACTTGCTTAAAAATAACAAGCTCTATGTTATTTATTTTCCAGCGGCAGTTTAAAAACTACCAATGAGACGTTACAAGGTAATAGCATTCTTAACAATTCAGCTATCGGAGAGAGGGCAATGGGCCTGACCAAAATATCGGTGCTCTGAAGATGTGTGGAAAGTCTTGCTATGTCGTGATTTATGGTATACCGTAAAAGATAATTGACACCCATGACAAAAATTCTTATGCATGTATTGTTGAAAAAAATTATACTGAAAAAAAAAAGACTTTGTTAATGTATAACCAAGTTGAAATTTTGTTGAAATTGAAATTATGTTACCACCTTTTGAAAACAAGATAACAGCTGGAGAATTTTGTTTCTTTAATATTCTATTACTGAAATGAACTCTTGCTACCTTTTCCATTAAATAACTAATAATAATAATAATAACGGGGGATAAACGCATAATAATAATAATAACGGGGGATAACGGGGAATAAACGCATCCTCTTGCTACCTTTTCCATTATGCCTTATATATATAATTTACTTACAGATTTATTTACTTTTTTAACTTCTTTCTTTTTATACATCCAAGGGCTTTTCTGGTTTGTAATGATAAGAATTCATGTTTTATACTGTTTATTATTTTTGCAATATAATTCGTTTATATTCAGTCCGGAGCACTTTATTTCTCGATAATGAATTATTATTTTTTTTAATCAATTACTTTAATTTATTTCATTATTTTCAGTAAAAAAATTAATGGCCTTAAATTATTATTTTAAATTAATTTAATTTTTATTCGGTATCTGGAACACTCTTTTGAATTATTTCTTTTATTTATTTTCATCAAATGTAATTCAGCTGCAAGGCTCTGTTGTAAACAATTCGCTATTCCATGAGAAAGACCTAATAATTATCAACAATTTGTTTTTTATTTCTGTTATGTTATGTGATTATCAACTTCCAGTTAATTTACGTGTTCTTGGCTACTAGAACCTTAAGGAAGTGTCTAGAGACTTTTCGTTGGTCTTCTTACAACTATAAAATACGACTTCAAAGAAAGTCAAAAACACACTTTTATTCACTCTAGAAATGCTAACAGGTGGCCCCTCTCGGGCTTACAAGAAAGCTTCGACATGGGCGCAAGCTAGAAAATAAGAAATAAAGCTAATTAATTATAACTATCTAAACTTTAGCCGAAGCTGTACAAAGATAACTAACCGAGTTGGCCCGTAATTAAACCTCACCGGCGAACCTCACCGGCACGCAAGACTACGAAAGCGCGCAGTAAGATAAGGTTAAAGTAACGACCTGGTCCAAAGGCAGAAACTCGCTATGCTGAGAATTTCTAAGCTCTTTCACTGAAGTGAACTCCCCATTATGTACTAGTTCTACATCATTTACGTAAAATGCGATACTGAAATTTCGCTCAGCCAGGAAGCTGGAAGTGGGAAACAAGAATGTAAAGGAAAAGGTTTCAGAATTAAAAATAACTATTAGAAAATTAAAATAATTCCCTACAATAT
>KK115686.1:550176-598342 GCA_000611955.2 Stegodyphus mimosarum
TATGCATTTTAATAAAATTTAGTTTCATTTTTATTAATTAGTAAAAATTGAACTTGATTTACTTATGCTACTGAATTTAAATGATATTATAGATTAGTTCATAATTAGCATTAATTTGTTTACACAATTTCTGTTTAAATTATAATTTTTATCTTAAAATTACTATTTTAAATAATTACTGTTTACTATAATTTAAATTTCATTCCTTGCAGCAATGGCGCAATGAATTGTTTAAATTTAATAAATAATTAAATAAAATTTACTGTTATGAAACATTATATATATATATATGTGTGTGTGTGTGTGTGTGTGCATATGTGTAAAATATAAAATATGAAAGACGCTTAATATGTAAAATATAAAATATGAAAGACGCTTAATATGTAAAATATAAAATATGACTATAATTAAGAAAGTTTTGACAATTGTTTTTTAAATCCGTGATTAATTTTGATGAATTCGGCCACTTCTTTCTGCAAATCCATCATTCCATCAATGCAGTAAGCATTTCGATGTCAAAATTACATTTACATTTACTCTGCTATTGGTAGTTCATTGCAGCTGTCACCTGCAAAGTTATCTCAACTCTTATTGAAAAGTGTATTACTACCATCTTCCCCGAAAACTACATCATTTATTCACACACACATGTATATATTGTTCAAACAAATGTGACATGAAAGTTTATAATGAAAACAGGAGACTCTAACTGAACATAAAATAATCTCATGCAATCTCAAGTTCACTAGAATATTGACTGCTTAAATCAAGAATGTATATTATCTTGTATCAAAAGCATTCAGTCTGGATGTTCAAATGGAATTCTTTGAAACTATGTGTACTACGGAAAGTTGTAATGACAGAAATTTCAATTTCAACTAGGCACCATGAACCATTATTCTATAATCTTTCTTTGACAAAACGTTTTTTTCCTTTCCTCCCTACCCCCGATAGGTGAAATTTTTAAGTTTCCACTTATTATTTGGCATGTGGTTTTTGTATGTCGTAACAGTCGTTGATAGTCAACCCTATGCGAAAATAATACAGGATGTCTCGCCATGATTTATTTCCCTTTATTTCTAGCATTTTACAAGTTTGCTTAGAATACATATGGAAATGAATGCATGAGTTCTCGTTGATGTCGTTCTCGAAGAGGATTTTTGTTCAGGAAGCTTCGAGATGTAAGGAAGGACAACTGGCTCCAACATCTCGGAGATGTAGCGCTGGCTGTTTAAAGTACCGGCAATGCGTACTAGAGGAGTGCGAGAGTGATATCCAATACCGCCCCATACCATAATACCCGGTGCAGGTCCCGCGTGGCGGTGCATAACGCAACTGTTCAGCATCCTCTCTCCACGGTGTCTCAAGACTCGAATCCGACCATCGTTGTGTGCAGACAGAAGAGTGACTTGTCAGTAAAGACAATTTCATTCCATTCTGCCGTCTGCATCCTTCTTTCATCGCTTCATTGGCGGCAGAGACGTCTTTGGTTCTGCGTCAAGGGTAGACGAAGTAATGGACGTCTTGCGAACAGACCATTGTGCTGTAAACGGCATCAAATGGTACTCGCAGACACTGGATGATGCGATGACACTGGATGATTCGTGATGTGACTGACAGATCCGTCACTGGCATGCGCACAAGGTTCCTGTCATTACGTGAAGTGGTTGCGATCGAGCACGTCGGTCCGTCGTACAGTCCTGCATTCAACGGTCACATATACGCATTACAGTTGTTTGGTTTCGTTCAATATGACAACCGATTTTCCTGAAAGATAATCCACACTCTGGGTAAGACACTATCCTTCCGATGTCGAACACGGATACTTGATCAAACGATGATCGCTGTTTACTACGATGCATAATTATCGTTTCTTTGAAAAAACCACAAGAAAAACACAATTTCGGAACTTGAAATCATCGAAAACTCCAAGCCTTAAATAGCGCTTTGAAGTGGCGCCACAGGCGCGCGTGATGTGCGTCTGCGCTGAAATTCTAATCATTTGCATATCTCACCTCCGCTAATGCATGTTGCAAATTTCATGTTACTTGCATGCTTCCTTCAGGGTGTTGCATTTACGGTGTCCAGCAGTCTATAAACATTTGTAAAGATGAGGAAGGTTCTAAAAGCTATTGATTAAGCAATTTTTACAAAATCCCCCTCATTTGCTCGCATTTCTTTTTCATTTCTGTTTTACTTTAGAGAAAACTATTGTTATTTAGTTCGCATTCGAACCGGGACTCTAATTAGCCCTGCATTTTGTTTTTAATTATTTATATTCACTTTTTTAATTATATTTTTCCTTGATTACAACTAATTTCTTTTGGCATTGCATATATGTTTTTCTTCATATCATTTGTTTCTATTTGTGTTCGGACAACAGAAACGGGTACGGAAAAGAGACGAATTCAGTAAGAGCCTCAGACAAAGGTTTAGTTTATTGAAGAAATTTACTTATTTTTTAGAAATACAAACACTTGCGCTAGTAGACGATAGAGGTCTCAATGGATTTGTCAGGATAATACTCGTTTTTGGTTCTTCAGTTAATTGACTTTGTTTAAAGCTTCAGAGTACTTTTCCCTTCACAAGTTCTGTTTGGAGCTTTGAATAAAAAAGGTTAACTTTAGTTTACATTAGTTTTTGTATATATTTCTAAACTTTTTCTTTTACATTTTCTGTTCCAAATGTTTATTGAAAATAATTTACAACTTCATAAAATAAGGAATGAGTAGGGGATCACGGTTCTTAAATCATTGAATAATTCTCTCCTTTATTTCATTTCCCAAATTATGTATATATATATATATGTATATATATATATGATATTTATAGAATTTAGAAGTTATTTAAGTGCGGGTAAGCCTAATTACTTTTAACATAGCAACCATAATCGTTTGCACTTGAAACTTAGCAGCATAGTGGATTTGCTGCCAATCGAGAGAAGATAAGCTTCGCAACAACAGAGATAATGCCGTCTTTTATTATTGCGAATTAAATCATATTTAATCCATTCTAGAATTTATTCGAAAAAGTAAATGTTTAAGATTTACTTCGTAATTTTTAATATAAATATTTTAAATTTTCATGCTTTTTTGCCTTGTCGCGAAGTTGGAACTGAATTAATTGAATGAGAAATACTGAATCTTCTGTAAAAAACTGTTTATTTTTTTGTTCCTTTAATTTCTTTAATACATCGTTTTAGATTTATTATGGTATTTGAATAGAACATGTGGCAGCGATTAGGTAATTCCTCGAATGATATATTTTTTCTGCATTTTAAATTATAAAATGAATGAGATGTAACCATGTTAAGTGAAACATAGCGCCAGAGTGTCGCTATTTAAAAGACATATAGTGAATTTTAAAGAGTGCATTTATTCTATTGTGGTTTATTGTGTATTGTGTATATGTTTAGATTTAATTCAATACAAAAAGATTAAATGAAATGCAAGAAAAAATGCGTATAATTTTATATTCCGTACGAGGAAGTCATGTGGTGTACACTTCAGATCTTTTCATTATGCATGTGCATAAATCTCCACTAGGTAATCTTTTACGATGAAGAAATAACATAGCACTGTATTCTAACGATTCAGTTTTCAGCAATTCAGATCAAAAATAAGATTTTATGTTCTACATTTTCATTTTACAAGTGGAGCAAAATCTTAAACTTGTAGGCATATTAGAATTCCTTTGCATAAAACGATGTCAAGTAGTAAACTGTTAGCTACGTACTAAGAAAAGATTGCAATTTCTTGTCAGTCTTACCAATTTTATCTTTCTACAAAAAATTAAATACTTTAACGCTTTGAAACTATAATCATAAATGTTTCGATGTGTTAAACTGTAATCATAAACCTTAATTACTTTGAACGGTGGAACATTTTCTGCGAAAGAATGAAAACGTAGCACCTACAGCTAGTTAGTTAGGCAAATGGCAAAGCCATTTTGGAACAGCAGGAGTATGTTGTGTGCTTAACCTCAGTCTGTTATAATGTATTTTCTTCGTCCGTTCCCTATACGTTCGTGGTGTAACTGGAAGCACACTCGCCGCGTATTCGAGAAGTCTTGAGTGAGATTTCCGGCGAGGGCACTGCACATCCTTCAGTTTCCTGATTTCGAAAAATTCTAAAAGACTCGACAAGTGCCGGCCGAACTAAATGTTGGTGGATGATAATTTGTCATTGTTAGGATTTGGCGAATGGTTCCCCTAATCCACAGTCGCCCGTTAACCTTTATGAAACCGAAGCTTTCGCTAACATGCATGCTTAAAATACCTAAACACCACCCCCTGCTCATTATCCGTTCCTTCCCTTTCCATCCATTAACGGACTAAAAAGTGTAAAGATTTCAGATGGTATCCTTTCAACCTCCTAACAAAGAAGCTTCCATTAGCGTTTTAGGACAAGGTATATGCAGTAAACTGGCACAGTTCATTTGCAGAAACTACACTTGCTACTGCATAACTTAGGGGGAGGGAAGAAAACAACATGGGAGGCTCTAGCGATTGTGGTCGTTTGAATGAAAGATCATCTCGGGCATTTTGGTCTTCAATTGGTTAAAAGGGAGAGGGTATATAGGGTATTTTTTTTCCTTTTCTGTATACTCTCGGATGTAATTGGAAACAAACGCGACATGTATTTGAGAGTTACGGAATTCGATTCCCGGCGAGGGTATCACGGAATTTTTTGTGTTCCTGACATCGAAAAATTCCAATGACTCTACAGTTTAAAATGAATCATGTTCTTACTCTTGACGCTACTTTTAGTTTCGGTTCGTAATACGTTACTTTGGTATGTAATTGCTTTTATTCACTTACATTTAATTATCTGGGCCAACAAGACCTCAATCTGTATCTTTCACTCTCATAATATGCCCTTGAATCATAACGAGCTTCTTAAATTACGAATCAATTTGGAGCTGGGGGCCGCTTAAAGAGCATCATTAATGTGCTGCGGCTTGACCAGTTTAGTCTGTTTTGTTGTTTTGGTGCCGCAGACAATTGTACCTCATCCGCCTTTATTCATTTGAATCGGCATGTAGGCTATGTCACTGAAGAAGAAAGCTATTCAACATACAAAGTAAAAAAATTTCTTCGCTTTACAAAGGTGTTGTTATTTTAGTCAGATATATCGAAATACCACTACAGCGTTAGATCTAAATTGCATATAAAATGCATTGCTTCTTGTTAATTATTATGATCAGAAACGTGTGCTTGAAAAACTCTCCTTTTCACAACTTATATTTACTTAAAACCATTTTCAAAAGCTGTTAAGAAAAATTCTTAATATTAGAATATGTTTCCTTACTGACAATGCTTTTAGTTGGTAATAATACTACAACTGTTTGTACGAATTTAATGAATAGTTTTTGCAATAAATATTCAGTCCGCAAACACGATGCTTATTTCATAAATCATCCACTAAATTTCTCTTTGTTTCAGTTAACCTCTACGGGGAAAGAATTTCGAAACTTATTTAATATATCTACCACATACTAAGGCTTTACATAAATTATTTATCTGCACTGGAAGAGATGTAATTTAAGATAGTAAATTTAAATACGAGAAAGAAGATTTCCTACCTCTGAGGTATATCAAATTGCATTCCGTAGCACAATGAAAATATATTTGCATATATTTAGATTCAGAGCAGCGTAAAATTTATAAAACTTTCTCTCGAATGTGAAGTTTTCCTAAAGATGTTAATTTCTACTTTCCTTCGAGTCATTAAAGGTATATTCCCAACAAAAATTTTCTCCCATCTCTTGTAATTGCTCGAAACAATTAGTGGTTGAAAATGTCGTCGCTAATAGTGAAGGGAAATTTGGATTGCGGAAACTTTGGAATGACAAGCATTTCAACGCTCTCACAGATTTGCAGGATTACCGTCGTTAGAACTCAGTATGGTTGCTAAGCTTAGCTCCTCCTAGAAAGGTCGTCGCTTCTAATCTAATAGTGTAGACACAGTTTTCGAAATTCTCCAAATTAACGTTATAGGTAAATACGTCCGATGAAGGAAGCGGAAGGAAGAGAGCTATTTGTCGACGGCAAGTATAAAGAGAATTTCCAGCAGTGAAAGGGAAATTTTAATTCCGGAAATTTAAGGGATGGGTGAACTCTCTTCCTAAATTTGTATAGTTGAAGTGGATTCTATTTACTTGTTAATACACATTTTGGA
This sequence comes from Stegodyphus mimosarum, assembly GCA_000611955.2. NCBI lineage: Eukaryota > Metazoa > Arthropoda > Arachnida > Araneae > Eresidae > Stegodyphus > Stegodyphus mimosarum. The sequence goes on from KK115686.1 coordinate 556,356, forward strand.
AATGAATTAGAATATTCAGTTTATTAATGCAGTAACTGCTAATCCTGCACGCTGTTATTTTCTACGAAAATGTGATTGGTCTTCTGACAAGCAATTTAATATTTCAAGACAAACTGCTTTTGTTTTTTAAAGTCTCGAAATACATCACCCATAATGCCAGACTGTACTACATATAGAAAGGATTCACTCCCAGAATTAAAGAATTATGTCAGATATTTAAAGATACTTCATAGTTTTAGGTAATGTTTCAAATTTCGTAACACATTTATCTAAACATAAATTATTTTTAACAGTCTATACAATTAACATTTGTGCGTGTCCGCCTGTTTGTTTGTGGCATTATCTCCTCCGGAACAGCGGAGAGGTCATCTTCGAGATAGGTGTCCCCGAATTCTAAAATTTCGTGGGAAGCCATTTAAATAATTCTTATTTTCGTACGACTTTAATTAGCCGAGATATCAATTAAAAACTCTGAAAATGCTAATTTTCGCACTCATTTTGTTGAGTGGCAACGGTCTTGCAGCGGAAGATAAAAATCTCCTTTATTTCGAAAAGTGTTGCCACTGCTCGCTTCCAAATCTTAGAGACTCTTAATAAAACAGTTCCATGTTTTACAAAAGATGAAATAAAAATAGCATTGCCAAATATTAAATTTTCAACTATTTCGGATTCCAAAAATTCCTCGGAAGCTATTTCAACCATTTTGTACGACTTTAATCAGCCGAGATATTAATTAGAAACTCTGAAAACGCTAATATTCGTACCTATTTTTCTGAATGGCAACAGTCTCGCGCGCTGGAGATAAAATTATGCTTTATTTCGGAAAGTGTTGCTACTGTTTGCTTGTTTTGTAGAGTTTGTTAGTAAAATTTTGTAAGTTCCACAAAATATGAAAGAAAAATAGCATTGCCAAACCGTTAAATATATTATTATTATATAATGTTATATTCTGACATTAAAGAAAGCACGCGAATGCATGTGGCGTAATTGTATGCCGAAATGATTTGTTAATGTCAGCATTTTAAATAAATAGCTGCTATTTATTTTGTTTATTAAATATATTGTTTATATTAAATTTATTTTGTTTCTGATTAGTATAATTGACACTATATATTATTGCTGCTTTAATTCCTTTATTGATATTGAGAAACAGTTGATATATTGCATTAATTTTAAATCATGACATCATACGTATTAACCAGAAGTGTCAAACGTTTCTGCTTTCTGGTTCAGGAGTAAAAATTATTTATGAATTGGTTGTTTCTTATAAAGAATGATCTGATTTCATTCACACTGAAATGTTTTTATACATTTGATTTTCAGAGGTTGATAGAACTTAGAAGTTTCGCTTTGGCTGCAAACCACTATTAAAATAATAAAAAAGGCTTATCAATTAAGCACTCAAAACTGCTAAAAGAACCTGATACTTTTCAGAATTTAAATTACATCCACAGGGGCATTTTTTAACATTTTGTGTGTTACCTTTATTTATTTAATATCGCGTTCTTCGCACATAACCATAAGATTCAGTTGAAGAGCAAAATCGCAAAATAATTTTAAAATGAGCATATCTTTATAATTTCCGATACACAGTCTCGCGCGATGGAGATAAAAATGTTTTTTTTCTGTACAACATTGCCAATTGCTCGCTTTGAAATCCTTGAGTTCGTTAATCAAAAATTCGTTAAGTTTTACAAAATATGAAATCGATAATAAAACAAATTGCAAATTGCAAATTTGGGCTTCCAGATGCCCATATCCGCAGGAGGATTACATTATTCAAAATTGGATGGCTCTAGATACCGTTGTTTTATCACAATACTAGAAACATATGTACATTTATGCAGATTCTTCATTATTTAATTTCTTTAAATATAACACAGAGGGATAATATTTGGTAGCAACAATTTGAAAAGTGAAATAATTTTCTACATAAAACGCCAAAACGAATTTAATAGTCCTTCTGGGCAAATTGCCCTTTTAGACTTAAAAAAGAATTGCCGAAACTGTTGCAAGACAGGATTTTTTTAATCTCGGGCACTAGGCTGTTAGGTTTTTACCACAACTAAGGGTAAAAGGATGGCCATTTTGTTATAGGAATACATAACAGGACAGGCGGGCCCCTTTGCCTCTTATGCCAAGACAGACAATTTAAATCCATGTTTTCTCCGGGATTCTAACCCTGGCCTTCGATACGGTAGTCGGAGTAGCTAACAACTTTCTTGTTTGAGAGGGGTGGGAAGGTTGGTCGTTAAGTAGCCATAGGCAGCATACTAACACGTACCCTCCTACCTTGATTAATTACTAAATACTTTAATACATTTGATCCTTGCCTGGACATTTGCTCCTTTCCTGACTGGATACATTTACTCTAAACTCGTAAGATGTCAGGATTAGCCAGGAGGGAATATAAGGGAAAAAGAATGTAGTCTTTGCAAAAGCATCTGTGATTTCCGATTTCCGGATAAAATATACATTATGTGTATGTGTGCGTTTTATGAGGATGTAGGTAGCAAAATGGGCTTTAGAAAATGTATTTTTAAACAATTGGTAAAATATCGCAGCTTAGTGTATTTGCTTCCCGTCGACTTTAAAAACAAGACATAAACGTTGGCGGGTTTCTGCGTGGGACTAGACATTAATTACTTAAACCAGAACAGTACATTTAATTTACTTGATGTCTCTAGCATGAAGCTTGTAACTAATGTTCTCTTCATGTGGCAGTAACTAACGTTTTGACAAAGCGCAGAAATAAATCCCTGAAATGAATTTAATTACATCTTTTCATCTTAAGTGTTCAAAGAGTTAAGGGAAAGAAAGGTTTCAGATTTTAATGGTAACCGAAAAGGGTTAATAAGTGTTTGTACACAATCACTGACATCGCAGTCTACCAGTTTACTCTCGCACTCACTCCAACCGACCCTGCATTTTTGTCCTTTTAGCTTTAGTATTAAGCATCATTTTCTTGGCACTTACACCCTATACAATTCAACAGCAAAATTAGAAAAACTTTAAAATAGGTTAGCATAGCGGTATATGTTTAGATTTACCTATCCAGCGTTAAGTGTTTGCATACATTGTTTCCCCTTTTTTTCAGTCTTTTCGAAGTTTTTTGAAGTCGTATAAATGTGCAGTTGATTTTAATACGATGGCTTTACGAATTAATTTCGTCTTTTTATTATTAAAGTTTTCTGTGTTTACTTTATTTATTAAATGCAACTTTCTTGATCTTACGCTACGAAAAATTCGATTTAACAGCCATTAGAAATGTTTTTTTTTCGTACAGTTTTGCCACTATTCGATTTGAAGTTGTTGAGTTTGACAATAAAAAATTCATTAAAGATTTACAAAATATGAAATAGATAAAAAAACCGACATTTAAAATTCAAGGTTCCAAGTGTTCATGTTCATTATTCAAAATTTGTCTATTCTAAGAAACGTTGTTTTTCACAGTGCAAGAACATTCATGCAGATTCTTCATTATTTAATTTTTTTTGTTAAATATGATACAGGACGATAATATTTGATGGCAATAACTTGAATAGGGATTCCAGGTTTATGGTGATTCAATGCAAGATGTCGTTTTGAGATAAATATCCCATTCGGGATAACCTGGATTTTGGGCTAGTGATGAAACATATACATACACAAAATTCATAGTATTGAATACAAATTTCTTACTTATTCAACCATAACAGAAAAGATGACTATGAAGATATGTTTTCACTTATTTATTACAATATAGACATTATGTTAGTAGTATATGTAACAACAATAATAAATGAGAAACATTTATTGCCGAATATTTTCTTTCCAGAATGCCCATTAATAATCTGTATATTTCTTAGCATCTTAACGTAAACCATTTTTACCGATTTATATGTTAATTACTTTCACATTGTTTCGGTTTTTAATGAGACAAATTTACTGACGGTAATCAACATATAATTCGAAATATAAAAATGCTGAAATTAGAGTTTGAAGAAATTTTGTTAAATTAAATAAAATCATTTTCTTTAAGCTTACAAAAACTTTCTAGTAAGCTACCAGAGCTGTGATTATATCAGTAAAAACGTCGTTATTAAGTATCGTTAAAACAAATGTAGTTATTCAAAAGTTTAAATACTATAAACTGTATGAAGAAATTACCTTACCTTAACAGGCTTCGATATCTGCTCCATTTCTTGCACGTCGATCTCTATACTACACTCGCGATCTCTTTCTACGGTCTACTGGATTATATCTGGAGCTATCTGCATAGTGTTTTCTGTAGAACGAATACGTAAACATCTGGCTTCCAGAAGCCGTATTCGAAATTAGACACATTCGTATGAATATGCCTAAATTTTGCACAGTGAAATGATTCCAGATATCCAGCACCAATATCAAAGGATCTCAGGAACTACTCTGATTTCCAAAGGCTAAGAATGTGGACACAGAATTTGACATAACTGGCAAAGGAATGGGCGACTGACTTGAAATTTTAATGTGAAGAAAGGAAATTAGTTAATATACGAAGAGCATTTGATTCGGTACATATCATGGAAAGGTGGTAATGAAGAAATATATTTAGGTATATTTGAAAAAAGACATATAACAGTATCGCATTTTTCACTTTAAATCTGTGCAATTATGCAACCGAAAATTGCTTTAACTCTCAAGCACATGTATTGGGAAATAAATAACTAATTTTAACACATGGTGTAAATGAAAACTATTTTCAGTACCTTATAAGTCAGTATCTTATAAGATACTTTTCCCGCCTTCTTGGCATGCCTTCGTGGTGTAGTAGTCAGCACACTCGGCGCTTATTCGAGACGTTCGTGGTTCGAGTGCGGGGGAGGGTATTGTTTATTTTTAATCTCTTCTGCTTCGAAATAAACTTATTGTCTCTACAGTGGCGCCCGAACAATATTGGTAATTGATGATTGAACTACTATGGTGATTGATGATTCTTCGCCATCAGTATTTGATGACTGGGTCCTATAAACCACAGTCGCCCTTTAAAAGGGAAAGTATATAAGGTATTTCTCCAGCCTCATTAGCATGCCTTCGTGGTGTAGTGGTCAGTAGGCTCAGGGCGTATTCGAGAGGTGCATGCTTCTAGACCCGGTTGTCTCTACAACCTTATTGCCATTTTTGAACCATTTACTGATATGGAAAATATTTTACATTACACTATTTTTCATTATAAAATATAATTGGTCTCTCACCATCAAATCTTTAAAAACTAAGTATATTTATAGCATATTGATAAGCTCAAATATTTTAATACTAAAGAACAGTAAAATAAGTGTTTATACTCAAATATTTTTATTTACATAAAATTAAAACATTTCAAAAGGATTCAGGTAAAACTCGCAGAAAAAGAAACATGCGATAAATTTGATACGAGTGTGTGAAATTCCTCGCAAAAATATTAATTATTTTCAATATAAATAACAACTTAGATTCCTCTGATGCCTATAAAGCTTCGTTTCTTTTTATAACCAAGCGGCAAGGGGAAAATTATGACATTCACCGTGGGGTAAATATTTACCCATTGAATGTACTAAAAATTAATAAACGTACCTGAGCGCTTGAGAGTTAACAAGAGAATAATGTTCTCTGACCGTATACAAGCTCTGTATGACGTTCTACCTTCGGGTAACATGTCAAGTTCATCTAATGTTAATAAACATAATTTGTCTAACATGGCAGTTCTCGGAGTACTGAAATCCGTACACGAGCAACAATCGCCAGCAAAATCACCCAAAGAATTTCTTTGATAGTGACACTGAGAAAATATGATGGTCTCCACATGCTAATAATGTCTGCAGCTTAAGTCATTCATCAACTCTTATACTATACCTAGGTCTGTATTCAGATACTTAGTGTTTCTTCCATTTTCTATTATAACCTGAAATACTACTGAGACTACCCATATAATTTTTTTTAATAAATGTGGCATGTATCCTCATGGAAAGGCCATTGATAATGCATGTAATTTATATACAGTAATCATGTTATGTGATAGGCAGTCAGTATTTATATTTTTGGTTTAAGTCGTGTTATGTACGTACTTTTTTGTACTATGTATACCGAATGTGTGTATTGTTATATTATATACTGTTCTTATACTATGCAATCATGTTCAGACATGTCTGGATTTAGATAATTACTGTAAGTCTTCTATTATCTGTGAAAACTTGACGTATTACTGAGGCCATCCATGTTAATTTGTTAATAACTGCGACATGTGTTCCCATGGAAAGGCCATTGATAATGAATGTAATTTATGTACAGTAACCTTGTTATGTGATAAGTATGCATAGCAGCATGGCGGGTTAGTAACGTCTGGCCCACTTGTGCATCATTCATAGGAATAATTCCACGGAAATACCCACAAAGGCAGGATGGTATTTTTCTAGAACGTTGGACTCTTCATTTGTACCATTACTGTGACTATGGACTCGTTTGGTGATTCAAACAGAAAAGCATATTGTTGTCAAATGTAGTTCCCTCACGAATTAGGGTTGCATTCCTATACAAGGTGACTAAACAAAAATAATTTACCCTGACCATGAAATTCTTCAGTGACAGATTCAGACACTTAGATTTATAATAGTAATAAAGTTACGTCTGTCAGCCCTACTCTGAGGTTCATTGAAGAGGCATGGATTTCCAGGACAGAAGCCTGCTCCGTGGCTTACAGTCATTCATGAACAAACTCTGTTGTACGTGAATGTTGATTATCGGTCATAAGAACATGCGCGACATAAAAAAACTGCTGTAGCGTGTTGCGTAACAATGGGGTTAAGGAATGATTTCATGCCACGCGTTTGAACGGTTGCGGTATATCTTACCAGTTTGAGGGAATAGCTCTACGAAAATATAACCCACTTCATTATAGTACCAGAACTGAAGATATGATGTGAAATTATATCGCTAGATTTACTTCCCTGCTCTTTCTGTCCAAGTCCTAACATATTTATTGTTCATTGCAGCACAAATTCAACTGATCCATGAGCGGCATGTTGGTGCTTCAGCAAGTTTTAAATTACTATGTTGAGGCATTTACTGCAAATAAACCTCTAGCTTTGACGATTAAAGATACATAAACTCGTGGTACTAAGACGAACATACTTAGCATATGGTATTCTTTGGGGTACTTATAACATTACTGATATTACTTTCCAATTGATATTGTAACCATTATCTTATAGGTTTAGCAGAAGCTCGTCAGTTGTGCTTAGCTACTAAAGCCATGTATTTGACATCAGAAGGGGTCGATAAGCCTTGGATGGCCATGAATGTATTTCCACAAGAGTAAACCACGCTTTTTAAATTTACTTCAAACGCGAAATTAAAAAAAAATTATCAACGCCAAGAAAATTGTGACAATATTTTATTTTTAATTAACAAGTTGTTGTTGTTTTAACACGCATCATTTATATTACCTCTGTCACGCAACTCATATTCTCCACCTGGTTATATAGATTTTTCGAGACGAGGTAGGCGTACAAGTAGGTTAACTCGAACCGGAGATTTCTCTGGTGTTTGAATGTGTCTGCTGAAGTGTTTGGTGCATGAAAAACGAAAGTCCAATTATATGCTAGGTGCTGCTGAGAAAGCTGGAGATAGGACCTTCGAGTACATAGCAGCTGGTGATTATTGATGTTCAAATTCTGGTCAATGTAACTGATTTCGGAGAAGTCATGTTTAAACCGGTAAGCTGAGGTTGAAAGCGTAGCACTTAAAATTAGAAATTTGGTTCTTGCAGTAAAACTGAAGTGTGAATGTTAGTATAGTCAAACGGACTGTTAACTGCATTTTTATATTTATCCATAATTTATGATTTAAAAATTTTAATTTTAATGTGTTCTTGCCTGTATGAAACTACATATATCACTAATTCATGAAAGGAAATCAGTGGCAGATAATAATTAGAAATTAAACGGATAACTTTAGAGATTACAGTAACCCAGACTCTCTCAAATCCAAGCACAAAGCTGGCCCACTTTAATAGACTATCCTGCTCTCAATTGACCGACAACACACCATCGTCGAGAATCATTTAGTCATCCTCTTTGAATCGTAATAGATCTAGCTATTAAAAAATAATCTGAATTTTACTACAGAAATTTCTATCGACAGTTAAGCTAATTTACATATAGGCTGCAAAACTATTATTAAAAAGCAGAGCTTAATTAACCTATTTGTGGGGAACAAAGCCTTGTTGTCTAGTTGTTTCATGATATGATACACACATATTCCTTTCTACATCTGTGACGGAGTTTCACCCAATAAAATTGCGGCACGCAATTCGAAGATCAAAATCTGGAGTACATCGTTTACGTTTTGGAAAGCCCTGTATTATAACAGAGAAAGAAAAGAGTCTCTGATAAGACAAGTTGCGAGGTTTGAGAGTTTTTTTAGATTGACGTGTTTGTGTATAGTTGTTTATTGTTACTTAGAATGTTTAATTCTAATTCGTGCTCTCTTAGACTAGACACTGAGTACGGTTGCATTGGAGGCAAAGTATTACTGACGTTAGACAGATATGTATAAAATTTGTATTTGATTATTCGATCTAGGCTAAACAGAAGCGGAAATGATTATTACTATTAATAAAAATAAGGCTACTGAAGTTGCTTTTGAAATTCACTAAAATGTTTAATCTTAATTGATAAAAAAACGAATTTCATTTCAACTATTCCGAGAGTAGGAAGTTGCCGTTATAGGAGCGAACAATAAGTCATGGAATTTTTCTGGTAAAGCTGAAACCAGGAAAAAACGTGCAAGGAACTTTACGAAGCATGATCTTGATATCGCTGGTGTTTGTACATCTAATTGTTTCGCAGCATTCACTGAACATTCAGATACAGACACGGACCTGAATTCGCAGAGTAATGATCGAATTATTCGTAAAAAAATCCAAAGATGATATTTCTCAAAGTAAAAGAAAGGATGTCGTCGCATTCAAACTTGCCTCTCGTTAGTCAAGAGCTTATTGAAGAGAAAAAGATAAAAGAAACATTTGATAGAATTCAAGCTAACTAGGACGAGTACAAAGACAAGGATTACCGAAGATTTTGCGTATCCTTGATAATCTGTTAAAGCTCCACCTATTTCAATTACGAACAGCAAATACAACCTGAAAATGCTACTCGAAATGATAAAAGATTCTGCTATCAATATGAAAGCCAAAATGATTGTCCAGGCCAGTTTTAATTGAAAATACTCAATACTGAAGCTCACAGATCACATTGTGCCTTTCTTCATAGCAAGGACTTAAAATATCGCCAACATTTCCTCCTAGAGAACAGGAATCTCAAGGTATACGAAGTATACGAAACTCCGGTGCAAGAGATTACTGATGAACTGACGAACAAAGGTTTCCTTACTCTCTGGACAGATAGCTGCTAATATGCATAAATGGGGAAAATAACTTAATGAAACTTCTAAAGAAATATTTAAACATACCAACGTACTGTCATTAAAAATAAAAGTTGAAGCATGTCGAGGCGATCGCAGCCTGGAGACCGGAGAACAATTCTGAAAGAACTGTATTAAATCTACAACCGACTAACCAACGAATGCGAATTGTAGATCACAACATACTGCGAATTACAGAAGTTACGTAAAATTCCCGAGAGCTGACACTAACAATGCACCCCACAGGATTTATTCGGTAAAGTCGTTACAAATAAATCGTATGAAGCTGCGGTCACAGGGACTGCAAATACGGTACAGGAAATAAATTGAGTATTCCAGGACTTAGCTTTGGTCGAGGCCTTACATTGCTCTGGACGTCGGCAATTAAGCATTATAACTTGTGCAAAGCAAGTTTTTTGGTCCCGCCACCATAGCAATACAATGGCTAAATTTTTCACTAGCTGCTAAGCTGATATTAGTATGTTAGTTTGGAATGCGATTCCATTAAGATGCTAGTTAGGCTTGACAGGTTTCATATATGAATTAAAAAAATTGTTTTATAATAATGATATTGATATCTGTTTTATTACAGTGAAACACATTTGACGCTAGAACTCCCACAGGCTTATCTCCCCCCCCAGAATGGTCAAATATTATTAGTCATGTCACAATTACAGTCTTAATTTCACATTTGCTCCGCTTTAGGGGTGAACTGTCTGGTGGATTTGTTCTGCTTGCATTTCTGTTTGGTTTATTAGTAAGGCGTAGATAGTTCGGACGTATTGCTTCAGCTAACATCTAGATGAACATTTGTCTTGTAATTGGATTTTTCAGTAATTTGTTTAAAACGTCATCTAGGCATTTATTGCAGGTAAATCTAACATATTGTAAAAAAGTATGAACAGGTCGTTTTCAAAAAGGGGCTTTTACTGTGTACTTCCTAGCCATCTGATCAATTGCATTGACACTACATTTGGTCTCGTTATAAAAACTAATTGTTTCTGGGATTTGTTTTTTCATTGTTACTTATATCCACGGCTAGATGAAGATTACTTAAAATCATTACATTTTTCTCTCGCTTTTCTTGATACACTGTTAGCTTAGCATTTGTTACGTTATGTTTCAGAATTTTAGATCCGTACAGTGCCTTTCTGGAATCTTTCATGAACTTCGGGAGTTCTCTTCTTGCCCTGTTGACAGTCCTAGCAAATTTGTTCCTTTCTTTTGCAATTCTTCAGATTAATGAAGAGACGTAAAAGAATTGTCAAGTGCGACATTTAGACATTTGTTTAGAAAAGGTTTCATCAATCTCATAATGATGTAGTCAGATAATCTTTCATTGTATGGTCATTCCATATTTGTTCCTAGATAAGGGAAAGCACTGGAGAGGAATTTTGTTTTTACATTCACAGCCAGCCAAAATTTTTTCCATATTTATCGGGATTTGAGTGTATAAATTGAATAAAAGGACGTAGTGTATTGCTTGGAAATAGTTGTTCATTTATAGTTATATTTCCCCACGGTTTGAAGCAAGAAATGCAGTTATTAATGAAGCGATTCCAAATTTCAGATATCATTCCAAATTTATTTATTTGCAAACGCGTGGAACGTGTAGATTTCAAGTCAAATCGTAAAAATCACAAAATTTCATAAACCCTAGTTCTTCTCATAGTTTCTGTGCAAACATTCAGGCCCTAGATTTTATATCACAAAGAATGAAGCTCTGTTCATTTTCCACTACTCACATTGCACGCATATAGTACTCCAATAAAGGAAAGTCACTCGTCCATAGAAAGGGACCAAGTTCCATTCTCAAAGACTCGCCTTAACTCTACTTCGGTGCATTTCTTTTCGGTTCATTTTCAGGTACAGTTAGAAACATTACTGGGAGCAATTTGGGCTTCCCATGGGAATATTAAATCTCACTAGAGGTAGAAATAGGAGGAAAAGAAGGTTAACAAATATCCTGGGACCCCAGGCTTAAGAATCTGATAAATAGAATCTCAAAAGAAACCAAGTCGAAAATTTTCCCTAACAAATAAGCATTGGAAAGTAAGAAAACTTACTGATTTGGAACTTAACGCTGATTCTTTCTGGAAATTCACTAAGAAAAGGAACATGAGTGCATGCGATCAGTGAAAATCAGGAAATACTATTATAAAGAGTGTGGAAAAATGCTCTCGCTATCTTGAAAGGTTGTTTACTCCAAGCATTGTCCCCATGAACTCCACCCTTTTAAGCAAGGTGGAAATAGAACTTGATGCTTGGCTCAAAGCTCCTATTGCACTGAATACGTCAAATCTCATTCCCTCTTTTGAGATTATTGACATCATTAGGAAATGAAAATTATAAGATAGTTCGAAGGATAGAACACTGCAGAACCTTCTCATCTGTGTCATCTCCCAATCTGGTTACCATTTTCAATGCATGCATCACGCAGTGCTGTTCTGCAATGCTCAGAAACTTGCAAAATTATTCTTTCTTCAAAAGCCACTAAAGTACAATCCTTAGGTCGAAGGCAGATTACATGTAAGAATAAATTTCCTAAATCTTCAACCGTATATGTACCAATGCATGATGAACAATATGGGTTCCGAAATGAACACTCTACAGCCAACAACTTGTGCGATTAGTGGAATTTATCCATGTTCCACCACAAATGTTGCTGGACGTGAAAGAAGTTTTAGCCTGCGTCTGGAATAGAGTTTATGTACAGGCTGATCAAATAAAGTTTCACGTGAGAAGGATCATGTTGCTGAATTCGTATCAAAGCTATTTCACCGTTAAATACGAAAATTATCTTTCGACATATAAACAAAATGTACCAGGCGTTTCGCAGAGATCGTGTCTCGGCAGCATGCTTTATCTCTTTTATGTCGCATGTCGGCTAAAAGCATCGTGTATGACAACGTCACGGAGAAACAACGTAAGGCTTAAACATTATTATACAAAATACTGTAGGAGAAAAGAAAGGAAGATAAAACATCACAGTTCTAAAACATTACGTTATAAAGCATCATCGTCGAAACTAAAGTGGTTAAAATACTCGCAGTTATAAAACACTGTTGTAAAAACCATCGTGGTAAAAAAGTACCTATAGCAACCATGTGTTTTTCAGGCTTTAAAAGTTGTAAATTTTTAATTTCATAATGATTTTTGAGCGCAGGAAAGAACAAGAAATATTTTCACTTCTATATTTCATGTTCATGGATTAATTAGTAATGTGTTGCTAAAACAGGAAGAAAGAAACTTAAGCAATCAAAAAATGATCATGAATAGAAAGTTAATGCTATGTATAGCACATAAGATAATTTTTAATTTATGTTTTCAACTCATATTTCTCATCGTCCTAAAAATAGGACATCACCCATAAACGGTCTTTGTATAAAATCTTTGAAATAATGTAATTCAAATTAAAGACGATTTATTGTTTAAGAGTCGTTTAACTATATATTTGTCTTTATCGCAAGTTAGAACTAATTTAGATATATTTTATTAATTTTTCTAAAATTGAGATTATTGCAGATTTTTTTGCTTGTGCTTTCAACGTACAAGTTTATTAAAATTCCGAGCTTCGAAAGGAAACATATATATAAAATTACTGAGATAATATTCCATACTTTTATACCGTTAAAAAACATTACCAAAAATTGCACCTAAAAGATATATTTCCCTTGCATTTTTAACTGTTTTAAAAATAGGACGACGGTAAAGTCCACTACTACCTAATCCCCATCAGTTTGTAATGGAGGTAATCCCTTCTTTTTCTGTTACATTCCAAGCATTACTATTATATAAGCAACCCAGGCACTTTAGTCTAGCTGGCAGGTGCACATCACGTGCCAGACATGTGTGAAATGTGTGTGAAACATTGACTCCCATGGATTATTATCCGCTCTTGCAAATAAAACCTTCTTCGCTACAGGTACTGTTAGAGAACAAAAAATGTCTAAATGTCCATTTAAATCCTCTAAACCAATGTTAAAAATGGAACGAAGATCTTCAGATAGCAGTTTGATTCAAAAATCAAAGTTGCAACAGTTTGATAGAATGACAGTCGTGTTGTTTCAGTAATGTCCAATTTCCAAGAAACAAAATGTGTATCAACCGTAGAAAGAGTAGTAAAAGATGGTAGAAAGCAGGTAAAGATACCAATGCCCCTGTTTCATGCAATAAATATAAAAACATAGTGAACATATTTGATACTCATGCAGCAGCTTATGCTACCTCAATTCAGGGAATGAAATGGCACTGGTTTTAATTGGTTAATGATTGTTGCTTCACGGATGCTCAATCCGTTATTTAGTGATGATAGTCTGAGCCTGCTTAAGTTCCGAAGACGCATAAGAGTTGCCTATTTGGACTTTCCATTTCAATAGAACCATCTTGCAGAAAACTGGGTTTTCTACAGGTTAATGAAGATTTTCTAAAGCTTCAAAATGAACATGTTACTTTGAAAGTAAAAAGATAAAATAGACAAAGAAGATGCCAGATTAAAATCTTGTACAGCAAAACCAACAGCTATCTATAAAAAATTTAATGTTGGGCTATGGTTAAGATGCTTTCTCTCATTCCACCTAAGTAAGAATGACCAGAAGTGAATTTTACCATTGTCCTATTTTTAGAAAAGGCTGTATTGATCAAATTAAGAAAAATTTGGTAAGTTTTTAATTTTCTATATATACATAGATTTAGAGAAAAACGTATTTAAAAATTTTCGAAAAGGTATTCATTTATTCGAAGACTTTGTGATATGTGTTAATTATTAAAAATCATTCCTTAATAAATCTATTTTATGGACTTGCATTGGCAATTTTCCATAAAAAATATAGTCTAGAAAATTGGAAAAGGGAAAAAGAATATCTTCATAAGGTTACCTACATTAAAAGAAACTAATTGAAACAACTAAGATTCCATTTTAGTAAAAGAATATCAGATTACGAAAGTGAGAGAAAATAATTTTACAACTTCGTAATTAATTAAAAAGTTTTAAAATAAGCAACATTATAGAGTTACTTTTTTTTCTTTTTTTTGCAATGTTTCAGACTATATGTTTTATGAAAAGCTGCAAAAGCAGCTTCATGAAAAAAATTAATTAAATAATGACATTTAATAGTCAAGTAATTAAATTTAAAATTCTGTTAACTGATATGCATAGGATTAATTTTCTTCTCATTTTCAGTTTTTAATGCAAAAGTTTCCTTCTTGTGTTTTAGCAAACAATTATTAATTAAAAGCCAAAATATAAAATATAGTTCTAAAAATATTGCTCCTTCCTTCTTTCGCTCACAAATCTTTATGCGAACACACATTTAAAACTTTTGAAACCTAAAATACATAGATGTTATCGTAATGCAGTGATTTGAAGGTGATTTTTTAATCACGATATGGCGGTGAAGAGAAGCTACGACGATGTTTTAAAACTGCGATATTTTTAAACGTTTAATTTCGACAGCAATGGTAATACAAATATGTTTTAGAAATGCGATGCTTTTCCTTGCTTTATTTTCTCCTGCCCCCCAGATATTTTGTAGGATGAAGTTTTCACCTTGCATTGTTTTCTTAACGTCGTTTTCTTTCGCAATATTTATGCCAAGATGTTTTCGCTTGTAACTACCTCACTGATGTTACAAGGGGAGAAATAAATTAGAACTTTATATTAGCTTGCTACGCAGAAGACATTGCTGTAGCTGTCAGAGCAATTCAACCTAACACATTTACCAGCGAGCTACAAAACATTGTGTCACATATTGAGAACTGGTGTGCACATCAGAGAATTTCTATTAACGTCTCAAAATCTTTGCTCGTTTTAGTTTGGCGGAAAATGTCAAATATCTTAAATATTCAGTCTTTAAATTATTCGCAGGTTTAATTGAAACACAAACATACAGTATGCTGCATGTAAAGCTACTGCTGTTGCCGTTCAAGGGGCAAGTGTTACTCGAAAACAATTCTTGCGTTCTTTTTTACAGGAAGCGCCAAATACATACCGCCATTATAAGGCCTACTATGAACCATGCAAATTCGTCCAGGAGCTACAGCCATATAAGCTGATTTCAAAAGGCTTTAGATTGCGCAATAGAAGATCCTTAGAATAATTACTGGGACTCGTCATGATATAAGAAATAAGCTCATGCACAATGATTTTAAAAATAGATGACTACCTGAACAAGTGCAATGAGAAATTCTCTTCTTAAGACATGCACTGTCTCAAGAACAATTTCTCCACTTCTTTAAACTGTAGATTTCTCACGGGTGAATTTAACAACATCATTCACATTGCCTTAAGGATAACAATTTCGTCACCTAGACGGAGTTAATCCTTGGATTTCCTAGGCAGCGTGCTCTGTGATTTCTTTTAACTACACTGAGTTGTTTGGGTCATGAGACAGCAGTTTACTTGCCTCCTGTTTCCCTCCTAAAGGATTGTTAACTGATTGCTATTCATCTGATGTATCTATAAGGTATTAGTTGAATTAGCTTATTAAGATCAATATTTCTTGGCCACATAAGCATAATCATTCGAGCACTCGGCTATTATTTGCATTATAACGTTAGCTCTACATGTATTTCAGAGGAATGGGTTGCAATAGATTTCGACCTCGGGGTATAAGAGAGGAAAATGCCTCATGAGTCAAAGCAACAAATATTTCAATGTACCTTAACATTTTAAAAGTATTTTGAAATATTTTACTGCATATTGAATAACATGCTTTTGCAATCTTAGCTTTCCTTTTAGGTGATTCTCTATTACTTTATAATGAGAAAGAATTAATCAGTGCGTTTAAGACAAAGTTATTGGGATGCTAATGCGAGTTAAAATTTAGGTCTTTCAGTTTACTTCAGTTTTTAGTACAGCAGGCTACAGATAGTTAACGATATCTGAGCATTAGAAGCAGGTTTTGGATGGTATATTTAAGAACAATTATGTTATATGAAGCATTCAGTTAAGCAATATAATGCAAATGGCAGCCTAATGCAAACACAATGCAAATGCAACTATTCAGAATATTGCAAGTAATATGTATAAATATGACGAAGGATATTTTTCTCAATTTCATGGGAAATGTTTTAAATAAACGAATGGTAATAAGATAACGCTTGTAGAGACGATAGGTTTTTTTTGGTAAGCAGGAAAGATGAAAAATGAGCAATTTCATCGCCGGGACTCGAACAACGGACCTCTTGAACACGCGTCGAGTGTACCGACCACTACACCACGAAGGCATGCCAAGAAAGCTGGGGAAATACCTTATATGCTCCTCCTTTAAAGGGCGACTGAGAATTAGGGGTCCCAGTCGCCAAATCCTGGTGGTGGGGAATCATCATCCACCACCTTTTAGTTCAGTTCCACTTGTAGATATATTAGGTATTTTTTAGAAGCAGGAGAATAGAGAAATAAGCAATGTCCTCGCCGGGACTCGAATCACGGACCTCTCTAATACGCGTCGAGCGTGCTCACGACTACACCACTAAGGCATGCCAAGAAGGCGGGGAGAAATACCTTAAAAGCTAATGAATACAGAATTGATTGATTTTAATTCCCAGTTATTACAATTTGAATTAAAACATTAACCTGATAAAATTATATACAGTCCTAAAGAATTATTTTCACATTTGGTAGCATATTTGTTTTTGCAATCAAATCAGATTTATATTAGAGATGGAAAGTATTTTTACTCGTGTTTCTTCTGGTTGAATTAATTCTGCATTTTTCTGAGACTATGACGCAAGGAAATGCAAGCAGGATTTGGAATCAAGCTTAAACATAAAACAAATTCCACGCATTGTTTAGTGATCAAAGAAAGGCATTGTATTTGCATTAACTATTCATAACAATGAAATTACAATAGTTCATCTTAAAATTGAATAAAACTTTTTTTTTTCATTTTACTGCAATTAATGCTATAGACCTTAGCGAGAATAGCACAAATCTGTCTGAAGATATAAAGATCGATTTACTATGAAAACAATAGAAGCTTTTTTTCAATCTCAGCAGCATAATTAGCTGCTTGCGACTAATTTTAATACTTATCTCAAGGTTTTATCAATTGTTTCTGCAGTAGATTCTCAGACTCACAAGACAGATCATTCTGCTTAATTACGAAGAGACACATCAGAGTAATCGAGTGTAAAATGTTTTAAGATAGACATATGATAAAGGATTGAATATCAAGACACTAATCCTATGTAGTCATTTTCAAGCATAAATTTCAAGGGGCAGATATTCATTTTGTCTCATACAGCTAGCGTAGCTTAATAAACTTATAAGATTCCAGAGGTATGACAGCTTTTCTAGTGCATTACCGAATGATAGAATACTTTCTTTCTGACAAATATCTTTTACCCCTATTACGTGCTACACATGCCAAGTGAATTTTAGGAATACTCAACGAGCAATGCTAATATAGTCACATCCCGTAATGCTATTCTCAGAATGTTGCTCGAATAATCAACACTAATCTGTATATCATCTCAAGAACTAGGACTTAATTAAAATTTAAAAAACATGACATTGTAGAGTCATTAGGTTACTTTGAAGCAGGAGTACATGAAATATGTGCATTGCCCTTGTCAGAACTGGAACCTAGGACCTCGCGAATACGCACCGAGTGTGCTGATCATTACAGCACGAAGGTATGCTAAGAAGGTGGGGGAAATACTTTTGCATACCTCCTTTTAAAGGGCAACTGGGGATTAGGGGACACAATCGCCAAATTCTGGTGGTGAAGAATCATCGTCCACCACCTTTTTCAGTTCGGGCATCGCTGTAGAGACATTAGGATTTTCAATGTTGAGAGATGTGAAAAATGAGCAATGCCCTCGCCGGGACTCGAACCACGGATCTCTCGGATACACGCCGAGTGTGCTGACCACTACACCACTAAGGCATGCTAAGAGGACGGGAGAAATACCTTATAAAATTACACAGGGCAGATGTTCATTTTGTCTCATACAATTTATAAGGTGTTTCTCCTACCTTCTTAGCATCACTTCGTGGTGTAATGGCTAGCACATTCAGCGCCTATTCGAGAGGTCCGAGGTTCGAGTACAGGCGAGGGCATTGCTCATTTTTCAAGTCTCTCATCATCAAAAAATCCTAATGTCTCTACAAGCTAGCATAGTTTAATAAGCTTATAACATGCTAGAGGTATGACTGTTTTCTAGTGCATTACGGAATCGTAGAATACTTTCTTTCTGACGACTCTTCTTTATCCTTTCTACACGCAACACGCAGAGTAAATTTCAAGAATACTTAGCGGGCAATGCATAATATAGTCACACAATGATGGCAAGGAGATCACTAATTGCTGTTCTCTGAGTTTTGCTTGAATAATCAACAGTAATCTGCACATCACCTCAAGATTTAGGACTTAAAAATTTTAAAAATGGCATAACAGATCTATCATATGCTATTACAGTACGCGACTTCGTGGACATTTCTAGAATAACTGCAATATTTTATTGAACAATCATCATGTTCAGAATTCTGTAGGATGGGGATATTATAGGTCTGCTTCTCTCAATGAGATATTCTGACCTAAATGACATCCATTGCATAAGCGATGCTTTACAGTGACCTTACATTCTCAATTTGTGCCTGTGTTATCAATCATAGAACTCACCAGACTTATGACACATGACTAGTCAAGGCTTATATTAACATTATTAGATAATTTGGCTAATGCCAGAAAACCACGAGAAGTTCAGCCGCCATTCAACTGCTTTCAGAATAGGTATTTCCAGGCATAAACATAAAATGTTTCCTTTTGCTGTTCAATCCCAATTTGTATTTAATACTTTGCTTTATTTTGCATATTTTGAATTTGTGTAATAATTCGATTTATTAATTTAATTTTCCATAATAATATGTAATTATTAATTAAAGAAGTCATTTTCTTTGCCGCATCTCTAAATTTTTGTGAGTAGTATATGTTAAGCACTGTGTATATTGAGTGCTTGTTTTCCGTTTTTAATCAAACAATGCCACCAAGTTAAAATATAATAAAACGTATCTGATGTAGAAGCCACATAACTAGTTTGTATGGCCTGTTAATTTACACATATTTTTTGCTGCAGTTTATTTAAACTTATATCCTCGAATTTCGTTAGAGATAGATATATCTCTAATTTCATAAATTCAGTTTTCTTTTCGAGGCAATGCAAAAATACATAAAATCTCATTCTTCCTTAACAATTGTAAAATGCAAAAAAAACCTAAAACACCATATACAGTTAAAAGCAGTTTAAAAGGTAATTTTTACAATTAAAATTAGAGTTTCTACGCACACACACACACAAAAAAAATTGCGCAGCTAGCAAAAAGACAAGTTCTTCTGTGCAAAAAAGTGAAAGTTAACTTTTGGTCACCCTGGACAATAAACACTGAAGCTGGTGCACCAACTGAGTCAATTCACTATTCTACAAAAAGATTCGAATGTAAATAAATGGGGGGTCTCATTATCATTAGGCTTAGCAGCGCCACTTAAACTTTTAAATAGTCAATAATTCTACAATTATTGCATGCATATTAATTAAAGGTAAAAAAACCTTAAACTGAACATTGGAATAACTAAATTCAATCGCATTTAAAGCAAAAAAAGTGGAATTTACGAACATATCAGGTAAAAACAAATTGAGCTCACGTGCCTAGGTAAGAGAACTGCAATATATATATGCATATTTACATATGTTTGGTGAGGCAGATTGCAACGAAAAAGGGAGATGCACAGCTATATGTTATAGCTGTTCTATATACAAAATTTCAACGTATGTAGTATACGTACATAGAATTTTACAATCCGTTTTCGAAAAAAATCTGATGTAGACACCGCATGATTTCCTTGTATGGGCTATTAAGATATGCAGAATTTTTGCTATATTTTATTTAAACTTATTTCCTCAAACTTCATTAGGGATATATTTCTCATTCCATTAATTCGTGCTCACTTCACGGCAAAGCAA
Organism: Stegodyphus mimosarum; assembly: GCA_000611955.2. NCBI lineage: Eukaryota > Metazoa > Arthropoda > Arachnida > Araneae > Eresidae > Stegodyphus > Stegodyphus mimosarum. The sequence goes on from KK115686.1 coordinate 576,738, forward strand.
AAATACATAAAAGCTCAAAACATCTTTATTAAAAATTGAAAATACAAAAAAAATATAAAATACTGAATATAGTTAAAAATTATTTTTAGAATTAAAATTAGAGTTTATATGCAAAAACAAGCAAATCGGTCAGCGGACAAGAAGACAGACTTTTCGGTGCACAAAAATGGAAGTTCACTTTTGACCCCATTCGACAAAAATACATTAAAGATGCAAACACTGAATTATTGAAACTATACTGATCCACATAATTTAACCACTTTTAAAGCAAAAAAATGCACAATTTACCAGCATATAAGAATAAAATTATAAAGCTTACCAAACTAGGTAACAGAGTCAGAATATACTATATATACGTATATGAGTATATGATGAAGGATCATAAATATTTATGAATTTAAAATTTTGTAAAACTTTTCTTCAACCCGTAACAGGGGACGTCAAATAATGGGACATAACCGGGGACGTGCGGTCACAGAGACAGCGTCTCGTCATGACTTAAATAAAAAGTTCTAATAAAAATATTAAAATTCTATTTTACCCATACATTCTATAAACACTTACTTACCTTCAAACAGAAAAAAAAAATATTTTACAAAGAAATCGTTCATCACAAGGAATACACTGCAACATGAACTTTTTTTATGAAAAATCACTTACAAATGTAAATTATGCAAATAAAAATCATAACAACTATTAGTTTTTATGAATAATAATTATTTTCCATTAATTTAATATATGATAGATACATTCAGGTAAAAAATATAAATATTGTAGGAAACACAAAAAAAAAATGACTACTTTAATTAGCAGTAATACCATAGTGTTCTTGAAAAAAGTATCAATCGATATCATTTGCAAAATCTTCTTGGCATTTATCTTCATCACTAAATTCACTTCCCACTTCATCAAGAATTCTTTGCAGCGCTTCAGCATAACGCGAATCAGAAGAATACATGATATTTTTCGAACCGAGTCTCAGAGCCATGTTTCTACCTGGGACAGAAATCGAAACACTGAGAGGGAGGTGTCGTCTGACATACCTCTCTCAGACAAAGGATTAGAATTTCATAATGAAGCATCTGCAAAAAATGTTAGCCAATGGGTGAGAATTATCAAGGTCACAAAAGGAGAAGCTAGCAGAAGAATCCAGTCAATCAGACTAAATATAGAACAGAGGTGATAGGAAAAACACCTGTAACAGTCTGTGAGATCGCGCCTTCCCAGTTACGAGTTAATTCTCATTGAGAACCAAAATTAGTGTTTGATTAAGTTACCTTTTTTAATGCTGTTTAATATGTTTTCGTTTGCTCCTTTTGATCTAACGAAATGTTTGTAATAAACGTTGGTTCTGTTCCCAGTAACAGTAAGATTTCGATAAATTGTGCACGGACAGTAGTCTGTTGCGATGGCACTATTGTAATAAATATTGTACCTCATAAAATTCTGAAAGCCTAGCTTCTTATATTAAGAAAATTTCTAATAAGGCTTTACCAGAAATCTTATGATGTAGAACCTCGTTCTCAGATGTTTACATTCAGTCCACCCGAGTAGTGTTTTACAAATAGTGCATTACATCTCTGGTTTTAATACATGTTCACTCTCTTTGTAGAGTTTCCGTTAGTTATTTAACCTATTACCGAAATTTTTGTTGTCTTTCCTGAACTTCTTAACTTCCCCTTGCATTTCCTTGCCAGGATGTAAATTTAATAACTTTAAATTTACATCCTGGCAGTGAAGTGAGCAAGTGAAGTTACAAGTGAAGTGAGCGGGTAGATTTCGGAGTTTATTCAGAGCTTGTTTTCGCTATCCGGGGTACGTTTCGTTTCTGACCTTGCCATTATGTTGATACGCCTTTTTGACAATTTGAATAATTATCACGCTTGTTTTGTCGAGTCAGTTTAGCCGTCACTTAAAGTGCACTATTCTTTTTAGACTTGAATTGATTATTGTAATAACGTTTTAAGTTCCCCCGCAAGTTGTCGGTGTTATTGTAAAGCACGAAGTACGTGAGCCTCTATTTATAGCTAAAATTAATAAAGGATTATTTTCATTCTTCTTTTGTGCTGGTCCCCAGGTTCTTTAGTAGGATATAGATTAGATTATGTGCACAAGGAGAGATAGATCCTATATCTTTATGAATGGTGTTTTACTCTCTTCAGAATAATATTTTGCTCTGTTTACAGTAGTGTTTCACATCTCTGGAAATGTTTAAGTATGCTGATTTTAAACGTTTGTTGCAGATTTCTATTCAACATCAATATACTTTGAGCTGAAAAGCATGAAGATGGCTACACATGCAAAATGGAAACCGAATTTTCATTGAAAAGTAAAACATGTAAAATGGAAATACTTTTGCTGTAGAATTTAAAAAGGAATGCAACTAAAGAGCTGTAAAATTGTGCTACTTTTCTCTGTGGTTTCGTCAGCTTTATTTATAGGAGATTAAAATAAAGTCATTATATTTCCGTGAGATTCTTCTGAACGGCAGCTGATATTTGAGTGATTGGAAATATAATACAGCCATTTCTGTGGATCAGCTGTTCAATTAATGTAAATTGCTTTAAATGTTTCGACTAAAAGTTTAACTTTTCACTTCGCAGTTCCTATAGCTAGTCAGACATAAATATTTTTGTTCCTGAACTGTACTTCAAGCCAATGAATTTCTTTAAAAATACAAACTGAATACACATTTTTACTTGATTAAAAGCTAAGCACGTACGGCGCTGTAATTTTAACATTCGATGTTTCTTTTTAAAACTTTTTCAATTCTTTATTAAACAATGAGACAGTTCTGTATCTCCCGTTCTACTGGGCCGATTGACGAAATTCAAATTGCGTTTTTCATGACTCCAAAGCGCGACTTAGTATATATATTAGATTTATATATAGCATTGTTCTAATATAGGTATTTGAACACAAAATTGGACTTTACCTTAAATGACTTGTCAATGTTTTCGATTCTACGCCTCAAATTATGCTTAGACATTAAATTTTGCAATTTTTGGTGAAATATTTATGGAGAAATTTAAAATTTATCTTGGTGCATTTTTTCCAGTTTGCGATAAAAAATAATTTAGTTGACGAACTTTTCAATTTATAGCAACATAATTTCCTTTTCGTTTTTCACTGCACACGAGAGGAGAAAAGATCGTCATTCATACATCCAAATAATTTTAACAAGTAAATTGCATAAAGCACATTTTGTGCTATTATCGCTCAAAAAAGATGCCAAATTTCAAAACGCCCGATATGTAAATTCATGTATATCTTAGAAAATTTTGAATAAACAAACTCTGATTTTTTACAGGCGTGCCTAGAAATATATCTACTTTAAGATGATGTTAGCAATTTTACAGGTTATAATTTTTTTTTTGAAAAATTTAGAAAACATATTTAAAAATACAAATTTGAAAATTAAATCATAAAACATGTGCGAATTATATTTGGATTAAGCGTAAATTTCGAATTCTGGAAGAAGGAATCAAGTAAGTTAAATATAAAAAGAGATACTAGTAAATATATATCAAATTCAATCAACATTTGAGGAGCTAAAATTTTGACAGCTAATTTTTTTAGAAACTACTCGGGCAATTTTTGCAAAGCTGGGTAATTTGGCATATTTTGAGTAGTAGAATCGAAATATGGAAAAAAAGCGTTGGCGTGTCATAAAAGAAAAAGTTCGATTTTGTGTCAAAATACATGTACTAGAACAATGCTATATATAAATCTAATACACATCCTATGTCACGCTTTCGAGACATGAAAAACGCAAGTTGAATTTCGTCAATTGGCTCAGTAGAACGTGAGAACTAAAACTGTCCCATCGTTTTTCTTTCTTTTTTTTTTTTATTTTTTTGGCAGTATATATTCCGTACTTACAATGCTCTATTATTTTATTTGCAGTTGCGTATCAGCAAGAATTTTTTTTAACTTGTAAAAATATATTTTGTATTTTTCTATGTTTACATGTTTATATTAAAATGTTCTGTTTACATTATTCCGTAATAATTCCTAAAAATATTTTTCGAGGAGTATTTATTTCATGTATATTTAAAGTATGAATGTTTTTTGCCTAGAACTGTTGCTTGATTCTGTCGACCTGATCGTTAAAATGATTGGCTGTGCTGGGTGCAATATCATTGCGCACAGGTTCGAATACTGTAGGCTTGGATGTCTGTATATGCACTGTGTGCGCGCCATAGAATGCCTTCAAAATGAATACCCATGAGCCAAAACGTCCTCTCGATAAGTTTGGCAAAAGGGAAGGAAGGTGGACACCTTTAGGTATTTTTACCGTCTTCTGGGGTATTCTCCATCTCATTTATGATAGATCGACTTTATTCTCGCGACTGTAAAATCGGTCACCCTTTTGGTGCACCTCAGGCAACGTTTTTGGTGATGAGACAGCTTAATGTTAGACCACTCGACGAATACACTAAAGGCCAAGTTTCAAATCATTTCAATAAAGAACACCAGGATATTTAATTGCATGTTTTTAGGCGATGTTCATCAGAATATTTCAACTCAGAATAAGAACATGCATTACAAAAATTTTATTCTTAAAAAAGTCTCAAAATATTTCATGAATTACAATCAAAAGTTACGTAAGCAAAATATCTTTTCTCACTTTGTATCGAGTCATATTCTAAAACTAAGGGAAAAAGAAAAAACTGCAACGTGAGAATTTCCGTTTATTAGTGCAATAAAACGAAATATCTCTAACACATGGAATTTCAAAGTTAATTTAAATTTCTAGTAGGCTTATTAAGCTTGGCATTAAATAAACGATTCTGTATCTTTTTTTTTCGTAAAATAATATCTAGATAATTTTGACAGTCACATTTGCCTCGCTGACTTTGAAAAACATTCTAATCACATTAGCATATTCATTAAAATGTGATGTTATTTAAGAAGATTACCAGTTTATGAGTACGTTAATAAGGCAATTTGGATTAATTTTAGCACCAGTTTTCGACATCCAGCTTTAATGAGTACATAAATATGCGATGCAAGGTAAATGCGTTCTAGTTAAAGAACATTTTTTAATTCTTTAAGTTAATTAAATACTAATCCACAAGCTTCTGTATTAGATGAATTCCACAGGGAGTACAGATAGAAAGGTAAAATAGCATTTCATCCCTTCTGAAGGTAATTCTGTATAATTTTAACACTATTTTAATATTTTCCAGCTGTCGAATATCCTCCAGAACTTTAATTCGATATATGCAACTTTTATTTTCGATTAATTAATTTATACTTCTAAGTTTTCTGCATTCTATTTTTGAAGCCATTTTCCTGCTTCCCGAAGGACAATTAGTTTTACAATTAATCGAGAAAAAGCTTATTCCATTAAAAATGTAATCATTTGCGTGCATGTTGTAGATGAGGAAATAAAATAAAATAAATAAAAAAACTCATTCATTTTATTGTTAGATGTTGTATGAAGAATAAGTTAGAAAATAAAAAAGAATAAAAGAAAAAAAGTTTGAAGATCAAAAATAAATATCTTGTTAACTTTAAAAGGATTAATTACTCGAATACTTGAATTATTACCTATAAAAATGCATTAACAAGGCTGAACTATGTGCTGAATATATTTTTAAAGGAACACTTATGTCGAAAAAGTACCTCGGGAAATATATTAATTAATGATTTTACTAGTTTATAAAAATTATAAAGGAAGCATTATTTCGTAAATTTAATTTCAGTGAACTATGAAACTGCAGAGATTTAACCTTCCTGATGGAATAATTTTTCGATTTCACAAATGAGAAGGAATCTAAAGCCAAATGCAACTCAGCCAAATGCAAAACTTAACTAAACATCTTATTAAAACTAAAGTTCATAGTTTAACTAAAGTTTATAAGCTATTTCTCCGGCCTTCTTAGCATGCCTTGGTGGTGTAGTGGTTAGCACGCTTGACACGTATTCGAGAGGTCCCTGGTTCGAATCCCGCTGAAGGCACCACACATTTGTCTCTTCTCATGCTTCAAAAATGCCTATTAAATATACGGTGGCGCTGTATGGTGGTGGATGGTGACCCTCCACCACCAGCAGTTGGCGATCGGTTCCCTATTCTCCAGTCACCCTTTAAAAGGGGCAGTATATAAGGCACTTCTCCGGCCTTCTTTGCACGCCTTCGTGGTGTAGTAGTCAGCACGCTAGACTCGTATTCAAGAGGTTCGTGGTCCTAGTTCCGGCAAGGGCATTTTTCATTATTCATGATTCCTACTTCGAAATAACTTAATGTCTCTACAAGTTTATTAAATTAAAACTACAGCTCAGAGTTTAACTAAAGTTTATCAAATTAAAGCTAATAGCTCATAGTTTTACTAAAGTTTATCAAATTAGAACTAAAGCTTTTAGTCTAACTAAAGTTTATCAAATTCTGGTCACTCCTACTTGCTCAATTTCGTAACCCAAATACTTAAATAAGCAACACAATCTAACTTTCTTCTTTCGAAATGCATCACCAGCTTCCCAGCGATAATATCGCTGAACACAGGTAGTACGATCCGGATTCAATTTCGAGCAAAAGAGAGTTTTCGAGGTTTCTCCTTGTGAATATGAGCCTGTTTCCCTTAACATGGCCACTATGAAGGCATTCATCCCCGTAGATATATATGGCTTGTGTGCTTTGCCTTAATCCTCTAACCGCGGGTATAAAATTCACAAATGCGAAAACTCATACGTTTTTCCCCTAAGAAATTAATCCCAGTTAAAATACCAGTTTCTGCTGACGCGATGGAAACGTTTCTTCTGGATAAAAGTTTTTGGTTTGGTTTATGTGATTGCGGCAAAGCCTAGAAGGCAATCTGCTTACGAGAAGAGATGCCTTCGTGGAGGAATTTCTGAGGAAAACTGGATCGTGTACACCACATGAGGAAAACCTCGAAAGCGCTCATGCAGCTAGCCCTATCGAACTACTAGTTCGGATGAGAGTGTTCATCGACTTTACCGCTCGGCCGCTGGTTGACTCAGGATAAAAGGTGAACACATCATTCACATATCTGACACATCGAAGGTTAATGAATTAACCTTCAAATATTAAATAACTCTGCTCCAGCTAAATGTTTATTTTAAATTTTTGCTCTAGCAAATACAAATTTCAGTTATCAAATCCTCAGGGCATTAAGTTCGTTAGACTTCATCTCAGGCTAAACAGGGCTAAATGGGCTAGGTGGCTGATACAGCAATCTCTCTAAATTACTAATTCACCTGCTATTTACAGTCAACTAATTTGCATTGCTGTACAGGCTGGTAGAAGGTATAGAATGCACATTAAAGAATTAAAACAATGATTTTTAGTGTAAATTAACATTATATTTGAAGCTTCCGATGTTAACTTCCCTTTTAAGTACTTAAATTTCTTAGACATTAGCAAGAGTTAATCCTAAGAAGCAAATGTTTTCAATATGTATTTTGCTGCCTCCTTTTGCCATCCGACAGTTGGAACACCTTTCAATATGATACTTTAGATAAATAATTTGTAGTAAAATTGTCTAATGAACGTCATATTAATAAAATTCCAGAAGTCAGCCGAAATCATCTAGGCAGAAAACTTCGCGGAGAAAACATCGGAAGGCGACAACGTCGTCGTACATAGTGGGAGAAATAATAATCGTAATCGTGGAAGAAAATAAAGCAAGGACAAAACATCGCAGTTCTAACACATAGCAGTATGAAACAATGCTTTCAAATATATCGTGGTAAAAAATAAACCACCTACAAATTATTGCATGACAATAACATTGCAAACATATGTTTTTAAGACTAAAAAAACTGTTAAATGTATATTCGAATAATGACTTACGAACGCAAGAAGTGATGAGGAATATTGTGGCCTCTACTTTTCATGTTTTCGAATTACTTAATAATTATTTATTAAAAAGCTGGAAGGAAATTTTCATTCCAAAATTGAAAATGAGTAGCACATTAATGCTATTAAAACAGTTTTAAATTTATGTACTTAACTATTAAAGATCATTATTTAATTATCTCTTTTATAAAACTGAACTGGCGGTTTTTCAGAAAAAATATGGTTAAAAAAAGATCCGAAAAGGAAGATCAGTAATTGCATGAGCTTAACTTTATTAAAATTAATTAATTAATTAAATAAAACGTAAAACTAAAAGTAATGACTGGATGAACAACTATCATACACTACCCACGAGGTTCTGAGATCGTAAACTAAACGCGTTTTTAATTACCGCTGAGATTTCAGCAAGATTACTGATTAAACAGTTGAAACCTAGCATTTCTGCAAAGCTAGGCACACAGGCCAACACGCACTGATCTAAATTCTACTGAGGAATCTCACTAGCGTAACTTCAAAGCAAACCTCCCAAACTCTGGTTTCGTCTACTATTTAATTCAACTAGCTTCCGCTAAATTTGAATAAACTGCGCGTGTTACTACAATTTACATACTACCCGCCGACATTTCTAGGGGAAAATGAAGGCTTAACAGGAAAGAAAACTTAAATTTAAAATTAATGTTAGTTAAAATGAATATAAACCCTACAAGTTTACCGCTTAGATGTTGATTTTTACTTTCTTATAAGAAGTAAAAAGAAAATACAGTAACCGCTAAAAAATATGGATATAATATTTCAAAGAAATCCATTTGGACCCCTATCGAATGCAATTTAACAATAATTTTGCATGGCATCTGTACGTAAGGACAGAATAAAGGACTCTTTTTCCCCAAACAAATTATAAAACTACTTTTAAAAGGATACAGAAAAACACTTTTTTTTTGTGGCATATGTACGTACTTACGTATGTATGTATCTCGCATAACTCAAACACGTGCAGTCTTAGAACGTTGAAATTTTGTATATGAGACAGCTATAACATATATATGTGCAACACCTATTTTGTTTGCAGTCGGCCTCCCCCAAAAGTTTATATATATATAAACAAGGTGGACATAATCCACTTTGTTACTCGGCTCATTGAGCTCAGTTTCTTTATTCTTATATTGTTGTAAATTGTGCATTTTTTGCTGTAAAAATGATTGAAATATGTTGTTCTTATCTTCCAGTTAAGGTGTTTATGCCTTTAGTTAACTTGCATGCTATAGTTGTATAATATTCAACATTTTAAAAGTTGTTTAGGTGCGGCTAAACCTAACGTTTTTACCATAACAGCCATATTTGTTTACATTTGAAACTTAGCGGAACAATGAATTTGTTGCCAATCTAGAGAAACTAAGCTTCGCAACAACAAAGTATCATCTTCTTTTATTATTGAGAATTAAATTATTCTTAATCCATTCTGGAATTATCAATTAATTTATTAAATTATCCAATATATTGACTCAGCATAACATCCACAACCATTAAATCGGTTTCTACGCCTTCAGTGTCTTTTTCCGAGTGAGACCGAAGAGTAAACTTTCAGTTTTGTGCACGGAAAAATCTGCCTCCTTGCCCTCTGGCCGAATTGCTTGCTTTTTGCGCAGAAACTGTAATTGTAAAAAAATAACTGTTTTAACTGTATTTGGTGTTTTATGTATTTCTGTATCTTTGAAATTTAATATAGATAATTTGAGTTTTTATGCATTTTAGCCTTGTGCAAAGCGAGAACTGAATTAATTGAAGTAGAAATATATCTTTCGAGAAAATAATTTTAAATGAAAGGCAGAAAAAATGCGTATATTTTAATATTCCGTATAAGGAAGTCATGTGGTGTACATATCAGATTTTTTAATTCAGTCGAAACATGTCAGCTGTCTTAGTGTGCTTAATTTAAATTTGATTTGGATGTAAACTTAATTTGAGTTTGAATTGTTTAGGGATTAGGGATGCATTTTTGTATTCCATGTTTAGAAACTGACTCTTATCTATTTCAAGCATTAGGAAAACCGCAAAACGTGTCGTGCTGCTGATTTGTTCACCGGATTCAACAACCAGAGTTTAGCGATTTTACTGTTCGGAACCTGGTTTTAGCCGAAACTAGTTCGTTTTTACATCAGTGATTGAGTAGATTCAAATTTTAGATTATACCTTGAAAATTTAAACGCAGATTTTTTTAAAAGTATAATGTATTATTAAACAATTTAATTAAAATTTAAAGTATTTGTTTGGAAATGATATCTAATTACAATGAACTCTCTTTCTTCCTTTGAAGACCAGTGTTTCTGAGGACTTAAATAAACCTAGATATTAAAAATTACCTTTCTTAGATCACAACATCCAACGAAGCATAAAAGGATATAGAATCTTGAATGGTCACTTAAAAGAGGATTTTCTTATATAACTTTGCATTTGGATATATTTTATAAGTGCTTTAAAATATAATTTAATTTTTTCTGGTATAGGTTACTAGAAGACCTTCTATTATTGCTCTTTAGCTATTATTTCTTTTATAATATATGGTGAACAGCTTCGTTGAGATCTTGCCATTCAACCCGTATAGTGGTTGGTGATCCTGACTGCAGTAGCAATGGATCCGGGTTCAAATCCCGAAGGAGGAATGGTTGAAATTGTCCGTCCCTTCATAAGAGGCAACGTTGGCCATCTGCTAAGTTCTTGCCAGAATGAAATGCTCATCATTCCCGGCCCTTGTAGTGGAGCAAGGCTAATGGTTATTAAAGAAAGAGCCTGGCCAATAAAAAAATCCTGGCAGTCACCTACTTAAAAAGAAATGTCTAAAAATCCTTAGTTGTATACTGAAAATTTGCAAAAAGGCCTGTTGAATCTCATACCTTTAAGGCGACCATCTTCGCAGATAAATAAGCTGTTTAGACGGAGGATGGTAGCTTCAGAGTTAGTCCATGTCATCCTCCGAAAGCTTTCATATTTTATATCAGGACCAAAGAGCCGTTTTTCTAACTTTTGTGTGTTACCTTTATTTATTAAATATCATATTCTTCACACTTAAACCATAATATTCAATTCAACAACAATATCACAAATATTTAAAAACAGCATATCTTTAGCATTTCCGATACACAGTCTTGCGCGCTGGAGATAATTTTTTGCTCCGTACAGATTTACCATTGCTCGCTTTGAAATTGTTGAGCTTATTAATTAAATATTCTTTAAAGATTTACAAAATACGAAATAGATAATAAAAGAAATTCCAAATTTGGGCTTCCAGATCACCATGTTCGGGTGCAGGACTACGATATTCAAAAGTTGATATCTCTAGGTATGGTTGTTTTTCACACAATTCGATAAACACACATACCTTCATGCAGATTTTTCATTATTAAATTTCTTTAAACATAATACAGAGCTCTACTATCTGATGGCAACACTCTTAAAAGTGAAACGCCGTTTTATAGTGGACGATGCAAAATGTCAACACGAAATTAATAACTCTTTTGGGCAAATTGCTTCTTTGGGCTAACAAATGCAAAAAGATGTGTTTAACTCAATCATTGTGAGCTGAAGATGAAATTATGCGGAGAGATAAAAGTGTGATAGGCGGAAAGATGAAAATATACTCTCGAAGATAATTTTTTTTTCTCAAAATTTCGTCTAATTTTTAACTAAAGGGGCAATTTGCCCAGAAAGGCTATTAATGGTATCTTGCACCTTTCATTATAAAACTACGTTTCACTTTTCAAATTGTTGCCACCAAATGTTAGATCCCTGCATTATATTTAAAGAAATTACACAATAATGAATCTGCATGAATATATGTATATTTCTCGCATTGTGAAAAACCAACAGTACTAGAATCATCAAATTTTGACACACACAGTCCTCCACTCCAACATGGACATGTGGAAGCCCACATTTAAATTTATTTTATTATCTATTTCATACTTTGTAAACTTTAATGAATTTTTGATTAACAAACTCAACGATTTCAAAAGGAGCAACAGCAACATTGTACGAAAAAAACATTGATCTGCAACGCGCAGGTCTGTGTATCTGAAATTCTGAACATATGCTTTCTTTAAATATTTTGCGATATTGCTGTTAAATGTCATGTTTAAGTGCGAAATGTATAGAATGTTATGGTTTAAGTGCAAAACACATGATGTTTAATAAAAAATAACACACACAAAGTTAAATAAACGCATCTTTGGGCGTAAAACAAAATCTTAAAGCCCTTAGATTTTTTTTATGTTATTTATTTATTTATTTATTATAATGGAGCGTTAGCCCAGATGGGCTATTATTTTCGAAACGGCGTTTTGCTTTGAAGCACTAAAAGCGTTGTATCAAATTGTTGCCACCAAATATTATCTGTATTTTATTTTAAGAAATTAAATAATGAAGAATCTGTATGAATGTATGTATGTTTCTCGCACTATGAAGGAACAGCGTTACCTAGAGCCATCAGAGTTGGAATAAAGTAGTCCTCCATCCGATTATGAGCACCTAGAAACCCAAATTTGGAATCTTCAATTTGTTTTATTGTCTATGTCATATTTTGTAGAATTTTCACGAATTTTTGATTAACAAATTCAACAATTTCAAAGCGAGTAGTGGCAACACTATACGAGAAAAAACACTTTTATCTCCAGAGGGCGAGACCGTATATCGGAAATTCTGTTACTCTGTTTTTAAATATTTTTAACAGAAAGGGATATGAGCCCAAATGCTCTTGAAACCGTGTGTGCAAATGAAAATAATGCCACTTTGGGCGTAATATAAAATCTTAATGCTTTCAGATTTTTTTAAAATTTATTCTTTTAATATTATAATGAATTTTGTATTCATTTTTCTCACATATCTATGCTAAGATATAAAAGTATCATAATTGTACTGCTCGCCGAATCCATTAGAATGGTTGAACATTTTTTAACTGAGACTTTAACATATTTTATTGATTTTTGACGATGTTTAGAAAATCACTTGAATTACTTTTTAAAATTCTAACATCCAAAAATAAAATGCATTTATTATAAACGGAGTTTTCACATTAAAAATTGGTAATTTGGAAAAAAGAAAACTGTTTTCTGTACCTATTGTATATGCCTGATTTGTTCCTGAATTCGTAGCTTTCAACAAGACTACGATTACATATCTGCCTCGTTTGTCAGATTGTTTTATCTGCCATTATAATAATTGATTTCTCTATTTATGCTACACAGGCTGAAATGCAGGAATGTCATCCACTTAGTCAGCTTGTTCACTTGGGTTCAAGTCTGGGTTGAACTCCCAGAATTCAGAGCCCACCGGAATTTCGTATCATCAGCTCAATGCTGATAATTGAAAATTTTAATACGAAATTTAACGTATCAATTTTAAATTACATAAAAGTTGCAATGTCACAAGATTTATTATTATGGAAACAATTAAAATACTATGTTTTCCATTTTATGTAACTGTGAAATATATTGCTTTGTAATGCTAGATTTGGAATTATAAAATGGCGTGCTACTGCAAATACAAGCGATGCCTTAAAACATTTTCATTATACATAACTTAGATAAAGTGCTAAAAGGATTTTGCTTAAATAATTCTACTTACGGTATGTTAGAAAAATAACATTTATTAACAAAATTTTACTTAAAAATTTTATTCAAAAGCCTACGTTAAATTTTGAGTCAAGCAAATAAGATATTCGTCTCATTTAAGTTATAAGAATTTATTCGTGAATAATCTCCTTTTGCTCTGTTAGTGTAATTCTTTCCTTATAACTCATTCGTAAGAGTACACACAGCAATGGAATTTAATCTGTTTCCTAAGATTCTTAGTCAAAAGCGACATAACAGTAAATATGAATATAATTTTACATTTCTTTAAGTACGTATTATTGAAATTGTTTGAAATAAGATGTCTCTCCAGTAGAATAGAAATATCTAATAAATAAACAGCTTAGTTGGCAAGTGCAAATAGCATATTTTAAAAACTGTATTTAAAAATGAAAACAGTGATAATTAAAAATTTCATATGTTTCACATTTGCTGTTAGAAGACATTTCTTTTCCGTACATATTAAAATCACATCATATTATTTAGGATTGTGTATACATTTTTATAAGATTTGAAAGTTCAGTTAGAACATGTATCATTATCGGGCTCTTGTTCCCGTGCAATAAAGTAGTTAACGTGCTTTAAATGAGACTTTCATTATCAACATGGAAAATACGAGCTTCAAATCCTGTCAGGGGGTACAATTCACTTTCAACGTCTCCGCTCTTAAAATATCTATATCTTTACGCAGTAGACATGTTGTTTTAAGCTTCGTTCACACAGTGTTAAAACAGGTTTAAGCCGAACTTCATTTGCTAAGCAACCAGACCTTACTACGTTACAAAACCTAATTTAAGGATTTTGCCCAAGAGTTCTTGTCTATCGTCTTTACGCAGTAAACATGTGGTTTTTAAGCTTTTTTAAAGTTATCGCAAGTTTAAGCAAATTTACTCACCAATATGATCTTCTTACGTCACAAAAACTAGTGTACGGAATTTGCGTAAAAGTTCTAAATTGTATGCAAAGATGGTATAAAAATCTTATGCAAAGTTGCTTTATGCAAAATTGGTAAAAGAACTTTATGCAAAGTTTATGCAAAGTCTTATGCAAAGTTGGTGTAAGGACAACCAGTCATAGCAAAGTAAACATCGGCCGATAGTTCCTCTGAATTACACTGGTGTGCAAAACTTAAGCAACAGCAGGGTTTTTTGCCATAACTCCACGAGAAATCAACTGAGAGACATGAAATGCAGAAATGTAGGAGAGTATTATGTACGTAAAGGATGATGAAAGCGGCCACCAACAACCTTTCTAACAGCTGTACCTGTGTTTTGGAATGCTTTCCAAGAGCGCGAAACGACACTTTTGTTGATTCCGAACTCTGAAGCTACACTGGTGACAGTACGCCCCTCCTCCAGCTTTCCGATCATTCTTCGACGTGTGAAGTCGTCCAGGTGATTTCTTCTAGCCACATTTCATGAACTGACACACTGGCACTTGCAGCGAATATGTGGAATTGCGTCTCCGTCCTTCCTTTTATTCTACCGTTGAAATGCGCGCTCCGACATCACGCGTCTTGTGTACGCTCACGTCGCCTCTGAGGTTTCGTTCCTGATATTTGCATACGCATGATGTTTCTACTGACTTACGTGTTCATTGTACTGATCTCCAGACCTCCTTTTCTGCAATTTCATGGTTATCTGCTAAATTATTACATTGTTGCTTACGTTTTGCACTCCAGTGTAGTTACGCATCTACGCATGTCCAACTTTCCCTTTCCTGGCTGGTTATGGAGTAAACCCTGTTCAACACGTATGAATAAACTTAATGACTTATATGCTTAAACCACAAAACTTATGACGACAAAACAATTGACTGAGCGAAGTTTTACGAACTCTAATTTGCCGCTCATTTAATCTAATGAACTACAGAGTTGATCCTAAAAATATAATATATTATGAACGGTAACTTCCGATGCGATTTATGATCGACTAAGAACTGACGAACTAAAACGAACGAAACTGACAACAGAGATTGTCAATATCGAAAAAAATACTGATATATTTCTAAAATCCGATTGCATTACCTGGTCGTCTTATAAGCGTATGATATCTTGGAAAATGCACAGTAGAATAATTAAAATCGTCATTATTCATTAAGCTACTTGATTTTACTGTACTGAAAATTTCTGTTAATTTTTTTTCTGTGCACGCATTTTATTTAATGTTTTCTTTCTGAGCTCGTGTAGTTAAGTTGTAGAAGAATTATATGAAAAATATATTTGAAATTAATAACATGTTTATTTCTGAAAAAATTCTGTTTGTTTTTTTGAATATTATAACCATGCTTATTTCTTCTAGGACGTACAACAATGAGGACTTTGCGCCAAAACATTTTGAAATTCGTTTTGTAGATTTCACTTCATAAACTATAGTGTTTGCTTGTGAGTAACGAAAAACATTGAAATTAGTAGAAGGTTTTGCTTTGACTAGAACAAAAAATTCTGAAAACGTATGAAGATTAATTTTATAAATACTGTATGCGAATTTATTATAGTTATAAAATACACTTAATTTACTTAAATTTTAGAATATCTTTCAAATCATTCAATAACAGATGGGCTTTCTGGATTAAGTGCGAACACATATTAATATCTGTCGTGATATTCATTAAGAAATTCTTAAATTGTAAAAATATTTAACTGTCTATACGAATTGAAAAATCAAAAGTAGACTACAAAATATGATACAAGATTGCAACGTCAGACCTCTTTGTGGCATGATTTGAAACTCTTAATTAAAAATTTAATCTTACACTGTAGCTGATTAGCACACAATTAAGCCCCTCAGCGATATTAGTATAATGCCTTCTGATTCCTGAAGGCGTGAAGATCAGGCTATGCTGAGATTATTTCTGGGTAAATGTTAATCTCATATTCTATGAACCTCATTACGCTCACCCCAAGCTATATTATAATTCCATGTTTCCTATTAACTATAGCGAAAGACTTTATTAAATAATCCAGGAATAGCATATTTTACAACCAAGAAACAGCTCTTAGATTTTACTCCGTTCTTTGATTTAATTACTTTAACGTCTTATTTATCCGAATATTAATTACCTGACCAATCGTTTATCTGAACACGTTAATTTCGATTGAGCATATGCCAGCAAAGCTTCTGGGAACATTCTGGCTATAGGATATGCTTGTATTGAGCAAATTGATCCATTACCATTCGATTATTATTCAGCTAGTAGTAAAAATTTCAGCTCCTAAATTATCTTTTATCGCTATTCATTCATTCACTTAACTTTTCCTGCTTCCGTTTTATTATACATTATACGTTTATTTTATTGAATCTAGTACAGTCTTTGGGATTAGATTAAAAAACCCCTTTCTAAGAACGGTTAATGATTCCTAGTTCGGATCTGAACACAAAGATTTTTCTAATAACAACAAATTATCATCTATCACAGATTATCGTATCGGTAGAGGCCAAAACCTGTTTCTCTCAAACATCTGAAAGGTCCATACATACCAAATTGTTTTCGGAATGGGTTTTCTTCCCTTATGTCAAGTAGAATGATATAGCGTTTACAACAACCTACTTAGGTGAAGCGATGACTTCTCTCTTGGGGATCTTTGTGCGGTTTCACGCAAAGTGTAAAGTTTCCACCTAGAACAAGGCTGCAACTATGAACAACAATAGCTAAACATTAGGCTAAACAAAGGAGAAGGATGGTGCATTCAAATAACAATAACCATTGGACGCTTCAAAAGAAATATTGGCATGGTCCTATAGCAACTTCCGAAACCAATGTGCCATGCATTAACGTGATGGAGGAAAGCAACAGGTAAAAAATGGACCCAGGCTTTTGGACGACTACCCATGTCTGAATGCTAGGGCGCTTCGAGAGACTTCACTGTGAAAAAGTTAAGAGTAAGTAGAAAAAGAAAATTTCTTCAATTGAAAATCCTAATCCAAAAATAACCAGCAGCTGTAGGTATTATTATTTTTCTGATTCGCCGTGTTTGAAAATTTAATTTAAAATCGAAATAGAGTATATAAGCTTAAAATTTATTTTTGTTTGGTTGAAATAATTGATGTCCGATAGTAGAGGCTTTAGTTTAAGTAATCATCTTTCGTAAAATTTAGGAATACCCCTGTGTCGTTACATTCCTCGGAAAACTCACATTACATGCCGGACTCTTGAAATTTTTGAAAAAATACAGCACTTAAAATTGGCATTATATTCATTCGCTGTAGCAGAAATATTTGAAATAAAGTGTTCCAGAGCAGTACAGGTCATATTAATGAGCTAATAGTACTAAAGTATATATCAGCTACTGGGCGACATTTTGCATTTTGAGCAACAGACGTTATGTTTACTCAATGAATTTGATGTTTGTTTTTACTAAAATGATTTTTCTAAAGCAATGTTTTCAGACCATTCAAATAAAATTAAGTGATGGCTAGTTTATGACAAACACCAGAACAGGCTTCCTGTAAACGCTCTTAGAAATGTTAAGACTAATGGAGAAAGTGCGATAGTTTTAATTGACTGTACATCGTGATGAACTAATAAACGTACTTTGCGTTTCAAGTCGATGTTCCTTATAGGCATTTTTTCCAACTTTGTTAACACATATTTATTTTACCTGAATAAATATTTTACTCGAGTCCTGCTGATCCCACACAGATAATCCGAAGTTTGGTAAATTTGCTGCACTACACTAATTTAAAAAAATTTAGATGTGTTTTAACATCGGATCATGAACATTCCTTGAAGCGTCAAGTGCTGTGTCAAGAACCAGTCTTCTAGTGTACACTATTGTATTCGAAAACTTCAAAAGTCTTAACCTATGAACAGTGCCTTGTTTAATGTAATGGTTTTCTTATGGCCTACTGCCATTTTACTTGATTAAATTGCTCTGTTAATCTATTAAAAACTTGCACATTTTAAGGCAGCGCAACGACCTATCGGTAATGGATTTTAAAAATATCATGGAAAGTTTTACTCTTTTTGACAGAGCTTTACCACTCTGTATAAGGTAAAAACCGTATTTTACGATGAAAGAACTGCTTAAGAATTTTTACTCAACAAACGAATTAAATTTGAACTTACGATTGATGGTAATGAAATAGTAAAATCTACATTTAGAATGTCATAGTACAACATTTTATTGCGTAGTTCGTTGGAGGGGGTGGGTTCGAATCCCGGCGAACGGGCTTGCTGCGTGAGCGTTGTTTGTGTAATGTGCATATGAGACAGTTTCTTAAAAATTCCTCCTGGAAGACATCCCTTCCCTTAACCAGTTAGTCTTTGAGTGCATTGTCGTAATTAATTAAGCCAAGCGTTTTATTATTGTTTAAACATTTAAATATAAATTTTTCATTATGACTACTACATGACACGTAACTTCATTCTAATAGAAATCTTTTAATTTTTGAAAATATTGGAAAATATTTATTTCCCTTCTCAACTTATGCCCTCTTTTGTAACAGAACAGAATCTAATTTATGCATTTACATTTGATGCTGGTTCAGAGAAATAAACCATCTGTTTTACTTATATTATTATCTGAGGTCATTTATAGGTTTTGAATGAAAAAATAACGTGTCCCACATCAAAGTCTTAAATAAGTTCAAAATCGTACACATGACTATTTAATTTGTATCCCTGAATAGGTTTAATATTTATAATAAATTAAGTACCTAGTCTAAAAACACAATGGTTTAAGAAATTTCTTTATTCAGTTAATTTAGATGTTAACTACTTAAAGTAATACAATGTAATGCACTTTAAGCATTTATTGTGCATATCATTATTTATTGTGCTTTAATTTATTTATTTAAAGACTTTATTGTTTTTTAAAGCATTATTCGTTATTTTATTTATTTTAACAACATGTAAACATAATGCAAAAAATAGTTTTTAAATTTCAAATACCTCTTTCCAAAAGTGTAGTCTTTTGTAAAGTCTGTTATAATAAATCAAGATGGGAATTAAATTTATTCATTGCCTTTCAAATGTTTTGTAAACGTGAATAGAATCTTATGATAGCGCATATTATTAATTATAAAGCTAAATTTTAATAGTGCAGCAACGTATTTTTCAAACATAGAATCGGTTTGTAAATAAAACATGAGTTTTAAGTATGTGCAGCTAAGTTAGACTTCATTTCATTAACGCTGTTTACCAATACCACGGTGTTACCGTGCATGTTAAAGTCCTGTTAATATTTTAATCAGATGAAGTAATCAAACGTAAAAATTACAATTTGTGCATGATCAGCAAATGAATTAATAATTTATCTTATGTTCCTCGTTTAGAAAAGATGCTATGTCAACGCGAAAGGAGTGTTTTATAAATATTAAACGATTACTTTGATTAAGTTGAATTAATTTTGAAAATTAATATAACCTGGGTTTAAGTAAATATTTTTAAAAAACTTCAATAATTTATGAATTTCAAACAAGAGAAATGTTTGAAATTTTATATTCTATAAATAAATTCCAATTTAATTTCAAATCATACATCAAACCTATTAATTGAAGCAGAAGACCAATAAATATTTCATCAGGACACATCACAATCTAATTCTGCAGAAGATTCACTTGGAACAAAAATTAGCAAATTGAGATCAACATCAGTTAAAGAGAGTAAATTCCATTCTTTGATAAATTGTTTATAGTATTCAAATTAAAAAGGCTTTTCAGTATTAGTGAACTATAGGTAATACGAACTAATTTCTACGTAAGATGAAATATTCTCAGAAAAATGAAACAATTTCAATAATTCATATACACAATTTAACATATTTTAAAATATATTTATTTCGTTTAACTTATATTCATATATGCTTATTTTCTTTAACTTAGTTTCGGATTTATGTATTAAGATTAATGTATTTTCAATTACATTTTTTTGCTTTTCAAATGTGCAATTATTCGCGCTGCTTTAAGATGTTTGAATTAATGTGATCAATACAGCTAGCTGTATGGTATCTAATTACAAACTAACTTCCACAAATCCACTAACTTCATTTATCGAATTATCGAGATAAAAGTGATACGTGCATGTTGACCAGCAGTTAATATTTAAAGTTAAAAATTTATTCTCTTCTTAAGCATTACAAAAAAAAGAAAAGACAAAGATAACAGTCTACTTGATGAAAATAAAATTCAAACTACGCGAAACCATAATTAATAATTTTTTATCATGCTATAAAGGTATTTTTTCCTCCTTCCAGCCTGCCTTCGCGGTGTAACGGTAGCACACTCGACGCTTATTTGAAAGATCCTGGTTCGAAACCCGGTGAGGGCATCGCTCATTTCTCATGTCTCTGCCTTCAAAAAATCCTTCTGTCTCTATAGTGCCCCCCCAAAGTAAAAGGTGGTGGGCCACAATTCGTCACTAAAGGATTTGGCGAGTGGGTCGCCTAATTGCCAGTTGCCTTTTAAAAGGGGTAGGGTATAAGGTACTTACTACCTCATTCCAGAGTGCCTTCGTAGTGTAACTTTAGCACACTCAGCGCGTGTTCAGGGCATCCAGGTTTGCGTCCCGGCGAATTCATTGAGCATTTCTCATGTCTTCTGCTTCAAAAACCTTTTATTACTCTATAGTGGATACGAACTAAAAGGTGGTGGACTACTAGTCGTCACCATGACGATTTGAGACATGTGTCCCCTAATCGCTTACTGGCCTTTAAAAGGGAGAGTATATAAAGTATTTACTCCCTCCTTCCTTTCTGCCTTTGCTGTGTAATGGAAGCCCAACCAGCGAATATTTGAGAGCTCCAGGTTGGAGTCGCTGTGAAGGCATTGCTCCCTTTTCATGTCACCTGCTTCAAAAAATGCTTATGCCCTACTGTGGCGCCGGAACTAAAAGGTGGTGGACGATAATTTGTCACCCCGTGGATTTGGCGATTGGGTCTCGTAATCCCCAGTTTCCCTTTAGGAGGGGAGTATGCCTTCATGATGAAATAACAGAACACTGGCGCGTATGGGAGAGGTCCAGATTAGAGCCCTTTCGAGAGTATTGCCCATCTTTCATGTTTCCTGATTGAAAAAAATTTAATTGCTCTACACAGATAGGCATAAAATCTCTAGCTTACCGATCTGGACAGGACATCTTATCGTCACCTAATCCATCATGAGTAATAAATAGCTGCTGATTTCCAGTGTTACCATCCGTATAATCTGCCAGCTTATGACTGG
>KK115686.1:598358-614919 GCA_000611955.2 Stegodyphus mimosarum
AAGTAGATATCCAAATCAGGCGGGATCAGGCAACCGACGTAGGACAGCTGCGGGCTAGTGACCAACTTGTCGATTACAGGTTACAATGAACTGCTTAAATCCCTAAGCTCTTCACAAAATCTGAATAACCCTCTGGAGGGATAGAGCTCATGACTACGCTCGAAGTGATAGAATAAATAGCAAATTGTCACAGAATATACACGGATATTAATATAGAAATACTTTCTGTATGCCTTACTTCTCTATCTGCAGTAATTACTGACTGAGAAGATTTACCGTTTAGCATAACTAAAAATTCAAGGTATTTGAACCTGCAGGTTTTAATAATGCAATAGGTATCTTATTTAAATAAATTTTAAATTAATTAAAATTTAACTCCCTTTCTTTAAATTTGGATTTTGCAAAGAAAAATGATTTTACTATCATCTTCAGAAAATTCTACGAACTTGCCCTATTATACAATTCCCAAAACTCCTCTGATTTTTTTAAGAAAACATAGTTTATTGTTGTTTTTACGAGAGAGAGTCAATAGATGTTTCATATTAAAAATCTATTTTTACTGAATCGTAATTTTTTGTGGTTATTCCCAATCCTTTTCATTATAAAATTAATGGCATATATCCTAAGGAATAGAGCACATCCTACGTTTTTAGAATTATTGCTTTTAGTCTAACTTTCTATCGCAGCTGACCTATGCAAAGCTTTGAACAAAGGACTAAATGACATTTTGTGGAATAATTCTCAAGCCAAAGGACAAATAAATCTGTCTTCTACTCCTAATCTGTTTAATTATTATTCTTATTGGACTTTGCATAGTTTCCTTCTGCAAAAAACTGTCTTAGATATTTTGATGTAGACAATTTTGCTGGTTACATTTCGGCTTATGAGATTTTCCGTTGATAGAAATACTCAGACAGCGTTAACATGCGAGACAGAATTGAGATCCTTTTAATGTAGTGAATTTGAAGCTTACGGAGTATCCAAACCACATGTTTACAGACGAAATTATATAAGGTGAAATATGGTTACTGAAATGTTAAAGCATTATGCTTAGCTGTATCTGTGAAGAAGCAGAGCGCATTTAGCACCATATTTAGGAATTCATAACACGTATAGGTTATTACGCTTAGTCACAAATATCGCAACCTAATTTGTTAACGTGAGTAGTAGTGTACATGCAACATTTGTAGAAAAGCAACAAAACAACAGAACTGAAAGATTTCAGATAGTTACGGTCGCCCAAAAGGGTTTCTTAAGAATTTTTACGCTCTTGCTGAGCTCGTAACCTATGAAATTGCTGTTGCAGCCAATCCGTTAACCCTTTCTATTTCCTTGCTCGAAGTGAAGAAAGTATTTTAATCACGAAAAATTCCGGGTACCATATTTCAACGAAAATATCAATTTTGACAGCTATTGAATGCAATTTACGATGTTTTTGCGTAACATCTATACGTGAGGACAGAATGAAGGACACTTTTTTCCCAAACGAATTATAAAACTGATTTATGATGGATTCAGAAGAGATGTTTTCGTAGCTTCTATATATATATATCTCGCATATATAGTATATATCTCGCATAAGTCAGAAACGAGTAGCCTCAGAACGTTGAAATTTTATATGTGGGACTGCTATAACACGTGGTTGTGCACATCCCTTTTTGGTTGCAATTGGCAGCATCAAAAGCATGTATATAGCCATTCTGTTACTCTGCTCACTGAGTCAATTTTTTATTCTTATATGTTGGTAAATTATGCGATGTTTGCTATAAAAATGATTGAATTATGATGTTCTTACCTTCCGGTTAAATTCTTTATACCTTTAGTTAATCTACATGCGATATTTGTAGAATTTTCAACAATTTAAAAGCTGTTTAAGTCCGCCTAAGCCGATTTTTTTACCATAGCAGCCATATTTGTTTATACTTGAAATTTAGCACAATAGTGAATTAATTATTTCTGCGCCTTCAGTGACTTTTTGAAGAGCGGGACCAAAAGGAAACTTTTAGTTTTCTGCACAGAAAAGTCTGCCTGCTGGCCGAATGGCTTATTTTTGCATAGAAACTGTAATTTTAATTAAAAAAAAGTTTTTAAATTTTTTAACTGTGCTGGGTGTTCTATGTTTTCCTACATCTTTCAAATTTTAATGAAAATATTTTGATATTTTAAGTATTTTTGCCTTGTACGGATTTAGATCTGAATTAATTGAATGAGAAATATATGTTTTATGAAATTCGTGGAAATAAGTGTTTCGATTTAGAAGCAAATATTTTCACCAGTCTGTCTCGGACATAGGAGAATATTTACCTGCAGCGCATGCGCGTTAGGTATGCGGCTCTGAATCGTCTCTAAAAAGCTGTTTCTTTTCTAATTCTTTAATTTCTCTTATAAAGAGTTTTAGATTTATTATAGTATTTACGATGGCAACGATTAGGTAATTCTTCAGATGATATAATTTTTGTGCATTCTGAGTTATAAAATGAATGAGATGTCAGACTTTCAAGTAAACCTAGCGTCAAAATGTTGTTGTGAAAAGAAAAAATTTGCGGGTTTTTATTATTATTTTTAAATTTAAACTTGCAAACTCAACCTCTCCTGGTGCCGTGACAAACTAAAAAAAAACACAATTCTCATAAAAATGTATAGAGTTCATCAAATCATAAAGACTGGTGTTTGAAAACAAATTAATTAATTCTAAATTAATTCAAATTAATTAATTCAAAACACCAGTTAAGTTAAATTACTAAATCTGATCGTATAGTTTTAACCCTCATTAAATTCTCCTACGCCCGCAATAAACTACCCAGGTTCGAATGGGAGTTTAACCATGTTTTCCGAAAGGATCACATGGGTGACCTACAGTAGACCACAAGATAAAAAACAAAAAAAAACCTACAATAGTAAAACAAATAAAAACATTTATTTAATATTCCAAAAGATTATCCATTCAGAATAGCTGGCCAGATTACCCCTACAAACATTTACTAAAAATTACTCACAATTCTTCATGCGACAATCTAAACCATGATCAATACTGTATTCAAAATTATTAATTACGTATCTTACAATAATTTCGTAATTATCACTGAACCATACGTAAGTAGTCTGAAACATTTTTTTTATTTCTTTAAATATTTCATTTAAACTCATCCACATATACAAATACTTTAAATCAATTTTCGTAAAGTGAAAGATGAAGATTTTTCCTAATAATCGATTTCACAAAATCCTAAATCAGTTAAGGGCAATAAGTTTGAGGAGACATATAGAATTAAATACAAAATCAAAAAAATAATCAACTCACGGTGGAGAAAAATTCCTGTCCAGATTTCGTATCCCTAATTGTCTACGAAACGCACATAAAAGAAGTTAAAAAATCTTTCTTCATCACTGCCGCACCAAATAGTCAATTCTTCTGTTGCAGGAAACTTCCTCATGGATATAGTCCTTCTGCATTCAAGGAGGTCCAACTTAGCATGAATGTCCACCAACATTTCGATGATGTCCTCAACAAAGAAAAATGGAAGCCGCAGTAATCTGTATGTTAAAGCCCACCGACTTCTGAATGATGTTCTCGCTGAAGATAAGTGCAAGTCACAGTAATCTGCATTTAAAACACATTATTTTTCCTCAAGGAAAAAACATCTGTGAGAATAGGACATAACCGCAGACCTTCAGAAAGGATTCGCCGACGACGATACGATGGGAACCCGCATCGTTCTCGGGCCAATTCTCGCACGGACAACCCCGAGAAGGGGCCGCCGGGCCCTCTCTCTCCCCTCAAAAAGGACTCTTAAAATCTGACAAAATCTTGAAAAGTCTCCTCGCCACGGGAGCGACCAAATTTAAAACTTCGTGACGCTCCAAAAAGTGCACCGCCTCTATAATTACTATTGGTTAAAAAAAAATCCATAAAATTAAAGCTCACCAATGCTACAAAAAACAGTAACCCTCTCCCACCATTAGAAACAGACCAATAAATACTCAACAAAATTCTAAGAAAATCAGTTCTATCCTTTCACAATGACAAGCCCCTTACTTTCAAGCACAAAAACAAAGTAATAAATCTGTTAACTCTGCGACTCTTCAGACAGATCCCAAATTTTTGCACCCTCATAATTCTATCAAGAATCGGCGCCGGCAAGCGGATCGCCTTTGAACTAGAAAAACACAAGTTCGTCCCCGCAAGAAAAGGGGACGAAAAAAAATGCAGCTGGTCGCTGACCCTTGACCCCAAAATTCTCCTCCCGTGAGAACAAAAAACAGGCTATCGCTTTCTGCTAACTTAAAGAAATTTTACCCAAATCAAAAGAAATGATTTAGCGACAGTATAATTTAAAAATTACATCTCTATCATGAACATTAAAATTTTACTATTCACTGTAAATTAATAAAATTAATAAGCACTGTAAAATAATACTTAAAAAATCTACACAACAATGTCACTATGGTAAATTAATGTAGTGAATTTTAAAGAGTGCATTTAGTCTATTCTGGTTTATGCCCTATCGACGAAGTAGATTTAATTCACTTCAATAAGTTTAAATGAAATGCAAAAAAAAGTGCTTACAATTTAATAATCCATACAAAGAAGTCATTTGGTGTACACATCATTTTGTTTTTGCATTTTTAGCTTTATTCTTATTATTAAGCCTTATTATCTTCCCACTTACAAATATACAATCTAACGGCAAAATTAGAAGAATTTCAAAAGCAGCACTGAAACGTATGTTTAGAATTCGCGCGGTGTGTTAAATGCTGCATACATTTTTCTATTTTTTCCGACTTTTTCAGTTTAGATCAATGTACAGTTTTCTTAGTAAGATGGCTTGCAAAACTATTTTTTGTCATTTTATAATGACAGTTTTCTGTGTTAACTTTACTAACTGAATGTCATGTTCTTCGCAATTAAGCATATAAAATTCCATTCAGGGGCAAAATCATAAGCTATTTAAGAATAACGTATGTTTGGAATTTCTGAGAGACATTCTCGCAGAGATAAAAATGTTTTATTCGGAACACTGTTGGAACAGTTAGCTTTTCAAGTTACGTTTTCCAGAATTTGATGTCTCTAGATACTGTTTTTTTTTTCACAACGCAAGAAACAGAAGTATCTTCATGTAGATTCTTCATTATTTAATTTCTTTAAGTATAATGCTGGGCTTTAATATTTGGTGGCAACAATTTGAAGAACGAAACGCCATTTATAGTGATTCAGGGCAAAACATCGTTCGAGACTAATAGCTCATTTGGGCTGACGCCTCTTTTGGGCTTACAAGAAAGAATGAAATTCTAAAGCAAATGCCAACAATGAACAAGTGAATGTGAGTAAATTTGCAAAAGTGTAGATCTGAAGCTTAAACATAAGCTTATTCCCCAGTTGTAGGAGTGAAAATCGTGAAAACGAAGCATGTATTTACGTACGAACAGCAGAACAAATTTCAGATTTTTCTAACTGAATAATAAGCGAGATAAAAAATCAATTACAGAACTTTAAAAAAAGTTCATATTACCCTTCTTAGAACTTTCATAATAATATTTCAGATATAATTATAATATTTCAGATAACTCAATTACTTGTCTTATAGAATCTGGAGGACTTCGTTTCCAGATCAAGAGCAACCCTGCGTTTGAGAAAGGTTAAGTATTATAAAAGTATTTTCTATAGCAATTAATGCCACACCTTAATTATTTCTATGTTCTAATTATTATACTTCTAAACTCAGTAAAACTCTTGTAAAAAAACACCAAATTTTGAACTTTATATTTTCGATATAGTTAACCTAATTAAATCCTCATTTTAAATGGAACATAAGGCTAAAATGCTTCTATATATTGAAAAATAATACGTTACATTATTACATATATTATATTTACTACATTAAATACTTTAACGTATTTATTGCAACCCAATATTTAAATGCAATGCAAAAGTTAGTTCTTAACTTACAAATACCTTTTTTTCAAATGACGAAGCCTTTAATCTTCAAAATTAAGTGTACTGTTTTGCAAAATGAAATCTAATATAATACATCGAGAAGGGAATTTTTTTCATTTTAAAAGCCTTTTAAGAACTGACTGAAGCTTTTATTTTAAAAGCCTTTGGGAACTTAGAGATTTTAAGCGCGTGCACTATCAGAATGGAAATAATTTTATGAAAATGTAATGCCTGTAGGGAATCTGATTCCTCAATGGAAAATAGTTTCGGAAATTTTCAGCTGGAAACTAATGGGAAATTTGATTTTTGACAGTGATGATGGTTGTTAAATTATTTTTCAAATTTTATACCAAAGAGCATAAGACTTGGTTTTATGGAAAACAAATTAATAATTCTTTTTTCTGAACCAAAATTGACGTTCAAAAAAATGTTTTCGTGGAGTCATAATTAAGCATTCCACTAGGTACCAAATCTTAAGAAAGGGACGGGAATGGAGAATGGAAAAATTCATTAAAACTAAATTGAACGTGAATGTAGCAAACGTGTTTATGTAGGAAAGTAAAACAAGTATTATGTGCAAAAATAATAAAACAAGCATTATGTGCAAAAATATTTTTTAAAAAATATTTAATTTTCTTAACGCTGACGTTATATTTCAGTCGTTCACAAACTAATGTTTAAAATTAAGTTTACATTCTTAAGGTACGTGATCACCACAAACTTCATACGAACTTTATAGCGATTGTCCGTGCTTTCACTGAGGGGAATTTTGTAACTGTCTGAGACTGCCTGGTGAAATCCAACTAGCAGAGACAGAACGCTCGAGGACTTACCAACAATTTTTCAATGTAATTCATCTTGGGAGAATAACAAATGCCACTCAATACGAGAAATGCCTTCATTTTGCAGGCATTCGTTTCCGACATTGCCTCGATGGAGATGGACATTATCATCCATACAAAGGTAATTCGGATCAAATACTGCAACACAGTCTTGCATTGAGGTGAAGGACTCCATTCAAATAAACCGCAGCCGTCTCAGAAGAATGAAGCAGGGTGCATTATGCTGTTCTGTGTCAGATTCCATGTGCCTTGTTCTCTCCAGACCCTTACATGCTTACATCTGATTCCAGGACTAACCTGGACTTTTCTGCAAACAAGACGTTTCATCACTCTGAGACAATCCATTTGAGGTGTTGATCACATCACTGTAATCTAGAGTCTGTGGACTGGATACTTGATACTTGCGCGAAACACGAAACACTGGATACTCGCATGTACGGCCTCTTCATTTTAAGCCTTCGGGAGACAGTACTGGCAAGTATTGTCTTATTACGTAATGTTGCGGTCATCGAGCAACAGTTGCCGAGGTCGCTCATTGATTTCGTTTAGCTGTTATAGGAATATTTTGATCTTCAGAAAAGGATGCAACCCTTGGATGGCTATGCCAAGTCGCTGGATAATTGCGGTTGTCTTGCTTGGAATTGTTTCCATATTCGAGAAATTGAACGGCAAAGAGAAAAATTCTTTGGATGACTGTCGTGCTTCAATGTGGGCATGCCAGCTATCATTATCCGCCATTCGTCTTTTTGCAACCATAGGAAGAATAAAATGATGAAACGCTATCCGACGAATGTTATAATTTTTTCGTATGAATCATACGAAACGATATAGAAGTAATAAACAATTTCAATTTTTATATATGGATGAACCACCGGAAACCATTCAGACTGCTGACTTTCCAAGGAGTACCTAATTAGCATATATTAGACACTCAGTGGCGATTGGATGTAACATGCAATATTTACATGCAATCATTTGCAACCGCAGCGACGTTCAGTCATTGAAATCCAACAAATCTTTTAAAAATTAATTAATTTGTAAATTAAAAATTAACTAATTAAAATTAATTATTTTAATTTGTTAATTGAAAAGTAACTAATTTGCATTCCGTGCTCAACATTTAAAGCCAGTGTAGATAAATAAGTAAGTAAATAAAAGTCTTCCATTGGAAAATTAAATTCTTTGGACGTGTTTCACATTTACAAAAGTCGTTTGGATCTCATTAATGACAACAATTCTAACCTTATGAACTGTTAGGATTTCAAGAATCAAGTTTTTAGCTGGTTTTTCTTTCACTTCTCTAGGTTTTAAATCTTGAAAAGTTGTCTTTTTCGCTAAGAAAAATAGAGAACCAACATTCCCCTCCTCTTTATGGCTCATCTGTTTATTTTCTCCGCCGGGGAAGACATATGAGAGGTTACTCGTCTATAGATTAAAACACCACAATAGAAAAGAAATTAATTAAGTCCATACCAATTTGGATTCAGAACAGGGAAATCCTCTACCCATACACTAGCAGAACTCCAAGCGACAATTCAAAACAAGAGAGAGCAGAAACAGCACTCAGTTATCTTCTCCCTAGATCTAATGGGAGCCTTTGACTCCCTATGGTGGCCTGCTATCAAGCAGGCAGTAAGGGATGCCCGGTGTCCATCTAATCCCTAGAAGATATTTTGTAACTATCTTATAGACAAAGAACTTCTCATCTCTACCAACAGTGGCCTCATATGGCAACCACAAGTCATAAGCTGCCCTCAACGTTCATATGCATGCCCAATACTCTAAAATCTCACATTCAACCAAGTGATCAGTCTTGGGGAAGCACCCCTGGCCGTCGCAATACTAGTAGTATATGCAGATGACACCACCTTTGGCATAAGCGGGAATATTCGAAACGAAATTGAGCAGCGTGGTACAGAAGTATGCAGCCTCTTCGCAAATCTGTACCACAGTATTAAATTAACAATCTCTGAGACCAAATGCACAGCAGTTCACTTTCCTAAAAAGAGGAAGGATTCAGTCAGGAAGCTGTGTATTCCTATCAATGGGAAAACAATAAAATTTCGATTTGAAATGAAATTCCTGGGACTTATGTGGGATAAAAGATTTGCCTGGCTACCTCATATAGCATACCTTAAACCTAAACTCTAGACATTGCGAATAAAATACGTCATCTGTAGGACGCCACTTGGGGAAGCAACCTTCACATCTAAAAATTACGGTATAAGACAGTAATTGAAAAAATTGGTAATTGGTTATTTAAGCCGCAGGCATCTGGGCAACACCAATGGGAGGACTCAGATTTAAACAGCTACGCTCAGTAAAACGGTTATTTGCCCTCACCATAATCAGAATCTTTCGAACAACTTCCACAGATGCACTCAACCTTTTAGCTGGCCTGCGTCCCATCCACATTTGCGTTGAGCAAGAGGCAGTGTTAGCTACGTTATTACGTCTTCAACAGGAAATTACCTACCATAGCTCCATATTCGCATCGATAGAATTTGCCCTACGATGTACAGCATCCCTCATCCATATAGCAAACAGAGGAAAAAGCATAAAAGTCATACTGGCAGAGCACAGCGACTCAGAGATCCTTACAGATTGCTCAAAATCTGATGCAGGTGTAGGAAGTTGCCTGGTATATCTCAACAAATCTGTAAAGACAAATCACTGGAACGGTAACCTCGCGGAACATAACAGCGTGTTTCAGGCAGAGGCTTTAGCCTGGGAGCCAGCAGTCTGCTATGCCATTATACAGCATCTTCGAAATATACAAATACTCTCAGCCGGCCAATCTGCGGTACAAGCGATTCGTAATCCTCCATTTTCTTCAAAACCAGTAAAGTCCGTACAACAGTTTCTTCGCAACAACAAGCATCTGAACATTACGTTCAGTTGGATCAAAGCACATGTAGGATATGCGGGAAAGGAGCTCGCTGATTCTTCAGCCAAAGAAGCGGCTTCTAATATAGGATCAACGAATTGCAAACTCCCGGCACCAAGATCCTATCTTCAGAGACCTAATTCTGACGATTTCCATACAAAAATGGCAAACGGAATTGGACAATAGCGACAACTGGCGTCGTACGCAGGATTTTCTCTCCAACGTCTGCATAAATAGACTCTACTCTGTCTCATAACTTACTAGATATATCAGTGGCCATATCCTATTCCCTGAGTGTTTCTTCACCCGAGCCATCACGAACTCGGATCTTTGCATTTTGCGGAGCACCAGGAAGTTGTGACCAGTATGTCACGGAATGTTCACTAACCGAAAGTTTCCATATCAGAATCCCTCCCATCAACATGAATCTATTCAGATGGTTTATATTAAGAATTCCAGCCCTAGGACGAAAATCTGCTACATCATTAACCTGCTAATGTCACCAGGACCAGATATTTGGGCTACGAACTAAGTTAAGGTCTCTGGCAATCTGCTTCTTAAGTAGGCTGACAGACAGCGCGACCGTGGTGTTTGTAAAAGTAAATATATTATATATTCCGCCACTACCGAAAGTGCCAACGAGTATCAGTATAGCCAGATTTGCAACAGTAATAAAATAAATAATTAATTAAGCATTCAAGCAGTAACATATATGAGTATTCAAGCTTAAATGAATTTATGCATTCAATTTAAACTATGATACATAGGTACTTTATGTATCCAAGAATTATTGTATTTATATATGTGTCAACAACCTACTCAAATATTCATATAGCTAATTTGTATAGATTAATATAATCAATTAATCAAGTGTTCTTATTGCAAACACGTTTTCAAGTGTATAACTAGTATTCAAGTTTATAAACAGCATTCATATAACGTAATGATGTATCTATTATATCAACGCATGCAAGTACTCAAATTACGCAAGTTCCCAAATAATGAATGTAAACATGTTTAATGTGATCCAATGTCTTACTGTATTCAGACTCTCAAGTACGTAACTAATGTATCCATGTAACTCAGTCATATATATAGCATGTAATAATGTATTTAATTGACGGATCATATTTAATGTAGTATTGAAAGTATTTGATGTACTTAATAACTATTATTATTAGTATTGGATGTATTTAAGAATTACGGCAGCATGCTCCCAAGAGCATCGCCATTGCATTTTGACAGCTAATACGTATAAATTCATGCAGTTAAGGCACTCATGTAATACCATCCAGATCCCTGGTTGTTTATGCAACTCACAGAGAAGCAATTGCATTTCCGAGGCAGGTCTCCTAGAACTCGAAAGAGCTGCTGGTTCAGGATAGTGGAGGGCGTGGGACATATATCCGCTTACCAGTTGTCCCCGTGCTCCGTCACCTGTAACCTGTCGATGGATAGCAGTATATAGTACTTCATTTTTAATAATTTAGCTAAAATACTTAAAAGTTCGAAATATACCTAAATTTAACCTGCCATTTCTTCGTAACAGAATTTTAGCTAGAAATTGATATTTTGCATCATTTCTGGAAGGAGAAAAAAAACTACATTGAGTAATATTTTGATATTTGAGTATTTTTATAATTATTTGTAATATTTAAACGTGATTAAGCTTCAGATTTATCTTCATATTATACATTTGCATATTTGCATCCATATTGCATTTCATATTGTACTTTTAAATTTTTAATTACGATTCTTCGTTTTTGGAAAAATTAACACTTTCCGTTATGTAAACAATCCTTAATTTGGAAGCCTGATTGAAATACTTAAGAAGTGATAAGGCTGGAGGAAATTCTTTTTTTTTTCAGAAATGAATTTACCCTCAAATTTTCTAGAAGGAGGGAAATGCTTAACGAATAATCATTAATTATTGAATGAATTAATAAAACAATGGTAACAAACACTGTCCGAGTCAAACTTATTTCGTTATATTTTCAATGAATAATTTCGAATTTAATTCATTTTAAGATTTAACAATTTGCAGTATATTTAGCCAGTAACTTACTTCACCTCCTAAAATTCATACTTAGTGTTTTCCCGCAAAATAATATGAGTTTAATAAATCCACAATTTAATAACTTAAATTTAATTAATCTTAGCTACTTTAGCGATAGGTCTCAGTTCTGAAAGTCCATTATTGCTCAAATTTTATAATATATATAATAAAATGACTTAGAGTAACCTGCAACAGACTGACGATAGTTTTCTGTGGTTTAATTTGGAGAAACGTTACTGCGCTATAGGACTATATCTTTGAAATAATGTTTAAATTAGAAAATGTTCGAATATTTGCCGCTAGGCAACGTTAAATAGAAAATAATTGAGGCATAAATTTATATTCTGTGAGTAAGAAAACCTTGTTAAATATATTGGGAAATATATGAATTTAATTAAGGAAAGAGGCTAACATTTTGAATATTAAAGATTTGAATACATATGCAAAGTAACATTTTGCATATGATTCTTTATATAACTTTAAACAAACATATTTGCAGATTGTAGGATATACTAAAGAACAGGAATTCAGCGTAAATGCAGCATTTGTTCTTCGGTCTATTATTTTAAGCTTGTATTTACATTATTTTATGTATTACATTATTTATATTACATTGAGCGCTGTTCTATTATACGAGCTTCATAACACCCAGTTACATATTTCTATATAATCAAAAGCATGAATCTTTTTGAAAATTATTAAATCAAAAATTTTTTGCAATTTTTTGAAACTCCTCTTTTATTTTCCTGTTTAATTAGAAATATTTAAAAGTTAATAGCGTAAATTTAATTTGCAAAAAAATAAAAACTTCATTTCAGTACTTTTGTTGTTATATGCTCGCTCATATGCATTAAAATAAGATTCATTCAGTATATGTTTCATTCATTAATTCTTCAGATATTAAAACAAGTCAAAAACATAATGATTAGATCATTTAACCCAAATGGGCTTTAGCCGAGTAGGGCTATTTAGTCTCGAAATGGCATTTTGAGTCGAATCACTAAAAATGTTGAATCTCTTTTCAAATTTTTGCCCGCCAAATATTATCTCCCTCTATTATATTTAAGAAATTAAAAAGAGGAATCTGCATGACTATATGTATCGAATTTAGAATTTGTTTTATTATCTATTTCATATTTTGTAAAATGTCAAAGAATCTTTGATTAAAAACTCAACTATTTGAAAGAGAGCAGTGGCAACGCTGTACGAAAAAAAAATTCTATCTCTAGCGCGCGAGACTGTCTATCGGAAATTCTAAAGGCATGCTGATTTTAAATATTTTTAGCCCAAAGGAGCATTTGGCCAAATGCCCTCGAAAGGTGTATGCGTATGTAAGTCAAAAAAGAAAAAAGTCGCATTGGAAAGTAAAGTAAAATCTGAAAGGTTTCAGATTTTATTTATCATTTTTTTATCAAATGTTATTATAATCATGCTATTAAATGGTAAAATAATTTTAAAATTTTCACTTCATTTTGAATCATTTTCATTAAATTTCATTTCATTTTGAAATTAATTAGTATTTTCATGTTTAATACTTAAAATTCACTTATTCAAGAAACGAAAATAAACCTGCACGTACAAAATGAATTAATATATCTATAAGTGCGAGCTTTCAACTACTTTTGCACGTTTCAAATACTTTTACGTGCGAATTCGTAACAGATTAACTGCACACAGAACCCATGATACCTTGATAAATTTTATTTCCATAAAAGAAATGCTTTACACTTCCAGATCTTCTTACGAAAGTACTCGTACAGTTCTTCTCAGTATGACAGATGACAATCAGTAGTTATCATCTCAGTTACTAAGAACGTTAAACGCAACGCAAAGCAAAGCTCATCTGAAGGGCGAAGCTCTTATGGAGATATCTCAAGTCATTCGAAGTCAATTTGGAACAATTTGGGATCAATTCACCTGAGAGGGATCAATTCCAGTTATTTAATTATAGTACCAATTGGCAATAATAAAGGGAATAAACCAAAATGTTTCCGAATGCTCTTCCACTTCGGCTAATTTTACTGATTTTTTCGCAAATTTCGCGAAAATAATTAGTTTTTAAACGAGATAACCAATTACCTCAATGTTAAACACAGTTGCACCTGTAATCTTTTTTTACTGTTAGAGCATAGTTATTTTGAGGCATTTCATGCTATAGTACACCGCAGATACTATAATTTTACATATAATTTTGCTAAAACTTATTACACATGCACAAAATTTTTTAACAATGCCATAAATGAAGCAATTAAGATTCAGCACTGTATAATCCTTTAAGTAAGGATTAAAGTAAAGTAAGTAAAGTAGTACTTTATATTACTTTAAGTAAAGTACTATAAAGAAGTATCAATATATTCAAATTTAACATAAACTTCTGTGAAAGAACTTTGGGTTACATTACTTGTTAGAAACGTTTCAATTCATATCACTAGAAACAAAAATAGGCTCAGCTGTAGAGAATTTAAAATTGGGCTTTTTTAACTATAACTTTAACGCAATATATTCAAGAATTGAGTAATTCAAACCATTTTCTTCTTATTTTAACAGTTTTAAATGATATACGATGTTTCATGTTATTCATCAATATCTTACAGTACCAGTAATTTTTCAACTTCAAAAATGTATTCTAGTCTTTCTTTCCTTTCATATTTTAATGCCTAATATATGCATTCTTCAGCTTTAAAAAGGATTATAATGTAGACACGACATGACGTCCATGGACGGACTATTAAACATCCTTCTTAGAACAACAAACATCCTTCTTAGAATAAACTGATATTAAATATTATTAGGTACTTACAACAAAAAACTGATATGAAATGCTGTTAAATATTTATTGTCAGACTAACTGCACATATATTCTGTTACTAAATTAAACTAAAATAATCCAGTTCTAAAAGTGACTGAAAACCTTCAACATAAAGGTCTAAACCTGCTTAATGTTTAATTAACCAGAAACTTAAATTAATTATCCAGTAGACGTAGATTAAACCACTCTTGGAAAATTCCGAAATGTATTAATAAAAACCTATAAAATTTAAAAACCATAATGTAAATTTTCAGATGGCCCCATACTATTATCGAAAAAACTTTTATTTTATTTAAGGTGTACTAGTAGTTAAATTTCATTATGTTAACCAATTTTTTTTTTTTTTTTTAAATTTCACATTGACAAAACACGAATGTTTTCGTCATTAAAGCACTTCTGAAACTGGGAGTATATGACTACGGCAAAGGACTGCGAAAATAAAATGCCCTCAAATCGGGTAAAAGGGTGGGTAGTAGCCTCAAAATTTCTACAATGCAGTATATATATATATATACACTCACGTTTGTGAAAATTGCAACACCATGAAGGACATACGCGAGTGAGCTGAAATTTTCAGGAAATGCAAAGTAGCGCATGATATGCAAATGATTAGAATTGCAAATCCGTAGCGCATGCGTATGCTGAGCAGCGCCCTCTGAACGGCTGATGGATCCGAATAAATAGACGGCTGTAGCGAGGCGTGTATGGTTATCGGTGGTTATCTGCTAGTGGTAAACGTTAACTCAATCTGTACTTATGCCTCGTCGACGAAAGAGAGCGAGATTTGAACAACTTACAGAGTTTGAACGAGGGAGAATCATCGGCCTTCGTGAAGCTGGATTGTCGTATCGTGCAGTAGCCTCTCGTGTGCAGCGTAACAGCAGCACAGTGATGCGCGTTTGGAAGCAGTGGACGGACGAGTGTCGGACAACTCGGAAATCCGGGAGTGGACCCCGAAATGTGACGTCAGCTCGCGATGATAGACACCTGGTCCGCATGGCGCGGACGGACCGTACAGCTTCCTCTAGACAATTGGCAGCACTGTGGTCAATAGCTACAGGTGTTTCATTGTGTGCTTCATCAATTCGTAGACGTCTGCTGCAGTGTGGACTGCGCGCACGGACTCCTTTATACAGGATCCCCCTAACGCACGACCATCGCCGCCTGCGGCTACAATGGGCCAATCAGCATAGAGACTGGCGTGCTGATTGGCAGCATGTCGTGTTTTCTGACGAATCCCGCTTTAATTTGTGGTACCATGATGGCCGCATTCGTGTCAGACGCTATGCCGGTGAACGCCACCTTCCGGAGTGCATTATCGAACGCCACAGTGGACGAACACCCGGAGTTATGGTCTGGGGCGCCATAGCATATCATAGACGATCTCAATTGCTACGAATTGTGGGCAATCTGAACAGCAACCGGTATATCCGTGAAGTTCTACAGCCCGAAGCTGTTCCCTTCCTTCAAAGCTTGCCAGGCGCTGTATTTCAACAGGACAATGCCCGCCCTCATACTGCTCGGATTGTTAAATCCTTCTTTGCAGCGCAGCAGGTACAGCTTCTTCCTTGGCCTGCGTGTTCCCCGGATATGTCGCCAATTGAACATGTGTGGGATGTCATTGGTCGGCGTCTTGCTCGTGATCCTCGTCCTGTTGCGTCTGCAGACGAACTTTGGGTACGCGTACAAACGATATGGAATGCTCTTCCTCAGTCAGACATTCAAACTTTGTTTGACTCCATGCCACGTCGTGTAGCAGCACTTATTGCGGCGCGTGGTGGCACACAAAATACTGATTCTGATCTCTTGTTCTTGTTTGTTTGCTTTGAACATTTAATCATTTATTTGTACCACTACCACTCAACTGTGTATTAAATTGCATTCAATTATGACGATTCCTTCTTGGTGTTGCAATTTTCACAAACGTGAGTGTATATATATATATATAAAATTTATAGAAAGTAGTAAAAAGAACGTAGAGACCTATTTGATCAAGAATTTTGCGCATTGAGCTGCAAAATTAAAATTAAAG
>KK115687.1:0-51738 GCA_000611955.2 Stegodyphus mimosarum
GAAAAAACTAACAATACTTTTCTTTAACCCCCATAGTTTGACAGCTTACAATCTCATCCCCCCCTTTTTCCATGCTTTTTACCATTACCATAAGGAGATTGTATAGATTAAGAGTCAAGAAAAATCTATAGTTCTATATTTTCAAATTACTGCTTTATTTTTATATTACTGTAAACAGCAGTACATCGCTTATTCTAGTTCAGATCGTTCTTCTAGTTCACTGATTAGAACTCTAAGAGGAGCAAGCGATTTCTCAATCGTGGCGAAATTTCGTTAAAGATGAATAAAATCACCGAAAGAGAAAAGAAGTGCTCAAAAGTACAGTAATGTTACGGTCACTAGGCCGTTTACTGGGCTCAGAACAGGAATTCAAATCGCAGACATACTGTAAACCCTATTAGTGAACTAGGGCGAAAAATGCAAAGTGCAGGCTCAGCAGTGAGGTAAAAACAGAGTGACGGGACACGACACCTTCATGCTCAGCAGTCCAAACTGTGTGCTGGTAAATTTCTGAGGGGGCGGGGTCCTACTATATATACAGCGATTACGATTTTTTCTGCCGCTCCAAAATGCAAAAGAGTATTCGCATTATCACATAAAGAACATGATCCGGAATCAACACTTTTGTTTTAGTGAAACACTAAATTTTATTCAGCCTATTCAGAAGCAAAATATGTATCCTTTGATTTAAGTTCAAACAATAAAATCAGCAATTCGCTCGATTCTTTACAGTAATTTAAGTAAAAATAGCAATTGCATTTAGTATTGTTTTTTGTTTCACCGTTTTATTTGGACGTCATTTGGTTCCAAGTTCCAAGTTCCACTTATGCCGAGATTATCAAGCATTCTGCTTGATGTGTTCCGGCTGTCATCAGATGTTTGCACTGGTGGGCGCTGTTTGCACTGGTTTGCACTGGTGGGCGCTGAAGAGAGAATTTGTCCGAAGCGTGAGTCCAAAAGGGCAGGAGCTAATGGTGACGTCATTTGGAAATTCTACGTCATTTTTTAAGCCAACCGACATTTAACACATTTTTTGCGCATGCTCTCACGCATATCCAGAATCCAAACATACACGAGCGATTCAGAAATGCGAGATGTACACAATTTACTTTTGGTTTTGAAATATAACGTATTGTAAATATGTATTCTCTTCTTGCTGTTATTCTTCTTCCTGTGATAGACAGTGTATTTACATTTAATGTCGAAGAGTTGAAATGGATTAATTATGAAGTGGACATTTTAAAAACTCCGGTAAAAAGAGGAGATGTAAGTACTTCCTAAATTCAAAGCCGACACTTGCAAAATTGCTTTCGTTTCAAAATAAGTTGCAATAAAAAAAGGAGAAAATCATATTTTTTTTTCTTTGTTTTTTAGAAACTTCAGGCTAGTTTAATATGTGAGTGAATTTTAACTTTAGATTTGAATCAATAATTTTCATGATTGGTTTCATTAAATTGGATGAAAATTTGTTTGCTATATTTTTTAACCAAATAATCATTGGAAAAACAGTTTGCATAAAAAAAATTGTGATGACAAAGGACAAATTTTTCGCACATAATGAGTTAATTGATGCCGAATTTGTAAATCGACGCTGAATTAATTACTGCAGCTTAGTAAGTGCTTAAAGGGATAGTATAAAATATAGTCTTAGTTACAAGATGTAGTACTTTTTAAAGTATACTTGTACTGAAAAATTATAAATAACCCTAAAATAGATTTCAGTGATTAGTTCTTATGTTTTAGTGCAACAAAATATACCTTGGCTCAGTTTGATGATCTTTTACAGCAGAAAAAGATTAATGACTTATAACTGTTCAAAAGTTATTATTACGTGCATACATGTTATTACAGATATTATTATGCTTTACTAGGTATTTATTATGAATTTCAAGAAATTTACTTATTGACGGAGAAAATTTTATGACATCAGATTGTCATTATTATTGATTAGCACTAGAATTTTGTGACCAAGTTTCAAAGCAGTTGGCAAAACCAAGATACGTTTAAGTGGCTGCCGTAAGAACACTTGGTCCCAAACATAAACACTGACATAAAATCTGACTACATGGCCACAACCCTGGTGATATATAAAACTTCATGAAATAAATTAACCTGTAGTAACAGTAATGCATCCTATAATATAGTGTTAGCTGTGCATAATCCCAAATTTGTACAATTTCTTTTTTTAAACCAAAAACAGATCAGGATGTACATGGGTTGTTCTCCTCATATACAGAGCAATTTGTTTTCGCCTAAAAAAAGGTCAAAGAATTGTAAAGATTCAGCATCGTACCTGGGTGTTAAACACGTTAAACATTGCACAGTTATTCATTGTGCATTTATTTCATGTGATATAGAAGCAAGTACTACTTATGGTGCACATTAGTGACTAGGCCCTGTTAATAAAGCAGTATCTGATTGCTAATAATTAATATTGTATTATAGTTATTTTCTATGAAGATATTTTATACCTGGTATTAAAAACTCTTTTTTAGTGTAATTTTTATTTTATTGAAAATGATAAGGAAAAAAATTTTTTTTCTATCTGTGTATGTGTGTTTGTGTAACATATGAAACATGAAAGCAAACTGGTGACTCCAATTTTGCAATAGCCCTTTTAAGGTCTGTTCTAAGGTTAGTAACTATTCTGAACATATCAATCTAAACTGAATCGTTTCAAAATTACTCTGCATCATGCAACCTTATGTGACTTACAATGCAGATATTGGTAAAAATATTTTTTGGGGTGCCCCTTGGCAAAAATTGGCAATTAGCCAGCAATGCACAATTTAAGAGTGGCCACTGCACGAAACCACAATAACAAGTCAAAGAATTACACAAACTTGTTGTCCATGTGCACATTAATCTATTTTCACTTAACGTCGGAGAATTGCACAAACTCGGCATTGTGCATTCGCTTGACTTTGTCCATGTATACACCAATCTATTTTCACTTGTCACTACTTTCACTTCTCCATGTACACATTGATCTGTTTTCAAAGGAGCACCCATTTCTACAATAAAGCTAAACAAAAAATATATAATCTTAATAAACTGCATTTTAAATCAAACAATGAAATGAGATAAAAATGGAAATACATCATATTGCATTTACGTACTACACAAGGGAAATATCCACTTGCCTTATTTAGAAATTTGTGTGTTCAGTCTGTGGCACCAAGAATTCCTTAACAGCATCCAAAAACTTCTCTATGCTGGAGTCGCCACATGAATTCGCAAAAATATCCTTCGTAGTGCCGGACTGTCGGTGGCTTTTCTTGCAACAAACCCATTCAAAGGCATCTGAACGAGCTTTACGTTCGACCATATGCATTTCCTTTGTACAAGCAGCACACTTATAATGATTACTAAGTAAACCTTCATTTACACATCAGTCAATTAGCCATTTTATGATGTAATGCACAAAATAAGCAACATACTTCCTAACTTGACATCCAACACAGAAACAAGCTCTTGCAAATTTTTTTCTATCAGTCAAATTCACAGCTATCACGTCATAATAGGGTTTCCATAACATTCAGATACTCAGTTACCATAAATGAAGCAACAGTGTGGTGATAAATGAAACAACAATTTGACGATAATCCAAGGGGCACCCTAAAATATAGACTAAATGAGATATCTTTTATCCAATCACAGATTAAGATTTCAATTTCCATAACTGAAATCTTTCTCTTAAACTAAACCTTCGTATCGGATAATTACATAGTTTCACTGCTCGCCTCTGTATTGTCCATTATCTGAAGTTATAGGGTGCATGTAATGAAATTACGTGATTCTACGACTGCATATGTCTACAAATGTCATTATGCTTCAGACTGGGGAGGGGGATATACTGTACTAGTTAGGGTCAGGATTAGGAGTTTTATGAAAAAGTCTGAGATCCGGACTCGTTGGGACTTCGGTGATTCCGGATTTGGGATTTTTCCGGATATTAGATCATCAGTTTAAATCTAGTAAGATGGCATGTAGAAATTATAAATTTAAAAATCCGAAATCGGGATTTAAGAAAGCATTGTGAGTGAGGCATTTATGATCTAAAGGTTATCAAAATTTCCAAAAAAAAATCTTAATATTTATTTCTTTACTTTATTGAACATTTTTTTAAATGTAAATTGTTCAGATTGCTTCGCTTTTTGTGCTAATACTTTCTGTTCAGTTCTATGGACAGACATAATTTCTTGTTCAGTTACAAAGTTCCACTGTAGTTGCTGTGTCAAGAATTCCGACTAACTTGTCAATCGAAATTTTTTAATTTTCAATAACCTCTCTATCACTTTCTTCACTATTGGTAATGGTATTTTCTGGATCTAGAACCATAACCATGGATTTCACTGTTAGTTAATTGATGATTGATGATTGGAGCATTATCATTGCAATAAAAATTTCTGTTATATTTTCTTCAATTATTACATATTCTCCACAGTTCTTTACAAAATCCATTAATTGGAAAATTTCACCTTTGGTTTGTGATATCTGAAAGCTTTCAAATTTGCGGTTATCATCTTCATCATCCTCACCATAAAATATGGTATCTGGCCATAAATTATACCAATCATTTTTTGAAGTGTTTGAGGGCACATCTGCCCATGATCTTGTGATGTTCCACACAGCAGATTTTATGCTAAAATATAACAAAAATTCTTGATAGCCTTGCCATTATTGAAGAATTTTAACATGGATTTTAAAAATGCTACTTTATATTTGCATTTCAGCATGCACACAGTTCCGATATCCATAGGCTGAATGATGGGTGTACAATTTGGAGGAAAGAATAA
Organism: Stegodyphus mimosarum; assembly: GCA_000611955.2. Classification (NCBI taxonomy): domain Eukaryota; kingdom Metazoa; phylum Arthropoda; class Arachnida; order Araneae; family Eresidae; genus Stegodyphus; species Stegodyphus mimosarum. The sequence goes on from KK115687.1 coordinate 4,800, forward strand.
CATGGATACATTAAAACTTTAAGTGAAATATGAGCCAAACAGTTACCTACAATCAGGATAATTTTTACGTTATCAGGTAAACCAACCAAATTCAAATTTTGCTGTGTCTCAGGTATGAAATAATTTATTTTCAAACTGATTGTACATTAAAACTTGTGTCATCCGTGCTCTTTTATTTTTGGAATATATAACGGGAATATCTTTACTTTAAATGCTCGAGGTCAAGTATTTTTTCCTATTACAAAAACTTTACAGTTGTGTGTTCCTGCAGCATTTGTGCATGGTAAAATTGTTAGTCTTGCCTTGGTATCTTAGACACCATTTGGAGCCTTTTCTGTAGAGGTTGCCAAGGTATTTTATTGTACATATTCCCAGAAAACACCAGTTTCATTTGCACTGTAAATTTTTTCTGGAGATAACTTTTCACTCCTAATGAGTTCACTGGATTCATCTGCAAATACTTCAGCAGCTTCAGTATTAGCTGACACCTTGTCTTATACTACAGGGATTTTAAAAATTTGGTTAACCAACCTGTTGAATGTGTGCACTCAGTTTTTAAGTTCATTTCTTTATGAAATATTTTGACTTGACCTATTAGCATTGGACCGTCAATGGCATGCCCTCTCTGCATCTCTGTTTGACCGTTCAATCATCACTTTGTCATGATCATCACTTTTAGCTTAACAAGTCATTTTTCTGTTATTCATTGCGAGTGGGGTGTTGGAATCAGCAAAAAATTCAAAACATTCCTTTTCCCGTTTTCTTATGTCATATAGAATGAACTTTCCAATGCCATACTCATCGATAATATCGAGACGGATATACCTATATCTATTTTTTCCAGCAGTTCTACTCTTTGTTTAATGGACATCAAAACATGCTTTCACTTTATAGATCCTGTTTTATCTCCAGTAGTAGAAACTCTTTTCGACATTATCGAAAGTTCAAACTTTAATTTTCATAAAATTGCTGTAATTATAACAGCCTGCAAAAATAATAAGCTGGATCAAATAAAAAAGTTAAGGAACAGTGCAGTTTGCTATATTAAGGGAATCAGTAAAGTATAATTTTAGTCTAGCTTAACAGCGTCTGCTATATACATTATTGGCTGTATAGCATGAGATTGGAAACAAAACTGTTCTATTAAATTTTGTTTTGCTTTTATCGCGCGCTGTGACAGTTAAGCCTGAATTGTATTAATTTAATTATTTATTATACTTACGTCTAATTCTTGCACATGTTTAAGGTTTATCAAAGTCCTAACAAAGAAATTCCCACATATACTTAAGCTTACTGAGGGTCAGCACTAAATATTTTGCCAACTGATGCAGTTTCTGCATGTCCTAAATTCTGCAGCCAAGCTCCTCCTTAAGTTCTAAATTTTTGCCACCCCTTAATTTTGGACCCAGTGCTTTACCTAAATTCTAAAAATTGTATCATGCCTTAATTTTGTTACTCGGTGCTTCTCTAAATTCCAAGAATTTTGTCTTTCCTTAATTCTATCGCCCGGTGTAGGCATACGAGCTCTGACACCGATGTGAATAAAAAAAATCAGTTATTCTTAATTCAAATAACACTAAATGTAATCTATTGGCCTATGAATGCCTTTAACAAAATCTATTTTTAACATATGAAAAGAAATTTTTGTTAAATTTTTCTCATCAATATTTAGTGCATTTAACTTAAATCTGTAATCATGGCCAAGCGTAATGTCAATATAAAAGGTTTCCATACTCTTTTTATTCAATTACTGACATAAAAAATTGTTTCGGCACCGCTGCACGAGTCATTACTTAAGTTGTCTTGTATTGAAAAGCATGCGATGATAAAAGCAAAATATTATAAATAATAATTCCTAGGTTGGTGTCAGGGATATAAAATACTATCAGGTGTAATATCAAAGATGTTCCTATGTAGAATGTTTCAAGTTTGAGATGTATGCCAAGCTACGGCGCCAAATTATTGATCACACATATTTATGCTAAAATGATTGGTAATGAGCTATTTTACTAAGTGCCGAAGTGAAATTAAGAATTGGGATTCTTCACATGTTTTCTTGGGGGGGGGGGAATTATATGCACATGCATAAAGCATAAAAAAAATTCCCCCCAAATTTTTTTGTTTGTGGCTTTAAGGTCTGATCATTCCAGTTAGTACATTCCATTTCTAGGACATCCAGTTCGCGGACTTTGTACTGTACAATGTTTTTTTTTCACCTTGTGAAAATTGACCATGAAGAACAATGGTTTACTGAATTTCTAAACATCATGGTGTTTCATTAAGAAAGTTCAAATTTCCCAAAACTGTCATAAGAAAGTGGCACTTTATAGATTTTAATGCCAAAGTGCCCATGATACTTTTTATGCCTGGATTGATTTATGCACTTTTATTGTGTTGCTGTAATTTTCAAGATTCACATATATGTACCTTCCAGTGGCGGCTCGTAATAAGTACTGTGAAACTGTAGCACGCCCTATTTCCACTTATATTTAATATTTAATATAATGTGCCTCTTTTCCTTAGTTCTTTTTTTATACTTCTACAATATATAATCCTCAAACTTAATGTTAGTAGTCATCTTCCAGTTTACGAAAAAAGTACGAAAGTCTTCGTATCGAACTGCGAGCTAGTTCCTGCGGCATGGTGTTTGGTGTTCTTCATCCTCTCGGCCACGCGCACACAGAAAGCAGCACGCTAGTCAGGGAGAGAGAAGAGCACTGTCGCTCTTGCAGTGCCGAAATTCTGAAAACATGATTTCTTTTTACTCCCTGCGTGTGGTATTTGGCTGTTCTGCGCATGCGCACTTAGGAAGCAACGCAAGAGGCCGAGAGGATGAAGAGCACTGTCACTATTGCAGTGCCGAATCTGGAGTGCCGTTAAGAGGTGGTTCTTTTTTTTTACTCCGGATGTGCTGTGTTTAAAAATCATACACCGTATTCTTCTTGGTTAGAGTATTTTTAAGCTATTCTATTTGATTCATTTTCTTCGGTTCTTTTATTTTACAGAAATCTTTAACCATGTCCTTACATCCTCAAATAATAAATTCTGTGACTGTAAGTGTATTATAAACCTCTGCAACAGCAAAATTGCCTTATTGAAATTCAGTCAACATCAAATGCAGATGAAACTATTGCAGAGGCAACAGGAATTTTAAAATATCTAAATGATGATAATTTCAAGTTTGGGTTAGAGCTTTTTTATCAGATTATGCCTCATGTTGAAATAATATATAACCAAATGCAATTCATAGAAATTAGTGTGTTTAAAGTTAATCAATGTACAATGAATTTCAAAACTGCTATTTTAGAATTAAGGAACTTAAAGAACTGTGAGAATTCTTCAAAGACACTGATGGTTGAAACTAAGGAAATATGTGACTTTATATGTATTGATATAAGAGATAAATATTCTTCCACTAAACCCTTAGCAGCAGCTAAATTGTTCAACAAGAAATGCTTCGCTAGTTTTAGGAATGAACATCCTGCAGAAGAAATAGTACTGACCACTGAAGCATATCCGATGATTGACAAAGAAAAGCTTGAAACTGAACTAAAAGTATACTGTTGTAGGTCTGATATTCATGAATACTGCAAATTAATTAAGCTACTGAAATTTATCTTGGAAAATAATCTAGATGATGTTGTTAGTGAAATTATGAAACTGATAAAAATTATCTTAACAGTTCCCATGACTACACAGTAGCAGAACGCTGCTTTTCAACATTGAAAAGAATGAAAACTTTTCTAAGAAGCACTATGAATTCGGAAAGACTAAATGCGCTTGCAGTGAAAAATTTCCTCAGTTGTCATCCAGAGACCAAGGAGAAAATTATTGATCTTTTCGTGCAAATTAAAACAAGAAGAATGGATTTCATTTTTAAATGAATAGATAAAGATTTGACTGTAACAATTTAGTCTAAAGTAATTAAGAAATGATTAATTTTTCTCTTGTAAGATTTCATGGAAGTTTGAAAATAAATTTTCTTTTTATACATGTTTGTTTCCGTTTACACAATTTTAAAACAAAGGTTAAAATTTTTTGGAACAGCACCCCCACTAATTTTAGCTACGTGCCGCCACTGGTACCTTCTTAAATAAATGGTAAAAGCAATCTTGGATATGTATATGTTTGCTGGTAAGAAGGTTAAATCATTTAAATTTAATGACTAATTTAATTTTTATTTGTATAGGAACAAAGTTTACCTGTGATGTATATGACTTCTATGTATGGCCAAGAATACCAGTGTGTACTTCCTGAAGTTACAGAAGATGAAGTTACTGAAAAAGAAACAGACAGTGAGAAAAGTACTGATATTCAAGAGCTTTTGAAGCCTATGAAAACTGGTTCTTGTCTATTGAAAGTAAGTTAACTTGTTAAAGAAATTACTCATTCAAACATGGAAACTCTGATAAATAGTAGCTGTGTTGTGGAATATAAATTTTGATGTGTATTTTTAATGTATTATTTTATGACACAGTTTATCTAGTCAGTGTTAAAAAAGGAAATACCAATAAATACTATTGTTAATGCATGAGATTGTTATAATGGCTGTAACAGTGTTGTTTATGAAAAGTAGAAATGAAGATATCTTACTAGATATAGTAATGTTATTATTTCTGATTTCTTGTTGGAATATAGGTTTCTTATAAATAAGCAAAATTGTGATAACTGCTGATAGTTTATCCATGAATTGGCTAATCTTCCATAAGCGGGGTAAGTTGATGCCAAACTGTTTTCATTTGATTCAAACTTGACCTCGCCGTTTCATTTCGCAGTTACCAGATGCAAAAGAAGTGGCAATGTAAAATCTAACATTGCCAGACGAAAATGCCTTTAAATACAACACAAGCATAAATTACTACAAACTAAAACATAAAATTAAAATAAACTGCAAAAAATTCAAGTCAAAAACATTAAACTAAAAATTACAAAAATTAATTACTACAAAAATGCAAAAATAATACAGTCAAATACCAAAAATTCCGCCGACCTGAAATCCGCCAACTCCTGAAATCCGCACTACCTCTCAAAATATAAACATTGAATTTATAGGTTCCAGAAACCACAGAATGGAGAATGAAATACTGAAGAAAAAATATGTACCAATAATGACGTCATAATTACCGAATAATAATGATTGTGTGTTGGTGGCAGAAAAAAGATCTTAGCCCAGAAGAGGTTTTTAGTATGGATGATATGTTCAGATGAGCCAACACTGGCATATCAGATACCGATGATGAAATCATTGACTCTGTTTTGAAGTCGCCGCAGCAAGAAAACGATTCCGACACCGACACAGATAATGAATTTGATAGGAGTGAGAAAATATCTTTTATTGAGGGTTTGGAACATGGTGAAAAAATACCTAAAATATTTATAACAGCAGAGCTGTGTCACAGAGCAAAAGATTACGACTGTGTAGGATTTTTCAAAAAAAAAAAAAAAAAAAAAAAACTAACTCTGGAGCACCTAAAGTTTTAAAACAAACCTCTATCAGAAAAATGTTTGAAAAAAGAAAAAAAAAATATTTTATGCTTTATTAGTATGCGTTATTTTTACACATCTCTATTGTGTATGTCCTTAATGCTTTAGCATATAATAATGTATCTAATATGCATATGTATCTAATATGCCTTATTTATTTTGCACTTTTAGTCTGAATATTATGATTTGGCTTTTCTGTCCTGAAAATCCACACAACCTCTGGTCCGCAAAATCCTAAAATCCACACAACCTCTGGTCCCAAGCATTGCGGATTTCTGGACTTCTACTGTACATTTATTAAATAAAATTAAATGAAAACATTCATAAATTGTAAACTACACATCATCTGAAATCCAACATTCTCCCTCCAACAACAGCTTAACCTTCTGAAGATATAAAACAGTAAAACTTTTACAAATAAACACAATATTTCAAAATTAAATTAAAAAAAAAAGTTTTCTGGCTACACTAAACTGACACTCATTACAGTCACCGAAATAAAGCTGTATGTTTGCCACAAGAAAACATGCAGCTGGAAACTATAACCAAATTGAAATCTCACCAAATAAAAATTCTCGCCAAGTTTCGCACTCATCCCGCTTATGGAAGATTAACCCACGAATTTATTTGTTGTGTTCTTACTATAACTGTGTCCTTCGAAATTAAATTATTCATATAATTTGCTTCTCTTGATTTTAGTATTATAAAGTTGGTAAAAAAAGAGAAAAATATGTCAGTAAATACAGTATTAAGAATAATGGTGCTTATTATCCGCATTTCTCCAATTTCAGCATTCAGTAGAATTGCCATGTTTGGCATTTTTTAATGCATACAAGTAGCAGTAGCCTTCCACATTTCTCTTATTCTGAGGTTATGGCGCTCGTTACCACCCTCTTTTTTGGTATTGTCACTCTTGCTCTCGAGCGACCTCTTAAGTGGTACACTTCTCGGCCAAGGGGATACGAGACCTTAGGTTGACAGAATTTTACATCCGATACAACAAAGTAGGAGCAAGCTCCTTCTGGACCTGTGGAACTTAGCTTCTCAAAGAAGTACAGCCCAAGAATAAATGATACAGAAAATCCACACCATTTCTTCACTTTTGGTGAATGCAGTGGAACTTCTTAGACAGGGCAAAAATTATCTTCGGCAGTTGTTAATATTCATTGCACCGTTTAAATGAAAATGTGTTTCTTCTGTCCAGAGCATATTCCAAGGCCATTCCCTATCAACTTCAAAGCAAGCAAAAAACTGAAATGAAAACCAGAGTCGAGCGTCAAAATCATGTGGAAGCAACCGATGCACTGGTGAACTACATATGTGTTTGAACGTGTGTTGATTAGCATGCTTTGTATTTAACCGGATGGTATCCATTTTCTCTGAAAATGTAAATAATGGCCATATCAGTTTTTATTTTTCCACATATCATATAAGATGCTTCTTTTTATATTATTTGTAAACAGAATACTACTTATAAGCTGTAATGGTAGCCAAACAAAATTAAGAAGTCACCAATATTTTTTTTTTTTTTTTTTTTTTTGTTTTTTTTGTATAGAATTAAGAGAGTATCATAATTTTAACAGTGCATGTTTCTGATAATTTATTTCATAAAATTTGCAGTATTGCTGTCTACATATCTTTCTTCTTTGGCATTTTATCTTCTTACATGTCTTTATTTTTTTATAGGAATTAAATTGCTTATTATTCGATGAATTGTAAGGCTACATTCAATATTGAGATCAACTGCCATGATATGCTCTGGCAGGGTTTCAACCATTAGTAGTTTTGTATAATTGTTTTTTGGCACTTTTATATATTTCTTATTGTCTAAGTTATCCTCCCTTTCTTTATAAACCTATTGTTCATCTGTGTTAATAAAGATTTCATTATATAGTTCATTAGTGTTTGATTTGATGAATGTAGTTTTTGAAAAGATTCTAATTCACTAAAACTAAGTCGCTGCCCAGGTCCACTATGTTATAAGTGACTTCAGCAAGCTGAGTTTGAAAAACCAATGAAATTATTTGTACAGTGTGGTGCAATATGTATCCATGCTGCCTTCATTTTGCTTGTCATTCATTTATGCCATGTTTCATGTATATTTTTAATTAAAATTTAGCTTGTATTAAAATCTTCAAGCCACAGTATAGGGCATTTAGATTTATCTAAGCAGGATTATGCAAGGTATTACTATATTATGTAGTAACTATTGGCATGGGCATAACCAGGATCTGAACTAGAGGGATGAAGATGATCTTAGACTGACAGAATTGAATTAGGATATGATCGAGTGTAGATAGTGGTCAAGTGAATAAGATTGTTGAGTACTAATAATTCAGTTTAAAAATGAATTGGTTGGTTGCAAGAGTGTTTTGGGGATTTTTCTCATGCATAACTTAAATACAAGCCAGTTTCCCTCATAAAGTTCTTCTTTAATGCTTGTCATCTTTTATGTAAAAATAGCCCATGCATAAATAATGGATTAGGACATGGGTTTAAGAATATTGCTAAAAGCTGGGGAACAGGAATAAAGAGGCTCTTGAACTTTTTTATTTAGTCTTTAATTTGTAGTACGATGTTTTTTTTTCTATCTAGACTAAATCTTTCAAGTACTTCATCTTTTATTTCTATTAATCTATCTGAAAGAAGCTTTTGATGCACAGTTAACATTCAAGAGATTCTCTATCATTATTGAGTGCTATCAATTTTTTTACTCTGCACAGGATACTAAATGAGCACTCAGTAGTACTCATAGTATATGATTGAGACAAAGATATAAGATTAATATGCTTCGTTTATGAAAAAAAAATTTCTTTCACCTTGTTTCCCAATGTTGATTCATTCTTGTTGTATATTGTTAATTTCTTCGCTTTCCAGGAATTATACTTGAGTTCTGTCTCATGATCGAAATTTTCCAAATCATAAAAACTATGGAAGCACTACACTTTGTAGGTAAACTTTATCACTGACATCCTCTTACAGTCTTATATATTACTTGCAATTCAGTGCCAATGTTTTCAGCTACCATACTCGCAAAAGATGTATAAAAATTAATTAATGAATTTCCTGGCACAAAAGATCAACTGTTTTATGATGTTCTTTTGTGAGCATTAAAATCTGGTTTATGTAACCCACACATTGTAGCATACCTAGATTTTTGGATTATAAAATATTAGTCACAAAGATATTTTAAAATTCAGTATTATTTTTTATTTAGTGTTGAATTATTCTCACATGTTCTTGTTTAGCAGTTAAAATAATCATTGCCAAATTTCAATCTAACACCATTCGCTAAATTAGAAAATAAATTTTTAAATTATACTTTTTGTTTAACTTCTGAAGCAATATATCAAGTACTGGCAGTTTTGAAAATTGTTTCACTTCCTTATAATATTTTGTAACTTCACTTCTTATTCACTTCTTTATAATATTTTGTAATTTCACTTATTGCTTCTTTATAATATTTCTTTATAATATTTTGTAGTTGTTAATAATGGTGGATTTTTTAATCAAAATTTTAAGCCTTTATTGTTAACAGTCCCATAATTTTAAGTGATTGAGATCTAAATCATGTAAAAATTTCAAAAACTGTACGGGTGGGGTGGGGTGGGGGTGGGCTAATTTAATTGGATTTCTTAATCAAATAAAATTAAAATGAATTGAAAACAATCGTACACCATGGGATAGTTAAAAAAAACCTTGAAAAATGAAGCTTTGTATCGTGCGTACTTGCTATGCTGATTTGAAAGAATTGTCTTTCAGCATTCAGAGGTAGAGATTCAAACTTATTCAATATTTTCTAAAGCAATCAATGATTTGCATGCCATATATGACCCTTTTTTTAAATCTGATTGATTGCCGTAAGGCTTTGAGCTCCATGTGGAAGTGTTTTTCGAACAGATTCAATGAATTGGTGTATTTTGCACATTCATTTCTTTAATTATTTAATACTAAGTACTTTGTCAAATTCAGAGTACCATATCAACTAATTGTATGAATCAGATCACAACAGTTTTCTTTCCACTTCCCATAACCCAAAAAAGAGCTGTGAGACTTCACAAGATTTCCACTGCTAGACTGAAGACCTGTCACCAGGGGTAATGACAATAATACTCATTGCTAATTGAGAGGACAAAGAGGTAGTGCTTGTCTATGGGAAACCTTTGGAATTAAACAAGTATCCATAGCAGGTTTATATCAATAAATAAAAGGCTGTTGCAAGCCTAGGTTGCTGGTGAGCAGTATTTGTATGTTATGCAAATGGTTTGTAAGAATATTTGGAGTTTGGAAAAGATTAAAAATTGTTGAGCTAGGAGTTTTCCATAAAAAAAAGAGTGACTTAAAACAGAGTTAATTTTTTGTCAATTTATATTGGTTTAAGTAAAAAAAAATAAAAATAAAAAATTTGCACTTGTTTAGGTGGGTGCGAGTGCACCTTCCTGGCTACACCCATAACTGAGAGTAAGGTGTTTGGTGAGAAAATTTCAGTGGGCTATAGAATAATTTCTTTTCTATTTTGGTGTTATTATCATGCATATTTTCTAGTAAATACATTAAATTCATTTAGACTTAAAGATATCCCTGTTGAAATGACAAACATGTAACAGAGGAATTTTTACTCTGTCATTATTTTTAGTTGAATCATGCAGGTAGTCTTATACCAGTTGGCAAGTACCACTGAGTCTGTGTACCTGTTTAACCTTTAATATACACCTGAAATAATGGTTGCTTAGAAGTCTGTCATAAATATCTATATATTGCATTTTGAGGTTCTGTAAAAATAAGGAAGACAAGTTGCTTGAGCCCTTAAAATTCTTTTGCTTTTGATATTTTGATCGTTAAAATGATTAAGTCATTTCATCTACTCCTAACTTAATTTTAAAAAAGTACTTATTTTATCTGTTATTAACTATGCCATTTATTTTACTTTATGCCGTTCTTAGTATTCTCAAAAACTGGAATTCCCTTTCATTATACACATTCTGATTTAGGAATAGCATCATACCCTTTAGTCAAATATTTGGTTTTAAAACTGTGCCAATACATACTCCATAAAAACTTTTTTGGAGTTGTCAGTAAACTGAAGAATCTTTCTCCATAGCATTCAGTTCTAGTTTATTTTGACTTTTAATTAATTTTCACATTAAATTGCTTTTGGCTGGTATCCCAGCTGAAAGACCATTAAAATGCTTTCGGACTAGACTACAGGAATTCCAATTACACATAGCCATGAATATTTATTTCAACACAATAAATACATCTGCCAATTTATATGGCAGATGCATATTTATTTTTGAGATCAAATTGTTTTAGAAATTTTCTTTATTGTGGATTGCTGTGTTGATAGCACTTATGCTTTTTAATAGTATTAAAAAGACTTCTTAAAAATTTAACCTATTATAAATACAATTTATCCAGTCATTCTGTTAACTTTTGATTCAGACCACTCTTTCTTTCCTTAACATTCTGATTAGTTCAATAAATTTGATTTCAATAATACTGTTTATGGTAAACTATTTTTCCATATAATATATACACTATATTTATTTGCTTCTTAAGCAAAATTATTCCACCTTATTGAACAAAAACGACTTCTACTATTTCTTATGTGTGTTGTGACCTTGAGGTTTATTCTTCTGAATCTTTTCTTTTTTAGGAAGTTAGTTATGGGAAATGAAAAGTGAGAGATAATTTTCTCCTTCATTTTTGACATTGATAAAGCCTTTAACAATTTTCTGTTGCCATCATAAAAATAATTCTATGAAAGATAAACACAGTAACCTTTTAGTCATCCCATTTTATTCTTTTCAGTTATAAAATTGCTCATATAATTTCCTATCACATTCAGATTATTTTCTTACCTATCAATAAAATTCAGTGATTGATTTTTCAAGATCCCATTTCTCATTTAAATTCTTGGAAAGGTTGTAGTGTTTTTTGTCGGTGTCTTTGGCAACTAAATTTTAAATGAGCTTAACATTCACATCTGAACTACAAGTTTCATGTTTGAAAAATAGAAGTAATTAAAAAATAAAACAAATAAATAAAAAATTTGATAGCTAATCTGTTCCAATTAAGATAGTTCATCTTGTGAACAAATGATCTTAATTCTGATAACACTAGGTACTGTCCAGAATGATAATTATGTTTCTCTTCCTAGTGACTTTTTGTGTTAAAATTTCTTTATTAAAAGGATACAGAGTATAATAAATATGCAATATAAAATTTGTTGGTCTGCTGTTTGTTACTTGTATGATTTCTGGTCAACAATATAATAAATTTTAAGTTTGTGGAGACCAAAAATTATATATGAATTTGGAATTATATGAGATGTTGATGCTCTCACTCCCATATAATTCAAAAGTAATATAATTCCCATATAATTCAATTGCAAATTTTTATATAGATGTATAAGTATCGAATTTATATAATATACAAGTATCATATTACGAGTATGTTATAGTGGCCATCATGAAACATAACTGCCAAGCAGAAAATGCACTGCATAAAAAAATGTTGACAAGAAAATACACAGAATTAACAAAAAAATTCTAAAAGTAAATAGAATGTAACAGAGTTATTAAAGTTATTTATTTCTTGCTTAAATCTTACTTAGTTCTTACATATTATTTCTGGCAGCCAATCTGCAACTACTGTTGATATGCCTTGAAAAGAGCCTGATATGTTTTCAACTTCAACTGTTGATATGCCTTCAATTTTTAATGCTTCCTATCCAAAAATAAATTAATATACAAGTGCATTTTGTGACCAGGTTTTAAACAGAGTTGCTTTTCAGTCGACAGTAATTTCAGAAGTCAAAATTGTTTTCATGATGGCCACTGTAGGCTGGATACAAGTGCTGTTTTGAATTTTCTTTAAGTCATATTTATGAATGAATACATCATATTTAAGATAATTTCTCAGTAGATTGAATGGTTGATGTATTACATTTTTATTTAATTTCAGGGCAAAGATTGGTGGACTTATGAATTTTGCTTTGGACATTACATTAAACAGTTTCACATAGAAGGTCTGTATAGATGCTTCGCAAATAAAAACTGTCATATTGTAAATGTTTACTGCAGTATTATATGATGTATATGAGCATTTATCTTTTATCAGTATTTGAAAAAGTATCCTAATATAAAATAAGTTTAGATTGTATTTACAGTGGTAGTATTGTTTTTCATATACAGATATATTTATAATTAAACTGAACCCTTTGTATGGCTGCATATACTTCTATACAATAACTATCAAAATGTTAATATTGAGTCATTTTAGAGAAAATGAATGTGATGACAACTTATTAATTTGTATAGTAGGTTATCTTTCAAGGCTTCACCAATTAAAGAAAATACTGATGTAGTATATAGGTTAATTAATCAAACTACAAATTATTAGTTATGGAGATTCTTAGTGAATAATGTTGTAATGGAAAACTCAAGGTAAAATTTAGCTCACTCCCCCGGACATAAAATAGTGATAGTTTAAACAATTTCATATTTGCATACCAGTTTTTCAGGTGTTGCTATTGCATGAAATGTAAGGTTTTTATCTTCCACATGGTCTTGGAATAGCAAAGTTATGTTATGATGTTTTTCATAGTGCTTTTGTTTTTAAATTTATACTTCTTTTATAGTCACTTCTTTGTGCAGCAGTCATTATTATCACCCAGTTTGTAACACTCTCACATGTTCCTCAGTATATTCCGTACCACTCCAATATTGCATAGTTATTATATGGTAGTGCATTCACAGCTATTGGCATTGGCACCGAACAACTGCCACTGTTACAGTGATGCCAATTCTAATGATCAGAATTTCTCTTTTCCCTGTGCCGCTTGTATTTCAGATTTGTTAGATGCTTAATTCGCTTAAAAGTTAATAAGTACAAAGCAAAATAAAATGTTTCTATAAATAAAATAAATAAGAATATACATACATAAATGTTCAAAATAAACTTTCATATTGTGCTAATTATACACATTTTCTAAGCGTATGATTAGCGCAATATGACGTTTTGATAATAATTAACCATCCACATATACAAAATTAAAAATTAACATAAAATGCATGTCCCAAATTAAAAAAAAATTCATATTAAAAATCATTCTCATATATAATATTACTCAATAATTGCTGTAATAAATATTACTGGAATCACTATATAAATTTCTCCTGTATGTTAAAAAACAGTGACAAATTTTAGCCTCTTGGAATTGTTATAAAAATAATTAAAGTAATTTAAATTTGTGAAAAAAATCAGGATTAAGTTGTAAATTTAATAGACTTTATTGTTTTAGTTATTATTAATAAAATATAAAGATAATTAAAGTATGACATTTTAAATCTGGGAAACAAATTTTTTTCCTCCATGCTACTCTTTTTTTTGTTTGTGTGTTTAAAGAAAAAAGAATAGCAAATGTAAAAGGCAAAAATAATCAACATGTACTCTGAATCGTAGCTTTGTAAAAGTAATGAATGAAAAGTACTATGATGTCGATTCTTTTCTCAGTACATTTGGCTTTGTAAAATTTTGCTGAAACTAACTGGTGAAAAAATGATAAAGCAACAATATCTTCAGCTTTTTTATTTGTATAATTTTCTTAAAAATAACATGCAAAAATTACTATACCCTTAGTTAATCAAAATTGTGTGCATTTTTTTGGAGGCATATTGCCTGGGCTCTTTCATCTCTTAGCTATGGTTCCTAAATTTTTAAATGGTAATGCAAAATTTTGTCATTTAAAGTGAGAATTAATTTTAGAGAATAGAAGATAGGCTGCAGGGGCCAAATCTGGTGAACTTTGGGAATAATTAAGAAAAATTATTATTGTTTTTTTCCAGTGAACTGCTTTTATGACAGGTTGCATTAACTGAAAAAAACCTATGAAAAAAAGATATGAAACTCATAACAGCAAGTGTTGGTGTATAAAAATTCCAGCCAGATAGCTTTTCACAAGTGACGGATAATTTATTAGAAGCTGAGTGTGTTTATAACTGTTGTGCTAGTTATCATTTGGCAACTTCTTTGGTATCAGTAGAAAATATGCAACCTTTAAACTTAGACAAATTGACACATGATAATTTTTTTTCAGTCAATGCTTTGCTATTATTGTATTGTTTTTTTTAAATCACATATGAAAGATTTCCCCCTTCTTTTGTAAGTAATGTCACATTAATTATATTTTCCTCATTCAAAAGCATTATTTTTGAAATTTCTTCTTTAGATTTGTGAGAGTGTTCATTATCAAGAATATTAAAAAATATTTATAAAATTTATTTACAAATTTTATTATTGTTCTTGTTAGGTTTTGATAAATATTAATTCAAGTGTATCTTGATTTTGCCAGATGGCCAAATTATTGGTCAAGTCCTAACATTAGGGCTGTATGAATCTGATTATGACTGGGATAATGAGACTGATCAGGTAGTAGTATCCTTTAAATGTCTACTTTTGTTGTTGTTTCAGTAGAATATTGTTATTAATTTAAATATATATATATATATTTTAATTTTTAGGAAAAATTTAAGCATGCTAAGCAGAGATACCACACACAATATTATGTAAATGGTACAAAATGTGATCTGACTGGACAGCCTCGTAATGCTGAAGTGCGAGTAAGAAATGCTATATTTATGTTCTTTAATTATTTTGTGATTGTTTATAATTTTGCATCATGGTATACTAATTGCTCTGATCTTTTAGTTTTATACATTTGATGTTCAGTTAGCTTAAATTTCAAGCTTCTCATTATTGAAAATATTTTGAAATTTTAACTGAATTCAGTTTTCTTTTTTGAACTGATAAGTTAAATGTATTCTCACTTAAGGTTCATAACCCCCTTTTTTTTAAATTAAAGCAATTTTATTCTCATATTCAAATTATTTTTTGCTATAGGTGAATAATTCACTCCCTTCTACTATGATTATTTTCTTTGCGATATTCAGTGAAATTACATAATCTTTTAAAAGGAATGGCTGTTATTAGTTACACTACTTGGAATTTTTATTAATTTAAAATATGCAATATATTAAAAAATTAAGCATTTGCCTACAGAAGTATTGCAAAAAATTAAATCAGCATGAAACTTTTGTGGTGTCCACCTCATACAGATCACCACTGTCTGTAAACAACATTTTTGCAATTATAATTAAACAGTAGTGTTAAAATTTTCAGAAAATTATTTTCGGTAAGCTGCATAATTGCCAAACATTGTTTGATAATGTCATAGGTGTTTATCTAAACTAATTTAATAGCTTCTTAGGAAATATACCTTGTGCTTTATCATTGAAATCAATGTAATAGTTAAAAAACACAAATAGTAATAAGCGAAATATTACTTGACCAAAAAAAATAGCAAACAATCCAATATTGGATTTCTTGATATTTGGAGTCAAGATAACTGAAGTTCTATTGTATATTAAAATATTATTTGTAGAAGTTAAGTGGTTGAAATTTCTTTATAGATTTATTGTGAAGAAGATGCTGGAGATTACATCTATCGTGTTGATGAACCAGGCACTTGCAGTTATGTAATAACTGTTCACACGTCTCGCTTGTGTTCACATCCAAAACTAAAACCACTGCCTTCTAATAAAGCTCATACAATTCCATGCCATCCTGTATTAAATGAAGAACAGTACTCCAGTTATATAACAAAATTAAATGGTAGGTGAATGCTGAAACTTTGTGGTTTGTTTCTAAATTATTCGTGAGGCAATGAGAAACAAATAAAATAAATTTTACTCTTTGTGTATTCTTGTGTCAATAATTATCACAAGATGTTTCTTAATCATCATATTAGTTACAAAAATACAGTCTGAAAATGTATTTTGCAACTTTTTGATCAAAAATGTTTTTTTTTTTTTTTTTTTTTCAAAAAGTTGCTTGTGATATGTAGTATTTTTCTGTTTAAGTATTATGAAAAAAAGTATTATTAAAAAAAGTATTATGAAATACTTAAACTAGAAGACAATCAGTTCCAGGCTGCTTTTACTTTTTAAATGGCACCTTTAAAATGCTATTTATAAATTCGAAAATATGATAAAATGGCGGTAAAAAAGAAAAGATTAAAGCAACTAATTTTAGTTCCACCATCTGAAAAATAACTAACTAAAAGCAGTAGATAATGTACTAAATGAGTATTGGTTATTTTATGTATTGAAAATGTAAATTAGTTTACATCAAATTGAGATTTTGTTGGCTGCATGGACATTTTAAAATATATCTGATTATTGTTATATACATTTTTTTCAAGAAATTTGTTCTTTTTAATCCTCTTGTTTCTTTTGACTGAAGTTGTTTAGCAGTGAAGTTTGAAGATCTGATGTCCGACTCATGTTAGTCAATTATACTATACATTCTGTTAGTCTGGAGGTGAAGCGATTATTAGAATATTTTTCAATATTTTCTGTTTCTGCAGTGCTTATAATATTTCTTAATAAATTTGTAATTACTGTAGTATTTTAATTTTGTCACCATTATATTAAGTTTTGAAAATATTATTTCATATTATATGTGCCCAATTAAAAGAGCTTTCACGATGTATTTAATAAACTTTAGAAATATAAATAAAATAAATACAGTTTTCAGTGTTAATTTTTGATTTTAATTGAGAATTTCAACTTATAAATGGCATTAATTATTCATTATTATCCTTTAACTAGAAATAACTAACTAATTTGTGAATTAATTTCATTTAAATAATAGTAAGTAATTAAACTGATATAAACTAATTTTTATTTTGTAAAATTTACACAGATTTCAACTTCTAAAATTTTGTAACTAGCAAAGTAATTAAATTGTTGCTTATTATGTGGAGGAAAAAGAAAGGAGCTTTATGCATTTATGTGGTCTAAATCAAATTTTTGAGCTTTTATGTGGTGTAAATTTTGTATTTAAATTTCAGTTAAAACATTTTTTTCAGAGTGTGAGGTTTATTGTTGCATTTTGTCATTGCAAAACTATTCATAATTCAGCATGCTGCTTCTCTGTGGAATACATTTTTAAATTAGCTCTGCGGAGGTTTGTTAGCAGAGCATTTTCATTCTAACAAATGATAAATGGATATTTACATAGTGATATACATACACATATTGTAATGTTTGTCAATTTTTTGAAAAAAAAAAAAAAGATGAACGAAATGATGATGATTACTCAAAAATTATTCATTATATACACATTTTATGTTTGAGTAATAAATTTATCCAAACATTAATCAAGAAACCTACTTACTTCTGACCTTTTTGTTTTCTTCTGAGGAAAATTTCAAGGCAGTGGCTTTGAGTATGTGGTATATTCTATTTTATTGGTATGAGAACTTAACAGAACTGCCTAGCAGAATTTATAAAAGCATCATGCTTTCCATTTTCTTGTCTTCCTTTCCTTTTCAATGTATTAAATTAATTTGGAATTTTTATGATTTGAGGCTGAAATGTTTCATATGAAAAATTAAGATATTATAAAATTGTACTTCATTGGAATGAGCATCAAGCATGAAAATTAAAGCAATACAGAGTTTTTCAAAATAATAAATTATTTATTGTCATTTGTACTTTCTCAAGTATTATTTTATGATTATTATGTACAAGAGTTAAATATAATAATCAAAGATTAATCTTATTTCTGTAAAACATGTTTGAATTTTGAAACACACAATTTTATTGATATGCAGTATCTGGGAAGTTATAAAATCAGATTTTTCAAATCCAAAATTATTTTAAAAGTATATGTGATGTAAAAACGCAGTACAAAGTCTTATATTTATATGATGTAAATATTACAATAGTAGTAAATAACATGTAATCAGTTTTAAATTAAATTTTAATAATTGCTTTGATTTTTACTTTAAATGTAAACTGAATTTTAAAAAGTGAACCGATAAAATAGTACAAATAATATATTTCAGTACGTTTAAACCATTGAAAGGTGACGTGAAAATGTATGTATGTATATGAGCACAGAATGGCATGTATGCAAAAATTTTTATTTGGTTTTCTTAAAAATGCACTTTAAAATAAAAATAATTTAAAATTTTATTACTTATTTGTAATGTAGCATTCATATTTAGTATTTTAGTTTCAAATTAAATAATTGAATTGTAACAATTGAAAATATGTCTGACTTGTCTAGCATTTATTTTTGATTTTTCATGGAAATATTATTTCGTTTAGACAGTGAGTTAGAGTTGTTAAATGGCATATTTGAGGTTGTACTCTCATGATAAAATTTTTGCCAGTATATGTGTAACACTTTGTTTGCAATTTGTTTAATATGTTATTGCTTATAGTAAACAAGTTTGTTCTTCAACCATTTTGGTAATATATATTTTGTATAAAGACAAAATTTTATTGCTTATATTAATTATGGATTTAAATTTTTTTACAATTTTTCAGGTATTTCTTATATATTTCATTCTCAAAAGTAGGAGTAAAAACAAATGCTGATAATACCCTACAATATATATTCTTTTGATTTAATTTTTGTATTTTACTTTCAGTTTCTTTTTTCCCTTCTATATGTATTCCCTCCTTTTTTTACTTTTGGTATCACATCTTTCTATCTGTATTAAGAATTTTGCCTAAGTGTATTCAGAAATACTTCCAGAAAGGATATGTAATCAATTTATTACTTTCCTCCCTTTGAAATTTCATTCGGAAGTAGGATTTAATACTTGTAACTGACAAAGATAAAAGATTAAAATGATTTAGCATTGGTTTAAGCATTATCCCTTCAATTTCATGTGGAATACTGGTAAGAAGAGAGAATCCACTGTTTATTCTTAAAGCAAATTGACAGCAGTACTTCATATTGATGTTAAGCATCAGTAATCATATAACTGTTTTCCCTTGCTTTAGTGTTGTTAGCTTTTTAAGTAACTGATATAATCTTTAGTTCTGTTTTTCATTATCATTATTAAATTTTATATTAAAGTAATGTATAAAATTTTGAACATCACTACAATCAGTTTTCAGGTTGTTTCATCAATTATTATACTAACTTATTATGACAGAATTCAGGTGGTTTAGCTGTCTTAACCTTGAAGGCGTGTATAGGAGAAAGCAGTTTGCATTTATTATGTATATGAATTAACTGTAAAAGTCAATTTAAACTACTTGACCAAATGTATTTGGATATCTTTTGTAAATAAAACATTCTTTTTATGATGCCAGTGGTTGTATGTAGGTAGCATATTATAAATAGCAGCAGTTCACTGCCTCAAGGTTACTAATGGATATCAAGGTCAATTTCTGGAAATGGATGCTCATTGACATTGTAGAACATACTTGGACTTGTGTACATTTGTTTTTTATATTTTTTTTATACAGCTTCAATTAAGAGCATACTATATTTAGTTTTACATATAATGTAATGAATAACTGGGTTTCATAACTAATGTGTTAGACATACTGAAAATTTAAAAGAATATTTCACAGCTATAAAATTTATTGCTTTCTTTAAGGTCTGAGTTTTAAATTTGTTTGAATTTTCATTAGCTTCAAGAATCAGTTGTGTAATTTTTTATTGATTTTGAACTTTATAATTTTAATAGCTGAGATAAAACTTGTATGTTTATTTATAAAATATATCCTATCTGAAAGCTTTCTTTCATTTTTGGATATGGGCAGGTAGATTTATTAGTGTATAGTATTCTCCTAATCTTAAATTTTTATATTGTTTATTTAAATAATAATTTTAATTCTTAGAAAAATGTCTGTCTTATTCGAAATACCTTAAAAAGTATCGTTATGAAAAAAGGCTATAAATAAGATAATAAAATAAACTTGAAAGCTTTTTTTTTTAATTATTATTTTTTAGGTGTTGAAATTTATTATGTTACATCCTTTAGGTATCGTCAATAATTAATTTTCTGAAATGTATATGTTGGTAACTTAGATAAGTTGTGTTTATGAAAGTTGAACTTCGTTGATTGGACACTAGTATTTTTATGTAGAAGAAAAAGCTATAGCTGAGCAGAAAAGGAACCAGTGGTTAAATAACCAACAAGAACGCTTGCAAGTTTTGAAAAATGGAAATTTGCATGTCCTGGAAGGTGAAGATATAGCTAAATTACAAGAATTTAACAGGAAACTTAGCAAGGAATTGAAACTCAAACCTAAAGGAACAGAGAGTGGGTCTGTTGGAGTAGATTCTCCACTCTCTGAAGACAAAGGTTTGTGTCATATAAGAATATTTATAATTTCAAAAATTTATATATATGTATTATAATTTACCAATGCATATCATTGTCATACTTTCTCTTATTTTAAAAATGTCATGATGGGTGTGTTTTAAATTTCGGACACTTGTGGTATTTTTTGGAAGATTCTATTAACATGCTGATTTTTTAATCAGATAAAGTATCCAAAGTTTCATCTGATTCAAAAAAAGAAACTGATGCTAAATTGAAGGACGGAACTGAAGAATCAATTCAGAACTTTCTGCTACAAGAATATGATAAAGGTAAATATTTTGTTTCTAAATCCATTGCTAACTGGAATAGCATCAGAGTTTTGTTGTCATGTTAAATTAGTTCTCTCTTAGCATTTTTTTTTATTACTAAAACTTCACTTATAAAATTTTCCTGCTCTAAATTAGTCTTAAAAAATAGCTACATAAATTTTCATTTTTTTCTCATGATAAAATAATATTAAAAAAAATTTGATACTGCTTTGCCCTCCATTGCAATGCAAACTAGCAATTTTCAAAAGCATAGTTAAATTTGAGTTATTGAAATTTGCTGTGGGTGCATGTAGCAGTATCCAAATATTGTATGTTAGAACCTGTTATGATGACTGTCTAAGCATATGCTAATTAGGGATTTGTTGATGACTCCAGCATTCTGAAGGCTTTGACATAGTTCATTTAAATGCTGATATAAAATATTGTTACGAGATGTCCAGGTGCTGTAAGATAGTTTCTCCACAAAGCAGGTTTAGAGTTGCCAGAAAATGACAGGAGAAGTCATCGTTGTCACATTTGGTGAGAAATCAATTTTATCACCCATCTGGTGATAAAATTGGCGATATGCCATAGACGGATTGAGAACCTTCGGAACAAATTCTTCCTGGTTTAGCCCAGAATGTTCTCGAACACAAGCCAAAAGCTATATAAACCCTGCAGGTACGCGGAGAATCAGTCAGTGTCATGTCTATCCAGTTGGTAGCCCATCAGTGAGTGCCTAGTCTAGTCAGTGAGCGAGTGTTTCAAAATTTGGTGCTGAGTTAATTGTTGAGTGCATCGAGAGAGACTCTTAGTGTATCCTGAGACAGTGCATTGTCAAGTTTCATCTCAGAGTGTGTTGAGCTCTGGGAAGACCGAACCGAGTCGGGAGCTGTACTCTAGTGTATCATCGAGTGCATCACAACTTGTAGCGTGGAGAGTCTTGAGAGTACGTAGAGTTCTGAGAACGACTGAGCAGAGTCGGGAGCTGTACTCTGGTGCTTTTCCATGAAGCTGTCTCCAGCATTATAGCCTGATAGCCTGGAGGCTGTGGTTCTGATTATTTCAGCGTGTTTATAGTAGTTCTTCGATGACTGTAAGTGTGATTTTGGAGCTGTTCCGAGAATACTGGCTAATAAATTGTGTTTCGATACTTCATAAAGTGTCTTCGTTATTCATTCCGAATCCATAAACCTTTAACGTGTGAAGAAGAGAAGAAAAAAACGTAACAATATTTATAATGTTTATTATTATAGTATAATTTTTTATGATATTTGTATTTCTTTGTCTGTAAGAAGACCAAGCATAGATAGTGAGCACTTGTGTGCTGTTTTACCAGTTGAAGTGGAGAATCAGATAAAGATGTCATTCTTTCCTTTGGCATTAAGCATTAGATAATTTTTCAAGTATGGAAACAATTCCAGACAAGTCAAATAGTCATCTGGAGATCTCTGGTCATCAATCAAGGGTTACCACTCCCTCTTGAAAATTGGTATATTGCTATAGTAGCCAAGCAGAATTGATGAGTGACCTTCACAACCGTTATATCCGTGGTTGCAGAATCACTTGGTGGAACTTTGTGCCCACCAAGTGTATTTGTGTTGCACCAACTACCCATTCCAGAGGGGAAAGATTAAAGTGGTATCATTAATATTTCAGTCGGACTGTCTCAGACTAGCTCGATGTACTGTTCATGGATGAATCCAAATTTTTCCTGGAATAAAATGATGAGTATGTAAGGGTTTAGAGAGAACAAGGGCACATGGAATTGGGTTTAGTACATAATCAAACATCACACATTCTCATAGCAGAATCATGGTATGGGGTGGAATTTCAATGGGATTTCACATCTTTAAAGTTGGTTTTGTGACAGCTATGCAATGCTGCGATGAAGTTCTAGACACCTTTGAGAGACTTAACGCTATGCCAGTTAATCCTTACTTCCTCCTTATAAGTCCTTATCGAGCTAGCATTGTTAATGAGTACCTGAAGAGTGTGAGCATTTCTTTTATGGAATACCTGCCATGCTTCTCTGAACTTAATCCCATTGAAAATCTTTGGGATACCTTCTTGTGTGCTGTCTCTCCTCCAGTGAGTACAAGGGAGTTGGAGACTGCATAGGCAGTTTCTTTAAAGTTTGTGTAAGGATCGTGGATGATCACATACATTATAATTTTTTTTTTGTTTGTTTAACCCCTTGGCAGTTGCATAAACAATTCTTTCTTCCCAAATACACTTGATATCTGTCAGGCATAAATTTGTAATGCAAGTGTGCTCATTTTCACCAGCTGCTATACATAACTGGAATACTAGCTGAGCTTGTCGATGACCATTGGAAGGTTAATGACCGAAACAAGACAGCATCATATAATTTTCAAAAATAAATGCTGTTTACATCTTTGTATATAATGCTTTTTTTGTTTTGTTTTTATGCATAAATGCATTTTCTACTTTCACGTGCAATTTTGTTTTAATCAGAGCTTTACTTTTCCATTTTTGTTGTTTTTACCTTCATATGTTTAACTTTTGGAAGCTAGTGTATTAAATAATTTTACTGAATGTTTATAAATTTTGTGATTACTTTGAGTAATTTATCCTAATTTTAAAATTCGTACTCCAAATGGTGTGTGACTACTTTAGATGATTAATACTACTGACTGACTAATTAACTACTTAAATAATAATAACTCTGAATTCATACTCAAGTCTGTTTAGCAAGTTTGATTAACTTCAGTATTTAAACCTTGACAATTTTTTTCCTGAAAACTAAAATAATGTGCTGATATAATAGATAAGGCTTTAAAAATGGTTTTAATTGCTGTAATAAGAGCTATGTATTGTAAATAAATGTATACTACACATGATAAAGAATATACACAGTCCAGTCACATTAATGTGACCACCACGTACTTTCCATGTCAGAGTTAAATAACCAATCACAGAAGGCAGGTGGCAGCACAGTGCAGTTGAGCATATATAAAGGGTGTGTGAGGGCATCGGAAAACATTTCAATCGTTGGCGTAATGCAGAAACGAAGCGATTTATCCGACTTCCAACAGGGCATGATCATTGGCTTTCGGGCCAAGGGTGGAAGCATTTCCGAAACGGCTGAGTTTGTGAACTGTTCGCGTGCCGCCGTGGTAAAAGTGTACCGTGCATGGCAAAATGGGACTGTCCAAAATCAGCGACGTGGCAAATGTGGTGCACCACGGGCCATAGATGACAGAGGCGAACGACGGTTGCGGAGATGCGTTCGGGCAGATAGACGGGCTACCGTTGAGCAACTGACCACCAAAATGAACCAAGGGGCTACCAAAAGTGTCTCCCAAAGTACTATTCAGCGAACATTGCTGCGTCTGGGCCTCCGAAGCAGACGCCTGGTTCGTGCACCTATGCTGACTGCTGTTCATCGACGGCGAAGGCTAGAATTTGCACGCCAGTACAGCAGCTGGACGTCCACTGAGTGGCGACAGGTTGCGTTTTCGGATGAATCGCGTTTTATGCTCCATCGGACAGATGGACGTTGGCGTATAAGGCGTGAAACCTCTGAAAGGAACCACCCTGCAACCATTGCCGGAACGGTCCAAGCTGGAGGCGGGAGCATTATGGTCTGGGGAATGTTTTCCTGGCATTCTCTAGGTTCACTGATCATTGTGGAAGGCACAATGGATCAATACAAGTACGCATCTGTCCTTGCGGACCATGTTCACCCCTACATGCGCATTGTTTTTCCTCAGGATGATGGCATCTTCCAGCAGGACAATGCGAGGTGCCATACAGCTGCCAGTGTACGTGCGTGGTTCGAAGAGCACCAGGATGAGTTTACCGTCCTCCCCTGGCCAGCAAACTCACCTGACTTAAACCCAATCGAGCATCTGTGGGACCATCTCGATCGAGTTGTTCGCGCCATGGATCCTCAACCGCGTAATCTAGCGCAGCTGGCCACGGCATTAGAGTCGGCATGGCTCAACATCCCAGAGAACACCTTCAGGGACCTATGTGACTCTTTTCCTGCACGTCTCGCAGCAATCCGCTCTGCGAAAGGTGGTTATTCTGGCTTTTGACAGATGGTCACATTAATGTGACTGGACTGTGTATGATATACACATGTGATAAAATATTATGAAATTTAATATAGAATGTGTGTGATGAAATATGATGTAAATAAATTATTTAGAATTTCTAAAAGCATTGTCATAAAAATACCCATAAATTAATGATTATTTATTCTTACTGTTTAGTAGCCTGGTTTTATAAAGATAATATAACAGTCTATCAGTGTACTGATGATAAAGTGGTCACATGGTGAATGCTGTAATAAGCTATTATTAAGGGTTAAACTCTTTCATTTAAACTTTGTCACGCACCTTTAAATTTGCATAACTTTATTACCATATGAACCAAGAAAGACAGAACAGGGTTTAATTCATGTCTAGCTTTTAGTAAAACATAATAATTGTCACATAAAAAAGTGCTGTAAGCAAATGTTGAAAATAAAGGCTAAATGGTATAAATAGAATATGTTACATTTTTAATCTGTACTTATTTTATATGTCTTTTGTTATCTTTTTAATTGAGAAGACTTCTGTGAAGAGGATATATGGACAAATTGTTATATAGTTCATAAATAAAAATGTTTTTTAACATATTCACACACAATAACATATAAGATTTGTGAAGTTTTATTGAAGCCAAAATGCACAGTAATGTCTTAGGAAAATAATTAAAATTCATTGAAGCCAAAATATGCAACCACAAGTTAGATACTATTCTGTTTACAAGTTTATCCAGTTTCATTGGCACAGTATACTTGATTTTTTATCATCATTTTATATAATTATGAAATAATTTCATTTGTGCTGAAATATGAGCTGGTGTAATAATATTTTTGAAGACTGTAGTGGTAGTGACTGTGGATTTGATTTTTTTTCTCAGAAGTTGCTTGAAGGAATGTAATAAAATATCTTTTTTCTTCCAAGATATAGCTCTTAAGTATGTGCATATTATATTACAAAATTATCAACCTTAAAGTTGCTTTCAAGGATTTTTGATTAGATGTTGCAATATGGATTTATTAACAATCCAATGAAGTGAATATCATACAAGAGGAAACTAATCAGAAGAAAATACACAGTATATTAAAAAAGTTCCAATATTGATCACACATAGACCACATAACACGGAGCATACACTAATATTTGATGTTAAGCTTCTGCATAGTCTCTTACCAATGCAATACAATGCTTAGAATAAGTATATCAATCCATAAATGCTTTCTGAAATGCCTCCTTTCCAGCACTTCTGAGTTCTGATGGCACAGTCCCTTTAGTCACCTCTATCAACTCGTACTGTTGCTTCTTTTATCTTGAGTTTAATTGTGGTAAATAAAAAATAGCCCGGGGAGGGGGGAGAACAGATTTGGTAAATACTTAGGGTGGCTGATGCGCACAACATGCCTTCTTACCAAAAATTGCTGCACATAGATGAGCTGGAGAGACTGCATTGTTGTGCAAGAGCACCAATATCCACTGTCCAACAAATTGAGCCTTGTATACCACATTCATTCAAAAGACAATTCAAAATATCTTTGTAGAATACTGTAGTCACAGTAAAGCTTGATACACTAGTAGTTCAACTTGCTATCAAATATGGGTGAATGGGCTGGCTGCCTAGTTGGTTTTCATGACTTTCCCTATGTGTAAGGGGGATACCAGCCAGTTTCCCTTAATGTCCTCCATGAAGGTTCCCGTCCCATAGGCAGATAGCCCTTGAGTTGCTTCGCCTTAAACCTAATTTAATTTGAAGAAGGTAAAAAGAGGCACTTGATTCTTTTAATGTGAGTTACATTACATTTTACACGTGCAGAAAACTTCAAGTTCCAATATTTCACCAAAGACAAAGAAAACTACGGTGTGCAGTCTACGACTATGCTAATACACTTAAATTCCTGTAGGGGGATCATGCTGGTGGCGGTCTCACCCACAACATCTGCATTAAAATCCTAATATAATGAGAAAAAAAGAGCTGCATGATGCTTCTAAGTGAGCCACGTAACCTTTTTATGCATAGGTGCAATGTGTTGAGATTTTGCTGAAGATCCCGAAAATTCAGTATGCAACTTACCACTGTACTTACTTGCTAAAATTCTCCATCCCATAATCCTGCAATTGCACTGGCAAGTCGGTCTAAGTGGAAAGCTGCCGCATAACATGGTGCATGCCTCATTAGTACTTTTCCATGGCTTTTTGGTGGAGATGTGGATAATCATAGAGTTAAAAAAGATATTATATTTAAATGAACTAGCAAGTACAAACTCGAAATTAAAGTAAGGGTTGCAAATATATATGTAATAAAAAAAGATGAAAAGCAAATAGCAGTGCAGGAAATATTGATGATGAAGCACATAGATGCCATATTGAAGAGGATCCCTACTGAAAAGGAAGAATTCTCGTTTGCGTAGAATGCTAAATCCTTAATAACTACGAAGCTTGGTAGTCGAGGTGGATTAAATTCCATTTTTATTTAAATTGACATTTGTAGCTACAATTCACTTTGCACTCTGATCATGCTTATATCTAGAACATTAACATTTTTGATACTGTTGGGATAGCAAGAGAGCACAGTGAAATTGCAGGAGTCTGGATATAGCCAGAACTATGATTCTAGTTTCTTCTTGATCTGGAGGGAGCAAGGAAAGTAAAACTTGCTTTCCTATGTTCACAAAAGATCCCCTTTTTTCAGAAGTGCAGAGGGTATTTACACATTTTGAGAA
Organism: Stegodyphus mimosarum; assembly: GCA_000611955.2. Lineage (NCBI taxonomy): Eukaryota > Metazoa > Arthropoda > Arachnida > Araneae > Eresidae > Stegodyphus > Stegodyphus mimosarum. The sequence goes on from KK115687.1 coordinate 32,503, forward strand.
TGATTTTGATAAAGAATTAAAAAAAAAAATGCAAATGTTTGGGAATAAAAATTTCTGGCAGCAGTTTGTAATTTGAAAGGAGAAATATCATTTGCTACCTTTAAATTTTTCTTCTTTCAAAATGTTATATGTAAAAAGCTATGGATTGAAAGCTATATTTCTGCACTTTCCAAAGAAAAATTTTCTTTTTCCATAATTCAAAAGCGTTGTGAAGTGCATGGTATCAAAATATCTAAGTGCAAAATAAGCAGTATTATTAACCAGGAAAAGAAAAACCATCAATTATTACTTCTACATAGAAAGAAAACTCCAAAAGAATACCTAAAATAGGTACATTCTGCCTCCAGTGTTTCTAAAATTAAACCATTGGTAACAAGAGAAAATCTATTGATGCAGAAATAATTTGCAAAGCCTTTATCTGTAACAACAATATTGTAACTCTTGATTAAGCACTGGTTTGTCTGAAGAGCTGCAACAACAATAACAACAAAAAAAAAGGGGGGAAAGGTATATTTAGTGTCGGAAACAAAGAAAAAAAGTGTACGAACCTGGTTTGATCAATGCAAAGAAAGTTTCGGCAAGAGGATTATGATTTTCGCAGGATTATGTTACATTGAGAAATTAAAAATAAGAAGAGTAAAAAAAAGCTAAAAATCAACTTAACATACTATCAAGAGAAAGTTATTTGTTCGATATGTGCAACATATCTTTTTCCCATTGATTTTCAAGACTGAAATTTCATCAAGACAAAGCAACAATTCATACTTCAAAAGGTACCGCTGTATTCCTTGAAAAAATGAGGTATGATACAGACATCTTTTCAGCACATTCCTGTGAAGTCTCTTGATGTTTCACATATGCCTTAGGTCTCTCAAAAAGTGCACTTCGTAAGCACAAATGCACTACAATTGATGGACTCTGGAAAGGAATGGAAATCAGTAACCCTGAAAATTTTACTCAAAGCACTTCTATCATGGAAATCATGATGCAAATGTATAGTCAGAAAAAAAGCCTCTCAGGTTGAACATTTAAAAAAAGTACTCTTTACATTTTAAACATTAATTAAATGGCCCAAAGGTAATCAAAAATGGCCACATCGTGTTACATATCTTTGATGGAGATTCTAAAAGCAGCCACAGATATGTACATAAGATCTTGGAACCCCATGTAAGGCTGGTAAGGAATTCTGTAGGCCCAGATTTTTTTTGTTACTGGATGACTGTGGTCATCCACATGAATAGTTTTACCATCAGAATACTTGGAAACTGAAGATATCACTTGCATGGATTGGTGAGCTTACTCACCAGATTTGAATCCAGTTGAGTAATATGTCATATACCTAGATTGCCAAATTGCAACACATCAATGTTGTGTTGCCGACCTGGACCCTGTAGGCAGTTCAGCAAGATTTGATCAACAGTTTGACAAAAAAAAGTGAAATCAAGATGTGAACTAATTAATGTTATGATATGAGCTAATTAATGTTATGAAATCAAGATGTGAGCTTTGTATTTTAGTCAGAGGTCCATATTAATGAAAGATTCATTCTAAAATGGAAAGTAATTTATCATTTTGAAATTTCCTCAAATTAGATCCAATATTTTGATCCATTATTAAAAAACTGAGTATTTTGGAAGTAACCTACCCACAAACATGGGAATTTATGTTCAATGATGCTTTTGTGTCGACTGTTTTTTCATCGTTTTTCAATAAATAACAGTTAAGCTTTGTTTATGCACATTGTCTCTTTTATTGACTGCCATGATTAAAGAATAAGAGGAAGACTGTTTGGGATTTAGTTTGGGACAAATACAGAAATTGCTTAATATCTAATTTGCTAAATTAATTTTTAGTAGGCACACCCAAATTATATGATCTCAATAGCTGAATGGAATACAAGATCTTAAGTTATATCCATGGTACTTTCAAGGCATAACATGTAGACATGATTAATATTATCATTGAGTAAAAGTGATGGGTACAATAAAAGCTTGCTTCTCCAGGAAGCTCGGGCATGCAAAATTCCAGACAGTAGAACATATAAAAATTTGAATTCACATTAGAAAAGCCATATGAATGGGAAAGCTTTCCGTTCTGAAATTATAAAAACAACAACCATTTTATTTGTTGCAAACTTATATTAAAAGCCTACATTTAAAATTATTTAAGATTTTTAAAAAAGAAAAGAAATCACACATTTCAGACATGAAAGCCAGCACATTCTGTAGACCTTAAACATAAAAGTAAAACTTCTAATTTGATTATAAAATACTGCCAAACCTGAAGGTTGGTGGAGATGATGCCGATTATGCCAGCAGAAGTTTAAATAAACAGATCATTCTTTATTCAGTTAAATATGAAGAGATGCAAATAACAGACATAGCATAACAAAAATAAATTGCTTGTCGTTGTTTTTCATGTTACATCGCCATTAGTTATCCTCTTTCAAAGTCACATATTGTGACTTTTTTATGTCCAGATCCTGTAATACTGAAAATACTTCATGATGTCCCATATATTAATATTTTCTCAAGATGCGAGGGAAAATAGAATTTATATCCTTCTGCAAAAGAAATCAGCTTATTGAGAAGTAATTGAATTTACATTTAACGAAGATGAACTTTTTATGACTGTGTTGTAATGTCATGTTTATCGTTATTGATGCTAAGTTGCACCATCTGACGACAATGTATATGAGTTCTATATAGGCATTAGATGCACTAAATTGTTCAGGCAAAAAGTTTTCTAAAATTATAAAAATATTCCTGTTACTTGAGCTTTCAGGCTAGTTGACTGCCAGATAGTTGGGCTTTTACTCTCCCTATGTATAAAAATATGTATGATTATTTCTATCTGTTTCACATGTTTTTTTCAAATGAAATCTCGGGCTACCCATGTGACAGGTGAGCATTCTACCACTGATCTACCAATGCTTCAGTTTTACAGTTGTTCTTAGATCTTTTTTAGAATCCATAGTTAGTTAATTGTTCATGCATCAAAGGAACTTTTATTTTCAGCATGCTTTGAAGATGTTTTCATAGTGTCTGCTTACAAAAGTTTGACCTTTGAGGAGTGCCTTTATTAAGTGTCCATTATCTGTTTTCTCTAATAATGAACTTAGTGCTTTGTCTCTGGATCATCATGTGAGATGAAACTTAGAGATCACACACATGGTTATTTTAGCATATTAGTGCAGATGCACATTTAGGAAGTACATATGTTTTGAATTTGTTATGACTGTCACATTTTATCTCAAACTGGTGCTAAATCGGCACCAGTTTCGACACCAGTCGACAATTTCATAGCCGGCAAGATAATACCTAACTACTGAATTTTTTTATGTTTGTATCACCTGTAATTTATTTTTCAGTTTTTCATATGTCATATTACTGCATTTAATCATCCATTTTGCTTTGCAGACCAGTTTTATTAAGCTGGATCTGTTTTGAACAGAAAATGTGTCTTTCCAAATTATAATAATAAAATTATAAAAATTCATAATAATCTTGTGTTATCAATAAAAAAATTCAAATGTATTTCTTAATAATTTTCATTAGTAAAGTATTTATAGATATATCTAGTTGTTGACTTTTATGAGCATTTAAACTATTAATGCCATTGATTGAGATATTTCCAACATCATTCTTTATGTGGTTTGTCTAAAATAACCATGTGTGTGTACTAGAGTCATATTGATATTTTTTAATAACTGGAGCAAAACTGCATATCTATAATTTCCACATTGATATTCAAGGTTTAATTTCGTAGTTCCACTTGTTTTTTTATCTGAAGCTCTTGTGCTACTCTTTTTTTTTTATCTGAAGCTCTGGTGCTACTCTTATTACAGTTCTGATTTGTAGCCATCATCACATGTACCAATTTTTTTAATGGTCCAATTACCATTGGACCATTAAAAAATGAACCAGGCCTGTCACTCCTGAGTAAAAGATCTAGGCCTATCCAAATGGCCATTGCCAGATTCAGAAGTGGGCATCTTCGATGCATGAAATTCAAAGAGGGAGAAAAGACCCTCCCCTCCTGTGCCTGTTCCCTCCCTGCCTTTCCCGCTCATCTACTGGATTGCATAGGCGTCTCTCTGAGACAGCTGTTGGCTGAGCAAGGCGACATCTGCGATTTGCTTGTGCGGCAAGGTCTCTTGAACTTGATGTAGGTTTTCCTGCCCTAAGAGGATTTGAAGCAACAACAACTACTAATTTTTTAGTTGAAAATTCTTTTCAAGTTGCTGTTCATAGCATGCTTAATATTAAATTCTATATTTTATGCATTTTGCAATTATTTTATCATACATATTTTGTCATCTTCAATTAACATTTATTCATTAATATATCAATATCCATGATGCAGATGATGATGATGATGATTCTGAGACTAGTCATGAAACAAAACCAAAGACAGTTGAGATTGATAAAGGTAAGTTCTTTTAAGAAAAACTGTCTCATAAGAAATGCTGCTTTAATTAGCATTTAAGAATATGCATGTTTTAACACAAGCAATTATTAATAAGTTTGTGATGGATCTATAACTTTTATTCTTCTGAATGAACACTGCTGTAGGTATTGTTGAATTCTTTTAACTCTTTGTGGATGACTGAAGAGTTTCGCCATGGAATAGCTGAAGAGTTGATGTACAGAAGAGTTTTACCGTAAAGGATGGCAGAATTTTGATGCTAAGCCTGATTTACAGAAAATTTATCAAAAATAATGTTTAAAAAAATTTCTTTCAGTGTTATGGCGCTCATTTTTTTAAATATGTGTATGAAAGCATAATTTTTACCTCATTTCCATTGCTTAACTTTAAAGGTTTTTAAAAATTAGTCCTTCTCTTGAAATTCATTTGCAGGTTAGGTAATGATTGCACAGTGCATATGAACAAGAATTTCTTAAATTGTCAAACATCGTTTTGTTTCTGTAATTCATATTTTTAATATAAGAGTTTCCCTTTCCTTCTTTTTATTATTCATATTTGAGAGAAAAATTTGCTTTCTTTTAATAATTTATATATTAATTGATTAAATCAACTATATTATTCTTAAGATGATGAATTCTTTCATTGCAAAAAATTTAAAAAGTGGATTTTTAACAATATGCATTAATTGTTTTCCAAATTTGAATTCGTTTGAAACATATCTAAGAGTAATATAATGATTGGGGCACTATGTTGCTTATGATTCTAGCAACTGAACTTTGAGAACAACATCTCATGGCTGCACAAATTGAACATACTGCAAATATATCCAGTATATCATCATCATATGTGAGCATTACTGAATTCTAATCTTTTCTTGGGACCTTTCCTGTATGTTTAATGGCTACCATTATACCTCTGAGGGGCTAGTTACCATCAGGACAGTATGAATCTTTGGATAACCACTATGTTCCACTCTTTCAGTTGCATCCATTTTTACCAAGTCTGTTCCTTACTGAACACATGCTGTCCAATGTAATATAAAGGTAACCCATTTGGCCTGCTACCTCTTGAACACCTATTTATTTCAGATGTAATCTATTACCTATTATGTACCTATTTATTACAGTTGTAATCTATTACCTTGTGTACCTCTGTGGAATGCTAGTTACCAATGAGAAATGCACTAGAAATGTCCGTGACTAAGCATATAAATTTTGACCACATGTCAATAATATATGAATTGACATTTCTAAATATACATCTTTCATTCATATATTATTCTTTGTGTTAAACCAACACTTTTTAACCTTTATATCCTGACAGCTTCCTAACATTGCAAGCTATTAACAACTGGCTCTGCATTTCATTTTCTCATCTTATCTGCTTAGTCTTTAGAACATGTGAGAATTCCATTAAATTATTTTTGCTAGATGGTATTTCATTTCACTCATATTCAAATTCTTGTATTACATATTTGTCGCTGTTTCATTATTGTAATAAAAATAAAATCTCTTCTTGTTACAAGCTGCATTTTTAAAATTCTTTTACTTAATTTGCTTCACACTGAAGAGCCAAAATGTTATGACCATCTACTCAAAAATGCATTGCGTTACCTTTGGCTTGCAAAACAGCTGCAACTCATCTTGGCATGGATGCTGCAAGTTCTTGGTAGAGGGCTGGAACAGCTTGTACCAAATGTGTAAACAGCAGTCATGGGAAGTTGAGAGCTGTGAGCTACTGCTTCCAAAATGGGCTCTATCAGGTTAAGATCCTGCATGTTAGGTGGCCAGGACATTAATTGGAATTGATCCTTATGCTTCTCGAACCACTCCAACAGAGTTTGAGCCTTTTGACATAAAGCATTGTCTTTCTCGAAGATTCCATTTCCAGTTGGGAAGACAGATGACATGTAAGGGTGCAACTGACCCGTAATTGTGTTCAAATAGTCCACAGCTTTCATGATCTGTTCTAGTATAACTCAGAGCCACCCATGAGAAACCCCCTCAAAGCATAATATCCACCACCAGCTTGTGTATGGCCTGCTGTACAGGAGGGAGCAACTGTTTTCCTGAAAGATGGCGTACCCTGACACGACCATCAACGTGATGAATGAGAAAATCTGATTCATCCGACAAGACAACTGTCTTCCACTTATCCATAGTTCAGTTTCGATGATCCCGGGCCCACTGTAGGCATAGTTGGCAGTGACACTTGGTTAACAGAGGCACACGAGTGGGATGTATGCTGTGCAGTCCCATAGCCAGCAGTGTCTACTGAATTGTGTGTTCCAAAATACTGCTAGTTTCACTATCATTTATCCAATTTGCATAAATATTAACAACAGCAGATCGTGAACAACCTACCAGACATGTGGTTTCAGAGAAACTCACTCCGAATCTTTAGGCCATTATAATCTGCCCTCTATATATCTGCGATATATATATAAAATTACAAAATAATTTTTAAGTTAACATAATGTAATCATGCCTAATATTTTTGCCCATTAAGTTGCTGAAAAATTATCATTAAAGACATAAAGTAAGAAATTTAGAACCAATTTTACACAAAGACTATTGAAATTCTATTGAAATTCATAAGTAATAAATTTCAAAAAATCCTGTAAATGTAAAAAAGAATTTGATACATGTTAAAACTACAATACTTCAAACAAGTAAAACCCTAATTAAAAAAATACAGAAAATTTAAAGGGAAAAAAGAATATAAAAGAAGAGGAATTCAATCAACCTCAGTGTCACTTCATCAAAAATAGGAACATTGAAATCAATTAAAATCTCTCTTCTATAAACATTCCTTGCTTTTCTGTATCCAGAATAAAGCGGATGTATTTTAATTATAATAGTTCACCTGAAACTTCTGGCCCCTCCCCAAAGCAAGGAAAAAATAAAGTAAATTCATATAAAAAATTTTTACCTTGATACAAAAAGAACTGTATCCAAAGAAATGAAAACGTAAATGAAATTATAAAATACTTGAGTAAAAAGACTTAATCCAAATGGAATACCCATCACTCACAGGCTTTCCCATCTCTAACAAAAGTAAGTGCAAGAATGATTCTTTGCCTTCTCCAGTGGTAATACTATTTCCCCTTAATTTTATGCCCTCCATGTCATCCTGACGACTTTACTGAAAAATGTGAGAATGGTCATAATGTTTTGTCTTATCAGTGTATATCTCTTTCATTTTTTTATTTGTCATCAAATTTTAGAACTGAAAATTAATATACCCAATCTAGGAGGCAGAAGCTTTCAGGATGATGAAATTCTTATGACAAATACACTGTTTGAATATTTTAAAATTAATTTCATGCTGGAATCTGCCGTATTGAAATTTTTAGTTTTCAGCCCTTTCTGCTGTTTTTTGGAACCAAAACACTACGTTTTTTCATGTTTCATGTTGAAATACAAAAAATCTTTTCCTAAAATCTTTTTAGAAATTTGATAAAAATTTGGTAATCTTTAAATTTCCGGTTTTGCTGTATTCGTGAAAATGATTTATATGTGCATATATATAAATATATATATATATATGCTAAAAATATGTAAATCAGCTTTATAATTTAATTTAGTAATAGCTTCTTAATTCCGTATTTTTAATTTGGGTATTTCCTTTTTGTATTCTCAAAATAGTAATAACTTTCCTGGCTGTGTCATTTCAAGATTAATCTATGCCACAAAGCTTGTGCATTGCTGATGACATAGCTAATTAGGAACTTGAACTCAAAATTCTGAGAACTGAAACTTTTCTGGCCTAAACCAAAACCTTCCTCTTGGTGATCTTCCATACTGGATAAGTGCATACTTTTAGCTTGACCTTCTGTGCTGCTTGGATGTTATTTGTCTTGCTCTCTTCCCATCTCAGCAGTGTTCAAAAATGTAAATATTCTGGAAAATAGACACGATTAGAATGCCAAGTAAGCTGTGGCCACAACTGAATTTAATCTGCCTCGACTGCCAAGTCTCCTATTCATTATGGATTAGCATTCTACGCAATTAGAATTTTTCCTCTTGAATATGGTTATACGTTCTAAGCTATCAAGTATCTATGCTATCGGCATTTCTATGTTTCTGCATATCAGTGCTCCCACTTCAGTACTTTTAAAATCTTTTTTTATTACGTATAATTCATTTCACCAATTCACATATACATATAAAATTCTGATTCACATAAACTGACTGGTAATCACGTGTACATATAAAATTTCTAAACTCTTGTTTATTATAGTATATTATAAACAAGAGTTTAGAAATTTGAAAATTAAAATTTTAAAGTTGTGCAGTACGCTGTGAAGTTAATTTGATAATTAAGGTATAATAATTAAATCAAAATTTTGTGGTTAATAGTCTAGCTTGCAGTGTTTAAGTTTTTAACAGTATTTTATATTTTTTGTTTTGGGTCGCATCAGAGCAGATTACATCTTGATTTATTAAAAAGATTAAACAAATTTTTTATGCTTTATTTTGTTGTATTCATTATTTGTATTATTAAAAAAATTAATGGCATTGCTCTATTTTCATTAATTTATTTGGCACTTACTTTTGATTTATAATCATTCAGATATAATTCAAAAGCATGATTGTGTTGAAAATTTTTTAGGTTGTTCCTCGAAAAGACCATATAATTTTCAATTATTTCTTTTTTTATGTTATTTTTTATTACATTATTTTATTGAATTGCTTTGTTTTCGTTTCAGTCTTGTGTGCTTTCTGCCTGTTAGACTGTTAACTAGCAAATTTTTATTTAATTATTTTGCCATTATATCATAATTATATATATATATATTATAAACTCTACCTTATGAATTCTTCAGAAATTTGAAAATGTGACAGCCAGCTTTTTTCTGAACAGAGAAAACAACTTCGTAGAAACAAATATCAAGACTAAAATGGGTAAAATAAGATATGTAAAAAGGAAATTTAATTAAATATTTTTATACATTGTACTGGCCTAAAATATTAACTTATACAGAGTGTATAAATAAATGTTATTTACGTGCGTAAGCCACAGACTGGTGGTAGAAATGGTAGTTCTTTATTGCTTTCTTAAATCTGTCATTCTTTATACATTTCATATTTTCATATTAAACATAGAAAAAAATTTGTTCAAGATTTTCTTTTTTTAATTGCAGGAAAATGCACTACATTTTGTTGCACTTGTAATGTGAAAAGCATAAAAGAGTGACTATTTCAAGATCACACTGATCAAATGTTTCTACCACCAATCAGTAGCTGATGCAGATAAAGTAGATTTATACATTCAGTGTAAGCTTTCATTGACTATAAAAAATAATTTCCTATTTTTTATAACACTAGCCACTTGTGCATTCAACCTAAAATAGTTATTATGCAAAAGAAATATATATATGTAATGATTTTAATCAGTTCGGCCATAATAATTTCATAAACATTAACTAAATAATTATCAATAATAAATCAAACATATAGTTCAACCTCTATTTATGAATTTAATTTGTTCTTGATGGCCATTTATCTACAAAAATGCTTGTAAGTCAAAACAATTTTCTCTGTAGGAATTAATGTAAAATGGATTAATGCATTCTTGGAACATAGAAGGTTTATTTTAAAATTTATAACAGTACTTTGTGTGAAAATTGGTAACCCCAAACCAGTGGCAATCATTAAATATCGAGCAACAAAATGATAAACACAAAAAAAGCAAATAAAATTCATGAAAAGTTAATTTTATTTTACCGCACATGTATGGAGGAGAGTGAGTGACATAAATGGAAAATGATGAGGAAGGTGTTATTGCTTGCATTTGAAATTCCTTTTCATAAAAACATCAGGTTCTAAGGGGGCATCTCTTTTTATTTTCTTCGTCTGTAATCATTACTCAATTCTACTTGAGTCTCAGTGAGTCTCTGTTTCACTCAGAATTTCTCCAGTGTGATATTCATCACCTATGTTTCAAAACATTTCTAAAGTGACACATGGCATTGTCACAATTTGTACAAATTTCACAGCTTAGAAAAATAGGATAATTTTTCTTCCTTTATCTTCTTTTGAAAAATTTTTTTCTATAATCACCTTTTATTACCACTTCTAAAGCTGTTACAGTTCTTTTTTGTTGAGCTGATTTCATTGTTAACTTTCTAACTAGTGGTTTTGTGTAGAGGTTCAGTATCATAGAAGGTTCTGAGTGTCAAAGTGATCAAAGTTTCTGCCTGCAGCCCAGTCCAATCATATTTTCCTCCAAGCCAAATTCTTGATCCTGTAAGTCACTTGTTGCCAAACTTCATTAATGAGAATCAAGGAATGAAAGATATTAAAATATTGTTTCCAGAAGTCCCTGAGTGTTAATCGTGTGTCATATATTAAGATCTTTGAAAATCATATGTTGCAAAATTGAGTGTTCATAACTCGAGGCACCATTCTGTCTGTGTTGTTTGTTCAGATAATTTGTTTGTGAACCGATTTGTTCATGATGTGAGGCATTTGTGATTTGATGTTGTACTGATTTCTTTTTGATTAGACCAATATTTTGTTCTAATACAACCATATATTAATATATGCTTATTGGAACCAATGGTTATTTATACTAATATTAGTATAAGTATTTATTCCATTTTCAGCACATAAAAGCATCATATTGTTTAACAATTAAATATGGATCGACTTATTTCTTTCTTTCAGATTTTTTATCCCTGTGAATGGCATGACATCCTTTTTATCCTGTCATGAGATTTTTTGTGACTTTGTATATATTAGCATGTAATTTTAAACATTTTGCTTTTACTTTCTTTAATGATGTAAATATCATCTTGATAAGTGAAAATTTATGAGAGAGAGACTGAAACAAGTAATTATGCAAATTGAATTAATGGCTGCTGTTTAAAAATAAGTCTTCATGAGCAGATTCAAAAACCTGTGCCACTGAGAGGGTTAAATTATTTTGGACATGTTATTCTATTTTTCAGTATATAGGCAATACTGATGTTAGCTCAAATATCTGTTGTTTCATTTGTTTTCTTTTATTGAAGAATTTGATAGTAGGAAAGACAAATTTGTTCTGTAACAATTATTGTATGTATCGTTTCTGTAGTAAAACTCATTCTGTCTACCTATGCAATGAAACCTAGTAAAATGAATGTAATGAAACCTAGTTTCTCAAAGAGTGTCGAAAAAGTTCAAGAAAGGATGATGATTTCACAAAACCTAAGGTAGACTGGATAGACTAAGTGTAATGAACACCGAAAAATTTCCTAATAAATTATTAGCACAGGTGGTCCAGCCTAGGGAAGACAGTTGCATCTAAAGTCTTCAGATTATAGTATAACACTTCAAAAAGGATTTATTTTTAACTAATTGTAAAAGACCATTAAAAATTGTTAAAAAAATACTGTATCAATTACATATCATATCGCATGGCAACACATTGCTTTTAAATTGCTAAGTTGGTTGGTCAAAATTTCATTAAATTTGTACAAAACATTAAAAAAAAAAAGTTGGAATCCAAATTTTAGACCGTCTTTCCATATACAGATTTACTTTTTGAATTCAGATATGTCATTTTTTAATAACAGAAATTTCACCTGTGAAAATATTTAATTAAAAATTATTTTATATATTAGCTATTATTTTTATTTAGTTATACTTTCATTTCTAATGTTCTGATGTACTCTGATACTGAGACAAAATTGTTATTTTGTTGGGGAAGGGGAAGAAAACCATTAGAACTTTTCAGGTATCTGCATTTTTTTATTTATGCTGAGACTCACCAGAGCTCTTCAGAGGTGAAAATTTAGTTTTCATATCCTAGAAACATGTCTATTATCTTCTTGGAAAGAAAGTAGTAAAATGTTGAGATCTGTGATGTATTAAAAACATATTTAATTTGTGGCCATGGGTAAAAAAATACCATTTTGTTATTTAAAAAAATTAATTTGAAAATATAAAAATATGTCTGCCATCTTTTGTGGTATTTATTTCAATATACATGGTATGTCATCTTTTACACCAAAGCCTGATTTGGTACATGTACATGTCAGTCATCCTCAAAGAGTTTAATTTTAATTTCTCTTGTAGCTTATTTCAGAGCTTATGCATGACAGTGTTTTGCTGCCCTTAACAGCATATGATTTGTAAGATGTCTTGCTTATAGGTACTTTAAAGGTGATAGAAGATGAGCAAACACAATCAGCAGTACTTGATGATGATAAATTGCATGTTCGTATTAGAAGGTTAGATCGAAAGTCACCAGATTCCAGCGGTAAACTTTATGAAATGGATTTTGTGCAGCGTAAAAAATTAGAACAAGCAGTGAAAGAAAAATTAGAAAAAGCTGGACTAGATACTGGAGGTACACATATTTTATTTGATAATTACAAAAGTTACATTTGCAAAGCCTCTGCAGTCCTTATGTTACCTTAGTCATATACATTTACAATATATTCCAGAAAAACAAATGCAACAATCCTTTACAAGTAAGTTTATTAAAAATTTAAAACATTGGTTCTTTAAAAGAGTTTGACTAAGTGCTAACCATAAAAATTTCATTGTAATAATTAATGAATAATGACAGAGGAAAATTCTTTGCTTGTGTGGTTTGATTTTTGAGGGATGTTTTACACTATACATTTATCTCCAGGTAAAATAATCAAACTATTTCTTTGGGGTTAAAAGTTTAATTATTTTAGTGTTGGATACTTAGTTCTAAGCTTCCAAAAGTCATTATTCTCAAGTAATTAAAAATGATTAAAGTATGGAATTGCTTATTAATGGCATCTTTGTTTTAATAGTATGGAATTGTTCATTTTTGATTTAATATGAATAGACCTACTGTTCTGATTTTATGATGACAATAGAAACAACTATACTTATCATTTAAGTAGTTAGTTTATAAGTTTATGGATATCAATAGGTTAAAAAAAAAAGAAAGAAAGAAAATCTGAAGGTTTCAGATTTTAAATTGCGTTGAAAGGGGCGTTTTTTTAACATTTTGCATGTTACTTTTATTTATTAAATATGCTCATCTCACTTAAACCGTAAAATTCAGTTAAAGAGCAATATCACAAAATAATTTTAAATTGAGCATGTCTTTAGAATTTCCGATACACAGTCTCATGCACTGGAGATAAAAATGTTTTTTCTGTACAACGATGTCATTGCTTGCTTTGAAATCCTTGAGTTTGTTCATCAAAAATTCATTAAAGTTGTACAAAATATGAAATCAATAATAAACTAAATTTCAAATTTGGGCTTCCAGATCCCCATATTCGTCATTCAAAATTGGATGGCTCTAGGTACAGTTGTTTTATTACAATGCGAGAAACATACATAGATTTATGCAGATTCTTCATTATTTATCAAAAATGGCTTGCACCTAGTGGAGTTGTTATTCTAGTCTAGCCATATCAAGAAGAGGGAGCCATCTTACTGTCCCAAACTTTTACCAGAGGTTAGACATGGTACCACTGTTTTGATGCAATAATGAAACACATGAATATAAATTAGGTTTATTCTTATTTAACCTGTCGGAAAAATTGTTTTGGCTGTTTCATGTGTGAATCCTCTTAAAGTGTTTTTTTCAAATGATATGTGCCTTGTTCTGTTTGAGTGGCTAAATCTTAGTGGAGTTATCATTGTGTATTAATGCACAGCAACATGCTCAATGAACTCCTGAGAGCAAACAGGGAGAATTAACCAAGAATGGAATGATGTTCAGAAATTTCTGTATTTCTTGCTTTAGTGGGGACATACACTGTCGATAGATGTGTCAACATAATCTACCACCACTTGTGTGTAAAGATGTTTCTTGTCCATACTTTTTGCAGTTCAAGCATATTTCCAGGTCACTTTTGAACTTCCAAAATACTTACTGAAAGTTTAGTGGTTCACTTTCAATGACAAACTTTGTAAATCTTTGCATAAAATGGGTATTCTGATACCCTCTTTCTTATGTGTGTGGGAATTATCTGTAATCTTATGAACTGATTCTTAAATACTAGATTCACAAGTTGAAGTGTTATTAGCAATGATATATAGTATAAACTTTTATGTGTATAATATGTATATAATCATAAAGTACATTTAAATCTAGTATTTTATGTATTACATTTGAATATATAATATCATGGAAAATGAGTTCAAACTGTCTGTCTGTGAAAAAGATTCCATGTTAACATATTGCATTTAAAATGTTCAAAAGTTATATTTATTTTTTTTTCCTTAATAACCATTTAGCTCTAATTTTATTTATATAAGTCATGTACTCTCAGCTTCTTTTAAACAAGAGTACTTTTGTGCATTGTGGAAGCATGAGACCCTCTTCTTTGCCTTAATTTTCTTGCTATCTTATACTACTGTCATGAGTATTTTCCCTAGAAGCTTTACAAAGCATATATAATATTTCACAAAGTTTCTTTTCTTTCTATATATATAATCAGAGTAATAATTTAGGTAAGCTTGTGTATTTTGAAAGATGGTAGAAGAGAAAATATTGTGTTAATGGATTAACTGAAATTGCATAATCTTGAGTGTTTTCCAAGTATTTTGTATGAAATGAAATATTTATAATAGGTGACTGTATATGATAATTGAGTTTCATTTTCAAGTGGAACTAAGCTATATATGTAGTAAATAGCTTTTTTAATATCTATAAAATGAGATTAAAAAATTTCATAAACCTCTTATAAGATTACTATTGTGCAAGATCAAAAATATATCTTGGAGATGGCAAGGCATGAAGGATTACATCTGTTATTGGTATAGATAGTAGGGGTCTTCAACCTGTGGCTCACTGAAGACATTTTAGTGGCCTCACATTTGAATTTAAAGAAAAATTGAAGAATTTTAAGAAATTTTTATTTCAAGAAAAATTGCCTTGTCAGCTTTTTGTCATTAAAAAAAAAACTTTTTTTTTTCTCTTACTCTTGATATTTAAAATGTTTTATTGACATGCCTAATATTATTTGAGACAAAATTTTCTGAAAGTGACAAATTTTTTCAAAAATTTCACTTTATCTTATGTAATTTTAAAAATAAAAAATTTGACTATACATAAAATCTCAATTTCATAAAAAGGGTAGCTTCTTATCTCTAACAGATATCGATCTTTCGTCAATACTTCACCACAGGTGACCTTGAGCATGCAGCTACTGTAGAAGGGAGGGGGAATAAATTAACAGAATTCTTTTTCTCCTAATGTTGCAGTCAGTTGTCAAAGGGAACGTTAATTGTAAACATCCTGTTTGATGTGATGATAAGCAGATTTTCTACAGTTGATTTTAAGCTAGGTTACTCACGCTCATTCAGAACCATTTATGGTCTTTGAATGAGTACACAATGGCAAGCTGTGATAGCAAAAAAAGAAAAGTTGAAGTAAAAGTGCAATTTTTTTCAAGAAAATGGTCAGATCTTTATTTTTTGTAAATAAGGGTAAGGTAGTTTGCCTTCAGCGACAGTGTAGCTATGATGAAGGAATACAACATTAAGAGACATTATGATACTAAATACAGTGAAAAAATATTCTACATTGAAAGGTCATATTTGAAGTGATATCATGTGTGTTAGTTACATGATAGCAGAAAAAACTGCGAAGTGTGGAAAACCCTTTGTTGCTGGAGAATTTGTAAAAGAATGTCTCCAGAGTTCAGTTGAGGTGCTTTGTCCCAGTGGTGGAGCGAGCATGACTGGCGCTTGGAGCACGATATCTTTTTGGCGCCCCCCTCAAAAACATAGAGTAACATAATATAAAGAATATACTGTCTTAAGGACCATATGGTGCCCATCTGCAAGTGGCATCCGGGCCACAATAGACCCCCTTGGTATGCCACTTTGTCCATCACAGGCTCATGTCATATCGAATATTAGCTTGTCTGGTGTGACAGTAGTAAGACGCAAAGAGGATCTCGCAACAGATATATTCAGTAAATTAAGATCCAAATACAAAAAAATTGGAATTTTATTCTGTACCGATGGATGAATCTACAGATGCAACAGATACTGCACAAGTAGCCATTTTAATTTGTGGTGTTGATAGAGACTTCACAATTGTAGAAGGATTAGCCAGTGTCATTGTGCTTACAGGTGCAACACAAAAGAACAGATTTGTATTCGAGTTTGACACAAACTTTGGATAAATGAGGTTTAGACTTCAGTAATATATCTGCTATAACCACAGATGGTCATAAATCTATGACTGGAGAGAAAATAGGAGTAGCTTGATTACTCAAATCTGTTGTGAAGGCAAATGGAAATAATACTATGATGACTTTCCACTGCATCATCCACCAAGAAAATTTGTGCAAGAAGTCCTTCTCAAACTTTGAGCATGTGATGAATGTTATTGTAAAAAAGATTAATTTCATTCGATCTAAAAGAATCACAGACAATTTCAACAGTTTGGAAGTTGGATATATTGATGTTGTGTATTATGCAGAAGTATGGTGGTTGAGCCGAGGAAAGGTGCTTCAGCACCTGTGTTCTTTGAAGAGCGAAGTTCAACAATTCATGGAATCTAAAGGGAAATCTATTCACGAGTTCATTTCTTGTTGATATTACAGGTCAATTTGCAATGATTTGAACTACCACTTACTGGAAAAAGATCTACCTGTTCATAATCTTTATTACTTTGTGAAAGCTTTTGAGACAAAATTAAGCCTTTGGGAAAGTCAGTTGCTAAATGAGAATTCCATTCACTTTCCAGAATTGATGGAGTGTGTGAAGAACTCTACAACATGAAATTCAAATAATTATTTGCAATTCATTTCAAATTTGAAAGAATTCAAAAGCCAATTTTCATGAAAATGAAATTTTTATCAGAACATTGTCTTGGCATTTTCAGTAGACATTGGAAGTCTTCGACCTGAACTTCAATTAGAATTTATAGATTTACAGTGTGACTCTGCAGTAAAATGCAGGTTTCTTGAAAATCTTACATTAATTGATTTTTATTTGAAGTACCTGACCGAAGACAAATGTCCAGGAATTCGTAAACATCCACTCTTCATGTCTTCTATCTTTGGCAATACCTACATATGTGAACAGCTTTTTAGTAAAATGAAAATCCTAAAATCAAAAAAAGAACACAGCTGACAGACAGACATTTGGAGGGAATTTCAACAACACAGAAACCGGTATTGAACGTTTAATCAAGCAAAAACAATGTCAAATTTCGCATTAAAACTAAAGTAACTACCATCTCCGGCCAGTAATGTAAGTTTTTTTTTTTTTTTTTTAACTGGACAAGGCCTGGGGGGGCCGATTTCGATGCGGGTTCGTTTTTTAATAATGTTATTTTTTTTTTTTTTTTTAAATTGTAAATGCATTTTGTAACATTATTCTATATAATCATCTTCATACTTTTTTTTTTCACACTTAAAAAAATTTGCAAATCATTTTAACTTGATTTCCATTTGACTTTTTGGAACCAATGCATATATATACAAATGTGTAACACTATTTCTTTGCTTAGAATCAATTGTAGTCTTGCAAAACAAACCTCCCTTTTTTATACAAATTTTCTGACAACACTATTTTTTTGACAGACATGGGGCCCACAGATCTTTGTGAATTTATTTTCTGACAACACTATTTTTTTGACAGACATGGGGCCCACAGATCTTTGTGAATTTATTCATGTGGCCTTCAGGCGTGAAAGGTTGAAGACCCCTACTTTATAGGTAGTAAGTTATCTTTACTTAACTCTGTCATAATTTTGAAGAAAAATCCTCAAAGAGATGTTCACAGGTCTCTCCACCTTTCTTACCTTTACATAAGCCACTCAAAAGGACTATTGGCTTGCCTTGTATTTTAAATGTTGCCATGCCATAAAGCCACCATATACTTACAAACATCTACGCCATGTTGGAGGTCTGAACCTCAGCCCATTGACATGATAACCATCATAACTAACCTCTGTTCCAGAAGTTCTCAACCAGAGGAATTTCAGAGATTCAGAGCTAGAATGCAGTCAGCCTGAAGTATTCAGTTTTAGTTTTTAAATGTTAAAAAGTACTTTTATTCAAGTTTTGGTATTTATCAACATTTTCTGTACTATTTCTTGTTTAATTTATGAAACACATTAAAAATTATCTAATATATAAATAGTTATTAAATAAATGTATATGTATTTTTCAAATTTGGGATTGGAGAGGGAATGATTCTCTTGCAACAGTGAAAGGGGTGCATGAGGAAAAATAGTTAGTGAACCACTGCACTATGCTGATCAGGGCAGCATAATAATTTTGTATATATAAGGAATTATTTTTTCACCTGCTCTTTTTGTAAATTCTTTACAAAGTCTGTTGTAGGCATTTTCACATTATTATTTCAAATTATTAAAACTAAAATTAATGTGCAGTTTTATTGAATGATAGTGGATAAATAAATGATGCTGCATATTCACAAAAAGAAAAGTTCGTACTCTGCAACCAGTGTAATTAGATATATTTCTCTAAAGGATTTTTTTAAATTAAAAATAATTTGACAGATTATTGGGAATATACTTACATTATGAATGCAAGTCATTTTAAAATCTCACAGGTACTGTTTCATTAAGTTATTTTATAAGAGTTAAGCAAAAATTAATTCAAGTGCTTTTAAAACTTGTTTATCATTTTTAGTTATTTATTTGTTTATAATTTTTCTCCAAAGACCTGAAACCATACTGTATTTTTTTTTAAACTTCAGTGAGAAAATTCATCATTGATTATTCAAGTTGAATGTTTGTTTAATTTGTCTTCTCCAGCAGTCAAATTGTTGCCTCTAGGACACATATATACTGCTGAAAGTTTTTTTTTTTTTTTTTTTTTTTTTTTTTTTTTTTTTT